>CM040910.1:43647304-44072304 GCA_023029165.1 Gobiocypris rarus
CCTGGTGAAACCTAAAAACAAATGGTATCTCTGTAAAGCCCTGAATGTGCTCTCTACAGGACATCCAGACATGTATGGTCAAATAAATTCACTAAAATATAATGTCCTCATACGAGGACAGTGGTACCCAGGAGGACACTATGGAAGTCAATGGTGCCAATATCTTCCTTTGTGTTCAGCAGAACAAAGAAATTCATACAGGTTTGGAACAACTTGATGACAGAATTTTCATTTTTGGGTGAATGCATATGAGCTTTTATTCTATTCTATTGCAATAGTATTTGTTTTTAATGTGTTGGCAACATGCTAACATCAAACACAGCCCAGTAGTTTTAGTACAGAGCTTTTGTTTCGTTTAAAATCAAACAAATTTTTAAAAAATTACTTACCAAAGTATGGCTCGTTAGGACAGCCCTTCAGCCTCACGCCCTTCGGACTCGTCTCAATCAGGAAATGTCTCACCAACTCGTTAGTGACGTCTCCAGCTGCAATAAAGAATAAGAAATATATTTGCAGTACAATATTTATTTCAAAATTAACTCAAATGACTAAATTTATGTTTATCATAATCTTTAAAATATTATTTAATGTCCATTTATTTAATATAATAAACATAAACAAATGAATTATTTTTTTTACAATTTTATTTAATGGAAATAAATACATAATTTAATGAGAAGAAAAAAATTATTTAATAATAAATAAATAAATAAACTTAATTAATGGAAAAAATCAATAAATAAAATATATGAGAGCGCACGTATAAGAAACATAAACCTAGCATAAAAGCAGCTATTTAAGAAAACAGTTGTCTGTCTTTTGTACTTTGTCATTATACAAAATTATTTGACAACAAAATGTCACGACTGACAAATCAGAATCAAGTATTTCAGAAAGCCGTGTAATAATAATGAGTAAAGGAATGAGTAGGTATTTTACAGCTAGGTTAACCACTGACTTCCTTTTAATCAAAAAACACTGTATGTGTTTCAGTGTGTGTTGTTGGATGTGTGTGCGTGTCTGCTGAGGACACGACAGGATTATGATCCAGGAGGGGTCAGTTCTCCTGTCTGGAGTGCATTTGGCAAATGATTATCTGCATATAGCCTGGAGGAGGCACATGAAATACCTTTCTTTGTAGGCTGCATTGTTGGAGGTGGTGAGGCAACTTTCATAGCCAAGCCGTAGGCCCCTCTGAATGAATGACTGTCCCGAATGACAAAAGCTCCAGGCTCTTGATCCTTCAGCATGTTGATCGCTAAAGCAAGGGAGGAGATGGTTTATTTGTACCAGAATTTTTAGCAGATTCAATGTATCGTTTGTAAAAACTTAGGGAGTTTTATTTATATATATATATATATATATGGCATGCAGGAAACGCCTTTACAAAAGTTTTTACAAACGATACATTGAATCTGCTGAAAAAAATCCTTGTCAACAGGCTATATGACTCCAAAATATATACCATCCCAGGTGCAGGTTAGTGTGCAAAAATCCCAAAAATATCCAGAAAATTTGAAGATTCTGTCCATAGCACTGGTCATGTAACTAAAATAAAGCCTTATTTTTCAGATAACAGAATCTGATAATTTCAAATACAAATCTGTCTTTTTTATTTATAAAAACCTGTATTAATAATAACGGCTATATTAATAATACAATAAATAGCAGTACTGTATTAATAATATCAGTCCATGAACAGTGACAGAGGACCTGTTAAATTAATTGATGTACGACAATTGATTTTTTTATATATGCCTTCACCAGAAGCCCCCCCCCTCCCCAATTATTATTCACAAGTTGTAGTTGTGAAGGTGAAGGCTATAATATGTTAACAAATTGCAGCAATGTCTCCCGCAGTTTAACACACAGAGATAAGGAGAGCGAAGGGAAAAAAAACCTTGCTATGGAGGTTTATTCGTTATCATTAAGACAAGTTA
This sequence comes from Gobiocypris rarus, assembly GCA_023029165.1. Taxonomy (NCBI): domain Eukaryota; kingdom Metazoa; phylum Chordata; class Actinopteri; order Cypriniformes; family Gobionidae; genus Gobiocypris; species Gobiocypris rarus. Next base: position 43,649,245 of record CM040910.1, read on the forward strand.
ATGAAGCAACAGATGCAGATGTTCGCTGGCTTTAACTAAGCACATATGTCGAATGGCGTATGATGTCACTGCATGTGCTTGCGTTTAGAGAGGTCTCCAACGCAGATGATCTAATCCAATAAGAGCACGGAGGAGAACCAGATGTGGAGACCAACAGCGATTGACCTCATATAGGGTGGCGTGAGACATATTTTACGGTTTATGGGAGTTATGAGCCTCCATTTGGGGGTCTAAATATAGATAAATTAACCCTAGAGCACACATATACTGCATCCTTACCTTGGTCTCTGGAGATATCTGGTTTATACCAGAATTTGGACGTGTCCTGGACGAACTTAACGTTCAGCCTAGTCTCTGGACTTCCATCTGGGGAATGAAAATTGATTTAGCAGTCCATCACCTGTTAATCGATATTAGTTTAGTATGCCTAATCTAATGAATGCACTACTCTTTCAAAACTACACTAACACACACACACCTGTTTAAATTACCCTTAGGATCATCAGTGTCTTATTAAATTATAGACAGAAACGCCAAGTTTTTTTTACAACCCAGAAAACCCAGGTACTGTCACACTTTGTTCCTGGAACCAAACCAAAGACTGCAACACCACAGTCTTAAATCAATAAGACTGAATATATTTACTAAAGGGTAATACAGAATAGTAATACAATTATTGAGTACAAATACTGATTCAGCAATTGCTATGTTATGGCTATCAAAGCATTGTGTTACAATTAGCATTGTAATGCAAGTTAGCATTTACTGAATTAGGTAGCTAAAGCTAGCCAAATTCCCAATACTAAAAATATTTAAATTGAGATTACATTATAATTTTTAATTAAATGAATGAATTAGCCTACTCAAATATTTCAAGTTAAGAGTAATTAAAAAGTATGCATGAGTACAAAAACAAATTTGACATAACTGTTTTGACAATCTTTTTGCCAAATGATTTGGGTTTGAAGTGTGTGTTTAAAGCACTTGCATTATTACGAATTGTCTAATATGCATGAATTTACTATTTTTAATTTGAGAAATGCTTTAACATCTGAATATGTTGAGTCCGCTTTTCATATTTCCATATGTTCCAGAAAGTGTATTTAATATAATATACAACACATTTAATAGTTTGGGGTAATATATTCTAAAATGTAATATATTTCTGTGATGGGAAAGCTGAATATTCAGCATCATTACTCCAGTCTTCATTGTCACATGGTCCTTCAGAAATCATTCTAATATGCTGATTTGGTGCTAAATGAAGAAACATTTCTGATTATTATCAATGTATAAAAACAGTTTTGCCACTTAATATTATTTTCCGTGAAATCCGATACATTTTTCTACTTTCTTTCTTACATTCAAATGGCAATGCAACCTGCTTGCATTATTAACTGAACTGGAAGTTAAAGCATTCTGATTCCATCGATTTCTAGTGGAGTTTATAACGTCTTATAACATCTTAGGTTCATAAAGTCTTACCGCACATGTTGAGTTTGGAGAAATCAGGGAGCGTGTGGAAGAAATGAACGCTTGGAGTGCTGCCGCCACTGGAGACCGGTGAGGACATCTTTCCATTGAGCGTTCCGTAGGACAGTCCACCATTGGAGCGATCACTGCTGGACATGCGTCTCTTCTCGGGGAGCTGAGGTTGGAGAGCAGGGCTTCCCTGTCTGAATCCCCCACCCTCAATGAATCCAGCTGGAGAGACCGGGAAAGAAGGCGTGGATGGCGGCTGGTATCCAGAGGAGCTGCTCTGGCGCGACAGGGCTCCGTGCCGCTCGTCCGGAGTGGTGTAGCCGCTGTACATCGGGTGCCTGTCCAGACTGGGGCTACCCTGTGTAATGGACGGGTAGTGTCCCAGAATGGGACTGCCCTGACTGGGATGTGTAAGTGAGGATTGCCTGCTCAGGGCGGGGCTGCCCTGGTTGGGCTGGGTAACGGACGGTTGTCTACTCAACACCGGGCTGCTTTGGTTAGGCAGAATGATTGGTTGATTGAGGGAAGCCTGTCGGTTGAGGACCGGGCTGCTCTGGACAGCTTGTCCCATAGGCTGCCTGCTGAGAATCGGACTACTCTGCGTCCCGTGGGTGACGGGATACTGTCTGGACAGCATCGGGCTGCTCTGTGTTCCCTGGGACACCATGGCATGTCTTCCTTGCATGGGACTACCAGCCATTCCAGGCAGATGACCGTTGGCCGGCTGTTGGCCCAGAACGGGGCCGTCCTGATTGGCTAGTCTGTGCTGAAGGTTGGGAGCGGACATTATGTCAGGCAGGACAGTGTGGTGTCTTGTACCATGGCTACTGGTGAGTGGCTGGATGGTTGTGATGTTATTTTGCATGACCCCTGGCAGAGAGGGGCTGTTATCGGGGGTGATGTTGCCACCCAACATGCTGCTGGAGGTGGGGTAGGAGGGTGTGGGTGTTTGGTATGTTCTATCGGAGGGCTGGGAGTGAAGGATGGAGTCTACAGCAGCCTGGGACAGAGAATTCATTCCCACCCCGCTATCGGCCAATGTGCTTTCACTAAAAGACCACAAAATAAGAGAACCAGAATTATTATAAAATATTTTGACAAAAATAAAAAAGTAGTTTACATGTGTTTTTTGTTGAGCATCAAGTTTGATACACAAGGCTTTCATGGCTCTTATGATATATTGAGAATATGGAGCTCACACTTGAGTAGGAAAATAAACACTGAGCAAAAATATGCAATTTGGTGGTGTTGCTGGTACTTATATGGTCAGTAGTAGGATTAAATTCTGATAACTTAATAATTAATGAGATTTTTTATAACAGTATATCATACTACCTACATAAAATGCATATAAATATCAAAATATCTCCCAATGATATGCAAGTAAGATGATTTTTATAAGATTAAATTATAAACTTATACAATTCTGGTAGTATCTGGACACCAAAGTGGACATTAATTTACACCACCTGGAAATCCCAGTATGAAACAAGTGTTATTAACTAAAGCTAAAATAATTCATTTATAATTATAAAAACTTCAACTTTCAAAACAGTTGAAATAAGTTTAAGTATTAAAATGACTAAAGCTGATAATGACTAAATAAGCTAATTCGAAATATCAATAAATGTTAAATATGTATATAAATAATACTACTATAAAACTGTATGAAACAGCCGGGTGGTGGTCACTTACACTGCATCTGGGCTCTGAATGGGGCTGCTGGAGGAAAGAGGAGCGTTGTAGGCATGGGAAGGCCCGACAGAACGAGCTAAGCTGTCACTGTCATAAGTTGGAGACACAGGCGATGCTGGCGGCCCACCTGTCACTGTTGCTGCTTTGGCCACAGACTCCACATAGCTACGGGGCTCTGGCAAAGAGACCAAGGGGAAAACACCTGTGAGCACAAAAGTTTACAAGAGTCGAAACAGATGGATCAGTGTGTCCAAAACATGACCTGATGATTTTAGTTGCTTTAAATGACCACTGATGGAAATGAGTAGGCTTAAATACACTTTTTTGAGAGTGCATATTGCCTCGCAGTTTTGATTTTAATAGGCAAATGCTTAAGTGTCAATGATTGGATCATTATTGCAATGATTATTATGTTTCTAGAATGTTACATGTTTGGCAACAGTTCTTCTAACCCTATGATGGAGTGTGTAGCTTTTCATTTCTTAAACAACCATGTAGGAAGACACATCATCACCATATTCCAGGATGACAATGTCAAGATTCATCAGGCTCAGATTGTGAAAGAATGGTTGGGAAGGAGCATGAAGAATCATTTCCACACATTAATGGGCACCTCTGAGTCCAGACCTTAAATTCATTGAAAGTCTTTGGGATGTGCTGGAGGAGACTTTACAGAGTGCTGGATTCTTGCATTGCCAATACAAGGTCTTGAACAAAAACGTATGCACCTCTTGATGGAAATAAATGCTGTGATGTTATTTCCATTTAGAGGTGGGTCAGTTTAGACCCACCTCAATTTAGATCTTGAATCATGAAGAAACTTCATTAAGGTGAATCATGGTTAATGTTGCTTAACCAGCATGATTAAAGTGAGTTGAGAGAGATGAGTGAATGGAGACGACCAACCAGAAGGTGAAGTGGTTTGTATGTTCAGTAACACTGCACTTCTAAATCTGGTACATTCTTACCTTCCTCATCCTCACTCTCTGTGTCCCCGACAGCAGAAGAATACAATCATAAGACAGAAATTGTAGTAGTTCAAAGAGACATGGAGAGTAGAATAATTGTTAACATAGACATGAAGAGACGAGTGTAGAAAATGGTTATTTTAAAGGGATAGTTGATAGTTGAACACTGTCATTTTGAACTGACTGCCATGCCATTCCAAACCCAAATTAATTTCTTCCATAAACACAAAAGCACAATCTTTGTTTGTTTTCCATAGAAGGAAAGTGGACGAATTTCTTAAAAATTCATACAAACAAGCATTATTAAAAATGTAGAAGTGGTCCATATGACTTTTGTCTCTTTTTGTAGTTTACAGAAGGAAATCAGTTGTAATGACATGAGGTTGACACTTTAAAATTTGAGTGAATTATTACTTTTAAGAAAAAAAAAAGAGGGAAGTACAACCAAAGAAAACAATGTAATCTTCATTCACATTTTTGCTGCTCCAAATACCAGCAGGCCCTAGTGCAGATTAAAATATCCAAAGTTACAGCTCTTATCATCAATAAGCACATGACATCATTTAACCTAACTATAGTAAGACAAAGCGGCCCCTGACACATCTCGTAATAATGTCAGTGTGTGTGCCGTATGTATGGCTCTTGTTATAGCAGGTCTCAAATTAACTCCCTCAGGAACGACGCTAAAATCAGCCCTGCATGAGAACTTGTTCCAAACTAAAGAGTCTCCGCAACTCCCCATAGGATCCTGTTACCTCTGAGTCTACAAAAACTACATAGTTTACGCCTGCTGCCTCTGAGGATGAATCTCACCAAACTTGCCGAGACAAGAGCGGGTCATATATCACCCCGAAAATCAAAGGAAAGGAATAAGAAATGATAAAGAAATGTGGACATGCTTTCATGAGGCTTGCCCCTGAATGGTAAATTACTGCTTTAAATTGAAAGAATATACCAATATTTTAAATTATATTTTAGATGTCAGTTTGCTGAGCTTGCTAATATCAAGATTAAAAATCATCATACTTTCAAACATTAAATCAGCTTAAAAAGGGGCTCTGTTCCAGAAACTGCGGTCTGCTGTCTAAATAGGGAGCTACCTTCTAAGACAACATCCTAACTGAAATGGAACCGATTTGTAGCTCTCAACTTTTGGTAGCAACTCTGAAATGCACATTATTATTATACAGGTCCTGCTCAAAAAAAAATTCATGAGCTGTATGCCAAAATCATTAGTATTAAAACAATAAAAGACCTGAAAAACGAAATCTATATCTCCATAAAGCTTTTTAGCAGATGGAAGCATGAAGTGCTCCAAAATCTCCTGATAGCTAGCTGCATTGACCCTGCCCTTGATAAAACACAGTGGACCAACACCAGCAGCTGACATGGCACCCCCACTGAGGTGCCTTGATGCACTCTGGGAGCAGCCCTATTCGTTCAGAAATGTCTTTCTGTGTCTTACCCTCTTCGGCAGGGGTGTCAATGATGGCCTTCTGCACAGCGGTCATATGCGACAGTCTTACCCATGATTGCGGTTTTGAGTAATGAACCAGGCTGGGGAGTTTTTTAAAAAGCCTCAGGAGTCTTTGCAGGTGTTTAGAGTTAATTGGTGAGATTCAGATGATTAGGTTAATAGCTTCGTTTAGAGAACCTTTTCATGATATGCAAATTTTACGAGATTTTTGTGAGCTGCTTTATGCCAAAATCATCAGTATTAAAACAATAAAAAGACCTGAAATATTTCATGAACTATTTCAGTTGGTGTGCAATTAATCTAAAATATATGAAAAATAAATTTCTATCATTATATATATATATATATATATATATATATATATATATATATATATATATATATATATATATATATATATTTATTTATTTTTTTATTTTTATTTTTTTGGGTGTTAACATGGTGCTAAGCTAACAACATGATATTCTAATAAGAATAAAATTGCATACAACTTTTAAATATTGAGTAAAAGTCAATTTTTTATTTCGATTAGACTGTGCCATCTTGGAAGGACATTTCCCACATGAAAATTATTTTAATTTAATTAAAGAAATGAATATGTTTATTCTGCAAGAATGCATTAAATTGACCAAAAGTGACAGTAAAGGGATTTATAATGCTATAGGTTTCTATTTCAAATAAATGTTGTTCTTTTGAACTTTATATTCATCAAACAATCGCAGTTTCCATAAAAAATATTAAGCAGCACAACTATTTTTAACATTGAAAATAATAAGAAATATGTCTTGAGCAGCAAATCCTCATATTAGAATGATTTCTGAAGGATCATGTGACACGAGACTGGAGGAATGATGCTGAACATTCAGCTTTGATCATAGGAATAAATTACATTTAAAAATATATTACAAAAGAAACTATTATTTATTATTTTAAATTCTAATAATATTTCACAGTATTGCTGTTTACTGTACTTTTGCAAATAAAAACTTTGTGCCTATGATGCCTTAAATACTGCCTAGGTAGGCAGCTCACACATGTTGACAGAGCACAGTAAAATGATCCCAATATAACCGCATATGAAAAGAAAACACCAATCCATTTAAATATATGTATGAGCTCACGGCTCAAGAGACAAGAAAAGTTGAAGGGGAAACACTTGAGAGGGAGAAATGAAAAGATATTTTGATATATGGCCCACAAGATGTATTTGAGCTCCCTTTACGGAGCAGGTCTTGGACGCGTGTCTGCATGTGCATTTCAGTATATGTGTGTAAAGTCTCACCTGAGCCCGTCTGGTGGAGCAGTATGTCAGCAGGATTGTGGGGCTTCAGGCCCAGGAAGGACAAAGGCGTTTTAGCCAATCCTGGAGGAGATCGACCTAAAGCGACACAGAGCACAGAACATTTTTTATTATTCAGTGCGTTGTCAACTAAAGCCTTCACAAAACATACTCTACAGGCAAGTAAGTCAACGCAAACGATTACAGCTTGGCACGCTTGATTTCACGTATTTCTGCACTCCGATTAAAAATGATCAGAATTAATTATGTTGTGCTTCATTAAGCTGTTGACTATTTTCAATGTTTTTGAAAGAAGTCTGTTAAGCTCATCAAGCCTGCATTTATTTGATCAAAAATACAGAAAAAAAGTAATATTGTGAAATATTATTACAATTTAACATTATGTTTTTCTATTTTAATAAGCATTAAAATATAATTTATTTCCGTGATGCAAATCTGAATATCCAGCATCATTACTCCAGCCTTCAGTCATGATCCTTCAGAAATAATTCTAACATGAGGATTTATTACCAATGTTGCTGCTTAATGTATGTTTTTAAATAACATAGCATTTATTTAAAATAGAAGTAAGTTTTTTTAAATAAATTAATTCAGCAAGGATATGTTAAATTGATAAAAAAGTGATAGTAAATATTTATATTATTAGACAAGATTTCTTTTTAGCTTTTTATTCATTAATTCTGAAAAAAAAAAAAAGGACCACTGTTTTCAAAATTGATCATAAATCAGCATATTAGAATGATTTCTGAAGGATCATGTGACACTGGAGTAATGGCTGATATATATATTGGACAGTTCACACATGGGAATAGCATATGCATTTTTTTTTATGTTGACTTTACTGTTATAAATCAGAGGGCATGATTAAATTTGTATATTTAACCATTTTTAACAATATTTTTTTTACAATTAATTGTACTATATTAAACAGCCCTAGTTCTGAAATGTGTCAGACAGCAATTCATAATGCATTATGTAATGCTGCAAGGTGTGCTATATCGGTCTTGGTGTGTTTTTAACTAGCTACTTAAATAACCCAACACACATCTGGTTAATGGCACCGACATTTGAAGGTAACTCTATCACCCTCTGGAGTACTGAGGTTTGTCACAGTACTTTTGCCAAGCATTCACGTCTGCATTTACGTACTTGCACAAAGTATGTTTCTGGTCCTTAGACCTTACAATACAGATCTGTGTGTACCACTTTCATCTTCAATGCTTATCAAAGAGACCAACGTCCAGATCAAGAGCCTTTGAGAGACTGCCGTGGTACACACTGAGCTTTTAAAGACAGCAGACTGAGGTGGCTATTTCAGTATGTGACATGGCTGGGGAATGAGCTAATGTCTCATGCTCTGTGGCAAGGCCGTGCAAGCGCCTCTTTAAAAGAGTTAATGATGTGATTAACACTTGCTGTAACGATGCCCAGTCAAAAGAACGAAACAAGACAGATCATGCAGACAGAATACACCTCAGCTGAACAGATCTCCAAAACGTAACATTGAAAAAATTCAAGACCTCGCTACACAACGAATGCTACGAACAACAGCACGAGTGACTCAAAAACAACAAATAAATAGTGGTGCCCAGCAAAACAAGAGTGGTACGAACACACAAATGGGGAAAATAAATGGTGATGTGGCAGCAGAGCTGTGGAAAGCAGCACACTTGAAGAAAATGATGTTGTTTTGTTTAGAAAATGTCTAAAAAGGCATACAAATGTAAAAAGAAAAATTATGTGTATACTCAAGTTTGTGTATTGCTGCATTCCGAAACGTGTCAGAGCAGAATGCAATACACATTGCACCCCAAATATGATGCTTTGAGTGGAAAAAGTGCAAAAATGTCTTCCTTGTTTTGCTGCAATAGTTGATTGACAGGTGAGCAGGCAGTCCTATGAGGCTACGTTCAAACTGCAGGTAAATATGGCCCAAATCCGATTTTGCTCAGATGTGACTCATGAAAGTGTGAACAGCACAAACCACATAGAATCTGATCTTTTCCATTCTGATTTGTGTCACTTCCATACGTGGTCCTAAATCCCATACAGGTCAGATGTTTTGCAATGCGACCTCTTCTGAACAGTCATATTGGAAATCACCCGACTTTTACATCACTCTAGATCGGGGCCGGATTATCCAATGGGCATTATGGGCACAGGGCCCAAGAGAGGAGAAGGGAAAGGGGATTTTTTTTTTTTTATTGCTGATAACAGAGTGTCTATTTACATTAAGTGTCTATTTACAATAAATAATAGTAAATAGCTGACCTTGATGGCAAAGGAAGAAAGTTATCATTCATTTAATAATTTTAAGAAATACAGTAATTTACACTATATGCTATTACTGCATCCTGTTATTGTACAACGACAGAGAGGTGCAAATAGTATCTGCCACTATTTATAAGTAAAAAGCACATAACTATTTGCACGTATGTTGCAACTGCTACTTTAATATAGTGTAAATAGAATATATTGCTATTTTCAGTGTGATGTGTGTTCTTTTGCACATACGGGTCAGTTCATGGCGAAGATCTGTTCACACTGGAATCTGATATTGGCCACATTTAAAACAACAATGTGAACAGCTGTAAAAAAAAAAATCAGATCTGAGCAATAAATCGGATTTGAGCGGTAAAGTTTGCAGTGTGAACGTAGCATTCAATCAATGGGATCAAATCACAATGTTTTGGACACTATTTACACCTGTATTTAAAAAAAAAGACTACTTCAGATTAGATTATTAGTGTGTGTGTGTGTGTGTGTGTGTGTGTGTGTGTGTGTGTGTGTGTGTGTGTGTGTGTGTGTGTGTGTGTGTGTGTGTGTGTGTGTGTGTGTGTGTGTGTGCGCGCATGTTCTTCAGGGCTGCTCTCCACGTGCATTCTGGGTAATGCAGAGCATATGCTTGCGATCTGGCAGAGCCAAATTGACATCATCGCTGACACACATGCATCCTCCACTTACCAAAGAATCCAAATCAATTCTTTGTTTGGCAGAATAAGTGCCTCAGCATTGGACACAAGGAGAAGGGGAGGGGGGTTGTATAGAGAAGCGTTTCCAGCCTCTCATTCTCTGCAGGAGGAAGGAGCCACAGAGACGTGCTACCAGAAAGTGGCTATTGCATGTGAGTGTCTGTCAATCTCCGAACAGAAAACGAGCCCCTATGGGTCACCTGCTCCCCAGGAATCCAGCAGAAGCACTTTAGAAAGTTTTACACATGTCATGAGCAGATCTTCTGAATGAACCTCCCAACAGTATACTGAGGTTTTGGTGGTTCAATATATCTTAACATTTCTGTATCTGCGTGTCTGTTTACACCTTGGCAGAGGCTATTTACACTAACTCCGCCCACTGATGTCTGGTTGGGCCAGAAAAAATTACAGAAGATGCTTAAAGGAAGCTCTGATTGTGTTTACAGTGTGCAATATAACGTGTTCATGTTTCGCGTGTAAAAAAAACAGTATTTTTTAGACCATTTACCTATCTGTATACCGCTGTTTTCTCTGCCCTAAAAACGGCCTGATGATTTCCCTGTTCTATGAAGTCCCTCCTTCAGAAATACGTAACGAGTTCTGATTGTGCCAGCGGTTCCCGTGTTGTGATTGGACAGCAGCTTTGCACACGTTGCCCGGAAAGGTCACGCCTCTTACCATAACAGGGAGACGCATTCGCTCAATGTTATTGTAGACATGGCAACAAACACACTCTACAAACGCAACACTTCCTCTTCTCCACATGGGAGAGCAACAAGACCACGCCCCCTTTTTGTGTATTCTTGTGGGCGAAGGTTAGTCAACAAACTGTTCTAGTGATGTCATTAAATCAGGAAGTACAGGGATGTAGTACAAACCGGCCATTCGCTGTAGGCTTTGAAAGGGAACTTCTGTTAAATAAAATATCTTGCTTGGCATTGAACTTTGAGCTTTATAATTTTACAGGAATATATATGCTCTAACAGCAACATTACACACTAACTAAAGTTTGAAAAATGGGATCACGAAGAACGGGACCTTTGATTGTCAACAGTTAGATTAGTGTAGGTATAAGGTGCGTGGCAGAAAGTTTTGAAACAAATTGAAGCCACCTTTTGCCAAACTCTCTCTTATCCCCTTTTTCACATCACATATCAGATCAGAAAGGCATTTATGTTTAATAAAAATGAAGAAAATATCCAAAAGTGTAAATAAAGGTTCTAATGTGTGTTCAATAATAAAGTGTTTATCGGTTAGGGGCTAGGTGTAGGGAGGGCTTTATTGTTCCAATAAGGTGGCATCCATTTAATAATTTTAATAAATATAATTATTTATACTCTATTATTGCATAAAGTTTAATGTATAACAACACTGAGGTGCAGATAGTATCTGTCACCATTTATAAGAATGAATAGCATCTAACTACTATTTACACAAAAAACTATTATTTTTACATAGTGTAAATAGAATCTATCACTATTGTAATTTACTTAGTGTAAACAGCAGATCGCCAAGAAAATGCTGCTATTTTCACTTAGTGTACATAGAATCTATTGCTCTTCAAACTTACTGTAAATAGCCACTGCCTTCATATATTGCAAAGTCCTAATGTTCACTAAATATCCTGGGGTAACGCAACACATGAGGACAAGATTTGATTGATTATGTTTTGTGTTATTGTAGGCTGAAGCTCTGTTTTGTTCGCTGAAGCCACATCTAGGTGCTCATGGTAGCAGAACTAGTCTGAAGAGGCCTCGGGGTTAGATGTCAGCTCAAGAGAATGACTTGAATCGGTTTAAAATGAGGTGTCTGGTAAGAAGAAATGCAGTGGAAGTCCAAGGAAAACAGAGCTGCTTAACATTGTGTGCATCTAACCTTGTAAAGAGGCTATAGACCTTTACAAGAGGCTTTGTATTAAACCTGCAGGGACAGTATTCTGAAGGTGAAGATGAAGAAATAGGTTCTAAAAACCAAAGCCATCACTGTACTGGAGAACATCTGAACATGAAACCTGAGACGCAAACGTGCATGTTCTTGGATTGAGATCCAATGACTGTGGAGGCTAGAAAAACTGCTGACAAAAAACATTTCTCAGTCCACAGACGTTGAGAATTGCTGGGGAGCAAGTGAGAGCAGGGTCTTTCTGATCTGTGCACTTAAGCATGTCTATGAGCCAACACAAAGTGTGTGTTATCACTCAAATGGAGGCCACACATCTTTAACGTTGAGAACATGTGAATGAACTATAGCATCTGTTAATGATATCTACTGGTTCACGCCAACACCCCGAGGTAGGGTTGGATTTAACTGCTGCCAGACCTCACGTTGGCTTATAGACAGTGTTAATGTAATGTTAGCCCTAAAGATTCTTTTACGGAAAGACGCAAAAACACCCACCACTATTATGATGTACCAATCATGAAACACCGTGGCTCTGTTCCAAAACCTAGTGAGCTTTCTTGCTGTCTACCGCCTAAATAGGCAGCCTAACATCATGAGAGAGCAATTGAACATTAAACACGATTCGCAATTGGTTTCGATTGAGGTTATCATCTTAGCATGTTGCTAAGCTAATGGTGAAACAATATAAGAATAAAAACTAAAATGTTGGGTAATCCAGTTTTTAATCAGAACTATTTTTATCAATACTTTCAGTTGCGGATATTTGTAATCAAAAGGTATCCCGCATTCTCCACCATCTTGGATGGACTATTGACACAGTTCATTGCAATGCATCTTTTCCATTAAGGATATGGTTTCAGGTGTGGTCACATTAGTGTAATTCTGCTTGCAAAAAAAAAAAAAAAAAAAGGTAGACAGCGTAGAGTTGTATGAAGCAATGCTCACACTGAAGTCATTTTCAAACCAAGCAGAATTTGCATGATTAACTTGAACAAGAGCCAAGTCTGCCTGGTGAACTTTTTCACCCTGACACGAAATTCACAATTGCTGTATTTCTGTATTTCGCCCAGCAATGGTAAATGTGACCACACCTTTAGAATTTGGCCTAAAAAGGGTAATCATGCTGCCTACATTCTGGAACAGCATTTGTGTTAGAAGCACACCTATAATGCTGCCTATGTAGGCAATTCACTAGGTTTCGAAACACTGCCTGTAAATAAACCGCAAGCGTTACTCCATCCAAACGGATGACAGTTTGACTTCTTGCTCTGTTCACACTTTGAATTTCAAATGTTTTTTCCAGGTAATATCAAACTGAACAGAACCAACATTCAGCAATGGCTGTGACCCTTTTAAAGCGTTGACAGAATAAGTGATTTTACAGCTCTATGGCGCCCTCCTCCTCCAACAGGGAAACTTACTCAGGTTGAAGTAAGGGGTTTGTGGCGAGACAGGGAAGGCAGGGGTTTGGGGTAGGGCCTCACCACCAACGATCGGAGGGGGGGTGACAGGACCCCCGTCCATTTCCTCAAACGCTTCTCTGTAGCTATGCATGTGTCTCTGGAGAAAGAAGGACAGGTGGACACATGTCCAAATACACAAGCATATATATACATCCACTTTTATTTATGAGATTAATAGTAGGAATAATGCGTAGGATTGACATAACATGTCAATTGAGTTGGTCTACCTCCTTGGGCCGCCCCCCAGGGTTCAGAGCAATCGTATTGGCCAGCTCGGGTGAGATGCAGCGAATGGGGGAGCGGACCGAGCTTCCTCGGGTTGGGCTGTCATCTTGGGAAAAGCCCTCACTGGTAGTCCGGCATCTTCCAGGAACTGAAGACTCATCTGGTGACATTTCACCAAACTGAACTCCTGCCAAAAAAAAAATTAATTCATGACATCTCTAACAGATAACTATTAGGGCCTGCAGAAGAACATTCATCATACTTGAAATTTAAAAAAAAATACCCAAATGTCAAAATACTCCTTGAACAAATCCATGGAAAACTGCCAATGAGCTCTGAAGAATTAACTCTGTCAAAAGCTGCACTGACGTCCAATTCGCACCACATAAAAGCCTGTTGGAGCTACAAACAATGTTCTCATTCAAACAGCTTAGATTACAAAAAGCTGGAATATTACAGAAAGATCTGGATTTAAAGGGTAGTGTACTTCTGGATAAAGCTCTGGAACAGCCTCAAAGCAACTCTCAAGCCTATTTCATCACGTTCTGTTTGATACAAAGAGATGACGGTGTGTAAATAAAACTGGATTTGTGTAAGTCTTCTCTACTAGGAATGGAAAAACAGAATTGAAATGAATAACTGAAGTTTGGTAACTGAAAGCAGATGAAATGCATCTAAATTCATCCATTTAACTAGTTTTCTACGACAAACATCACTATTATTGGGCTGTAAAATTAATCGCATCTAACATAAAAGTCTTTTACATAAAAGTTTTTACAGTATATACAGACACACACTGTTCTCTGTTAAATGAACAAAAGGAAGAATGATATACAATCTAAATAAAAACTATAATTACTTAAATAATTATGTGTTCTATATTTTATTCTGATATTTTAAGTTATTAGCTTAGCGACATGCTAATACTAATCCCCAGTACACTTTGCATGGGTTGCTGCCTAGAGAGAAAAATAGAAAATGACTAACATGAATTTAAAATATGAACATGAATGATACCTGAAAAACCTGTTACTATTTTTCCTTTTTTAAGCAGACAGAGAATTAGGAGTCATATCTAGAGACTTGAATATCATGGAGAATGTTTTAACACTTTTGATATTCGCAACCATCTCAAAAGACCCTAGCAACTCCCTAGAAACCACTCAAAAAAAAAAAAATAGCAACTAGCAAATCAGAATAGCAACACACAAATTAATATGTGAGTCTTTAAATTTATCTTCAGAACTGTGGTGTCCACTAGGATTAAGCAGAGCGATTTCACAATTCACTGTCAACTTACAGATAAGGAAAACGAGAACCCTGTAAAAGCATGTACAGCCACACACAGTTTTAAGCCCATTTAACTGGACTCAGTTTGAGACAGAGCAAAGCATTAATTCATTCTGGTGGGAGTGAGTGGAATATCATGGAAACCGGGCAACAGGCTGAGCAAAATATTTACTAGCTCCCTGAGCACGGCCTACGATTGATACGTGTGGTCAGACCCGCAGCTCAGGCCATCCGAACCTCACGTGTGCTAGGAAACAACTTGAGGGAGATTGACCACTTCCACTTCTGGACAAGTGGCCACCCTTGTTCTTAAACACGACGTTAGCCAGACGCTCTGACACTCAGGCTGCGTTTAAACCGCTTCTGGAGTTCTGCCCACAAAACAAGCCATTCAGAACAATAGAGTAGTGATGTCACAAAGGGAGGGTCTTCAAAAGGACGCTCACACTCCATCTGCAATCTATTTACATGCCTGGATCAGATTCATGCGGTTTCCACGACAATGTCAAACATGCAGATTCCAAAACTGACTGGTCTGGGAAGCGATGAATCCAGCGCTCGGATGTGCTGGGATATCATATGGTCTATATCCCCGAGTGTCACTTCAGACAAGGTCACGAGAGGAAACATGCAAAACAGATGTAGTACGCCAGATCTACAGCTGTGCATGACAAACTGTGCTGTTACCTTAGCGACCACACTGTCCTAATAGATTCAAGCTGCAGTAACTGAGAAACAGAGAGGCCAACATTTAAACCAAACAAATACTATTAGATTCAAAATGTTGTATGCGAGAAGTAAAACACTAAAGTTGCTAGTTAAGTTGCATTAATATGCACCAATATAACAATTTAAACAGCAATATTTACCTACCTAATATTTTTAATAAAACACTATATACAGGGGTTAAAGCAGTTCCGGCACCTCAGATAAATTAATAAATAAATAAATAGATCCAGCAGTGGCAGCACGAGAGCAGCTGGACCGTCTCACGCACAGCGCTGACCAATTCTATGGTGTATTTGCCGCTCTATTGAAGTGACAACGAGCATCAGGCAGTCACTTTATCCATCTGAATTGGATACAAGCGCAACCTCAGTAAAGGCTCTGCGGTGAGACTAGCTGAACCAGACCTCTAGCTCTGACCATGTGAACGGAAGGGTTGATGTAAACTATAGGCTGCTTTTATCAGATTAGGCATAAGATAATGAATGTGTGTGTACATATTGTGAATTAATTTATTAAACGTATTTATAGCGCTCGTACTTTCCTTCAGTGAATTAACTTGTGTAAGGAAATGCTTAGTAAAATATAGGCTAAATATCACTTTCTTAACTGACAGACGAAAGTGAAAAAGACTATCAGTCAGAGATCAGCTGTAGGATGGGAAGAGACAGGGCAAGAGAAGAAGACTAAGAGAAAAAGAAATAGTGATGGAAATGAGAGAGTGATAAAATGAGGAGAGAGAAGTTATGACAGCTGCCCACTTATTATTATTTGTTTTTAGCCTTCAACCATCTTAAAATGCACATATGTAGATCAGAGAAATAAAAAATACCCTAGATAGCTCAAATTTGGGACCTCACTGGTTTTAAAACTCCTTAAGGCAGTTGCATGCTCAAAAGTTGTTGCTGTTTCTGGAAACCTATTTGCTTTGACATCATATCTGGAGTTAATGCATTTATGCCTGGAATATTTATATATAGGCCTACTTAATATTAAACTTGAATATTCAGACAGTATATACTCATTGTATCTCTGTGCTTTGATGATTTAGTTTTTTAAAAATAGGAATTATTTATGTGGTAGAAAACGTTGTGGCACCAAGATCGGCTACTATGACCCTCGGGTTTGTTATAGCCTCAGGACCCTACGACATGTTCTGGTTGTAGTGGAGTTAAAAGGACAAATCAAGTCACTGTACCAGTATCAATATCAATATGGGAGCTATTTTGACTGGATGTGAGAATATCCACAATAGTTGGACCATCATACATTGTTGTTTTGTTGTTATGTTTCATGATACAGCAAAACTTTGGATTCTGCATTTTGACACTGACTCTGCAATAGGTCTATCTAGGTTTTGATTTATTTTTCTTGTGTCTTCAGCCATTTAATTGTAATTAAACATTCCAATTCCAAAATATAAAAATGGACTTTCCATTTTTATGTTTGAATTTACATTGTGAAAAACAAGGTTGTGTTTCATATTGTGGTGCTGAGCAATTTTAACATAGTATCGTCATCATATCAGATGTAGATGGACCAAAATAAAAACATTCAAATATCAACTAGATAAGTATTGTGATACTTGGTGCCACAATGACACTCTTATCCCAAAAAGTATTGCTATACCATGATACTCAATATGTTGCCCCATAGTGAGTAATTTTTCCCTGTTGCACCTATACAAAATTACAAAATTTAAGGGTTCCCCCACCTGCCAAATCCCACTTTAACCACTGACTATATGTGTATATATATATATATATATATATATATATATATATATATATATATATATATATATATATATATATATATATATATATATATATATATATATATATATATATATATATATATATATACACACTGCTCTTTTTGGCCCTGTTTAAACATGAATTAAGATGTGACGATGCTAAATACAGGTACAAACAGGGTCTAAAACATTTTGAGCTTCCAGAGGTAGTCGAACACATTCAACCGGATTGCTTCCGTAGTGTAAACGTCCATGTGATCGAATGTGTTCAAACAGCTACAGAATGCCTACTCTCCTCCTACTGACCTAACATGTAAGTATTATGAGAAGCGCGCCAACCAGACGGGATTTGAATTGTGTCGGCTAGAGACACAAGTTTATTTGAAGGCGAAAAATGTACCAAGCACAATATTCTCTGACCATTCCTGATTTCTAACACACACTCACAGCGTTCAGCGTGATCTCTCAGCTATTTACCCACATATAGACCCTGCCCTTGAAGAAATCAGGACAGAAGTGGACAAAAGAGACGGAGTAAAACACCAGGTGTAAACAGGTATGTGTCTTCCGTCTACTTGTGATCCGATCAACCAAAACGCATCTTAATACCACGTGTAAACAGGGCCTTTCTCTCCTTTTCAAAGTGTCATTTGTGCCATTGTTATATCTGTATTGGATTGGATCAGATTCAGGAGAGTTCCAAGACAAACATTTATCCTGGAACCTGGCTACCGAACACAGCCTGCATGGGCCCTCGAACGGGACTGAAGACATTCAGTGTGCGAGACGTTTACTCCCCAGTGGCAGATAAGGATGGTATAATGCTCTCCAGACTAGGGAGGATTTATTACCCTTTGTCCTTCATCTAAATGCTAAAACAGAGGTAAAGAAGAGTCCTTGAATGAAGCCAGTGTCTGCTCGCCTTGGTATTGTTCCCCAGGTCTGGCAGACTGGATCTTGTGACATGGGCTCAGTTGATCCAGACAGACTGGCCTTTGTCCTGCTACAGTGTAACTTTAACTCGACACATAATACAAATGCAATTTGTTTGTAGAGGTCACCCAGCACAAAGGAGCGAACTAAAGCTTTTACTACTGTTAACTGTTATTCCACCCAAACAAGGTGAAAAATTCCAGCACAGGTTAGTGGTTAAGAAAGAGGGAGTAAGGAGAGAAATAAAAAGAAAGCAAATAGTAAAAGGAACAAAAAATTGAAATAGGACTTAATTCTTTCTAATAACTATTACTTCCCACAGTTTATTCCTTTGGTAGATTGAATTTGAAATTGTGTCAGGAGTCATTATTTACTCACACTCGGGTCCAAACCTGTTTTTTTCTTTGTGTAAGACAAAATATATTTCTATGATTTTTTAACTGTTTTTGGTAATAAAACCATTAAAAAACCATTAGGGTAAATGGCATTTCGTTTTATGGCGAAAAAACTAAAAATCTTCAAAATATATTCAAAATGTCTTATGTGTTTCACAAAAGAAAGTCATACATTTTCAGAATTTTAATTCTTAACAATGCTTTTATATTTACTTTAGTTTACACTTATTTTATATTATATTATTTTATTATGTTTTATTTCATTTCACTTCATTTAATTTATCATCCAATTAGATTTTAGTCATATTTAATAATGTATCATTTAATTTAATAATCCAATAATAATATTGTAAACAAGTGCAATACTAATAAAATAAAAATTATTAAAATACTTTAAAATATAATTAGATAATACAAAAATTAAATAGAGTTTTATAAAAGGAAGTACTCTCAACATGCATCTCAATGTGCATACTATCCATCCTAAATAGAATGTGACATTTGTAATAATCGATACTATGTAGGGTGGATAGTATGCACATTGAGATGCAGGGACACTGAAGTAAAGAGAAGAAGGGAAAGATAGGGGGCGAAAGTGAGTGAGAACAGAGAAATAGCACACAACCACACAACATGCACAGGTGTTATGAGTTAATGTCAGTGGGAGGCAGAGTGCATCAGAGGACCAACCACTGAAGGAGAAAGAGCGGCGGCGGTGATCGAGCTCAGGAATGCTCTGTCTTTCACTGATGCCTCGGATACGAGCAGTATACTCTGAACACCACCGGGAAGAGGATGAGGAATGACGGACCATGTCAGGAAGTAAAGGAAGAAGGTGAAGAGGAGGAAGGGAAGGCAGAGGTGATGAAGGGACGGGTGTTCCACAAACAGGATAAACATAAAAGGGTGGAGAAAGGAGGGGAGAAAACATTAGAACATGTCATGCTAGTATTTTGCTTGAATCAAGTATGGGTGATTGGTAGGGAGCTAGGTATTATAGCTGAAAAAATTGATTTTTTTTCCTAATGTGTAGTATGTGTTGTAGGCTATGCCTTAACTTCAGTAAGTACAATAAACACACTTTATCTGTGGCAGCACATTGCGGATGGTAAATGTAGACAAAGTGTTCCCTGATTCCAGATAGTGGCATGCCTGATAACCAAATCCCAATACAAGATACTGAGAGCTCTTCAAACAGTGTGGCAAGAGCTTGTGTCAAGAGGTGGGACTCAAGGGAAGGTTACAGAGAAAGAGTGCAGCCTCCTCCTCTTGCTGTCCTTCCCATTACAGGAACATTATGCTGAGTCAACAACTCTACTAAGCATTGGTCGATCCATGATAGCCTTATCTAAAATGTTTCCTTTCAGGTTTAATGTTGGTTTCCTGCAGTTCTCAAACATGGGGATTGTTTAGCTAAAGTAGCACTTTCTGGCTATGTTTGACAGAAAGAGAAAGCACTTAATCGGACAGAGCTCTTTCTGTCAGCATGCGACCTTCATCACCTGTCTGATGCTTCTTAAACATACATTTTGTAAGATATTAAAGATATAGAAGGCACATTCACTGTAAGACCTGCACTGTACAACCACTAGGAGGCAACAGTGAGCCCAGAGCCAATGCATCATTCCTCATCCGAATAACAATATGTTTTACATTTATGTTTTTGCCAGAAATTTAGGATTAGATAAAAATATATATATTCTGTTTATGATGTTTTTGGTTGTAAGATCCATCAGCAGTATGTGATAGACTAGTAATATATCTTTAATTCAAACTCAACATTGAGAGAAAAAAATACTAAACAAGTCATGGTGAATTTAGCATGGGATAAAACAACACTGGTTCAACAAACAACTCTTATGTTCTGGCATTATTCTAAAAACATCACAAGGGAAAAACCTAGGCTTCCAGGAAAATCTTTTTAAACTTTCAAACCGAACAGATAATGTTAACAATAAAAAGTGCACTGCCGTATAACAGCCCTTAGTTGTTTGGGCACTTCTCCAGATGTAATGTACAAATGTTCGGTTTTGGCTTGGCACAAAACAGAAATGCGGTCTGATATTGAGGCTTGCGCCAGAAGCACTTTGGACAAAGCTTTCTTTGTGATCTCACGATGCTTATGTCAACGCCAACAAAGAAACTCCACCAAAAAAGGCACCGCCTTGAGTGTAAAAGACAAGCTCAACTCATGCACTCAAGGCAGGCATGGAAATATTTTCACATCATTTCCCTTGATTGATTCAATTTGCATTTTGTATACATAAAAATATGCAGAAGTAATGGTTCAAAATCTTGGCTGGTTACTGCCTATGGGTTGATCAATGTTACATCACTATTATACCTTTGAAAAAGTAAAATGACTCTGAAAGTTTTAAAAGAGGTATTTCAAGCTTACTCTTACCAGCTACACGGTGAGCTACAAGACCCTCCAATTTGTAGTTGGTATCTTCTGGTTCAGACTCTTTGGGTAAAGGGGATGAAGAGGCAGAGTAGCTACACTGGGGCTCCTGGGGCTCAGGGGACTGGGATGTGGTACTTGAAGGGTAAATGTTGAGGGGTTTTAACTGAAGAACTCCAAAGGTGGAGGAAGGGACTGTGGAATGGGACATGGGAGCCTGACCTTCTGCCTCAGAAGGGAATGCAGCATGCTGGGTTATGGCTGTGGGTCTCTGCTGGTTCATGATGGGTTGTGGAGGCTCTGTGGCTACCTGTTGATATGCCAGAGGGTATCCCGCCAAAGAGGCCCCACCACGGTCATGAATAGCTGCATCAGCCTGATAGGATGGCCGTGCCTGGGTTTGAGAGAAAGATGGCTGGGTGGTGATGACACCACCTTCTCCAGATGGGGCACTGTGGGACTTGGGAACTTGAGTAAGTGCTGGGTCAAGGTCCAGCATCAGCATGTTGAGGGCCTCAATGGACTGTTCAATTTCTTGTTGAGATGCCAAGGGAGGGAATTCCGGAAGGCTGTTGGACTGTAGTACAGGGCTGAAGGTGACCCCATCTGTGACTGGGACCTCAGGAACACCATATTGTTGCCAAACATTCAGTCCCCTCTGCACTGCATCCCTACTGCTGGTTGTGCGTGTGGGAGCTTTGGGCATGTACTTCTGCTCTGTGGTCGGGGTTGCCCCTAATGACTGAGATCGGTAGATGTTGCCATTCTGGTTGGTGTAGCCACTGGAGACCCCCAAGTTCTCCTGGACAGATGAGGAGCTGTGAACTCTGGGCTCTGGCATTTTCTCGTGGGCACCCTTCTCCAAGTAGGGCACATCTTGTCCATTAATAATCGTCTCCGACTGGTAGTATAGATCTGCTGGTGTGGCTCTGCCCTCAAATGACGAGAGGGTTCCGAGACTGTCCACACTGTTCCCTTCCTGGCTGTTGGGCAGGTCATCATCCAGTATATCTGTCTCTCTGTCTATGTTGTTGTGTCCGTTGACATGAACCTGGGCAGGGACGAGGTGTAGGACTCCGCTGCCAGAGCTGCTTTGGTAACCTGTCCGATGCATTGGTGCTTCCAAACCACTGAGCAACTGGTCCAGCTCCTGTTTTTCCTCTGGGCTTAGGGGCTGGGAGGATGGCTGACTCACCAAGGCCGGCTGATGGCTGGCTTCATCTGTGCGGTCGGTCTTGATGGATGCAGTGGAGTTGCCTGAGTCACTGCTTACAGACAAGGCGTGGTCGACTGGTGGTAGAGTGTTGTCTACAGCAGGTAAAGCATGATCGACAGCAGCTGGGAGACCATTAGTTGTGACCCCTCCGTCCAGAGACTCTTTCTTCCGAACCTTAGCGTAGAGACTACCATCCAATGGTCCTTGTGTGTGAATAACGTCTGTAGAAGACAAAAAGAAAAAAGAATGCTTTTAGTTATTTCATATATACATATAAAAGCAATAAGCCACTTCACATTGAGCCTAAGAATACCAAGTTATATCAGCTTCATTTTTACATTTATTTGTCACATTACTCAATTACATGATTAGGTCCTACCAGCTAATGAACTACATTTTTGGGTAAACTATCCCTTAAATGGCACTAAAAGTATTTTTTATTTGGAAAAAAAAGGATTTCATACCCTTATAGTGGACTACTGAGATACTTGATTGTTTTTAACTATGTAAACACTTATGAAGTGAGCACTCAGCATGTGTCAAACATATGTCAAAACGCAACTTTTTGAAAATCATATAAAAAAGAGTTTCTTCTAAAACATGCACGTGTATCTACACATGCTCCGAATGGCAGCTCCACCTCGCACAAGGAGTCAGCTTGCGGCTCTCATGAGAGGAACCATGCTCCCTATCCAAGCCAGTGACTCACCAGTGGAAAAATCACCACATACAAGATTGGAGGCATTTCCTGTCTCCTTGGAATTGTAGCATCATTTCCTATACTCACACATTTACACACACATGCTCGGACACTTAGACAAACACATAACACACCTATTTTGGGGTGGCTGTGTGTCAATGTATCTTTGGCTCTTAAAAATCAGTGTCTTGTTTCCCTGTGGTCATGGATTTTAATAACAGACTGTAACTGTTTTCTGCCTTTCCAAAACCACTAAGCCACTGTTTGACAGTTCACTCTGCAATGGCCTTTTGATATCAACAATGCATTGCAATCCCAGAAAAAAAGAGTTGTGTTCTGTTCAGTGTGCTTGGGAGAATGAGACAGCCTCAAAACCACAGACTGTGACAAAATGTCATTCATTCAGATAGAGCCAGCCTGAAACACTCACGCTGAGTTTCCCATGGTGTCTTAATGCAGGATCTGTCGAGCCGCAAATCTGATAATACAGCTGGGAAAAGTGGGCACAATACTCTGGGCTCTACTGTGCATTTTTTTGACACTCTAGAGCACTAATAGCTAAAGGCTAGAGGTTGCGGCTCCCTAGTCATGAACAGTCGGACTTGTGAGTTTTGGCATAAAGTTTGGTCCACAAATCTTACTAAAATGAGAAGAAACTGATGTCAGGTGACCAGCCGGGGTTTGCTTTATTTTTAAGTGCCATTTTGAGTTGTTTTTAGATTAAATAGATGATTTCACAATAAATGCAGAGGGGGGAAAATCATTAAAGCTGCAGAAGTATTGACTCGTGACCATGGCTATACAGAAAACACCAACAACAACAAAAATCAATCTGCAATCTGCATACATTTTGTAATCAGAATTTATATCCTCAAAAAGTAGTACAGGCAGATTCTATCAAATGATTTTCCCAATTTTATAAAAGTGTTTAAAAAAATTCCAATTTTTGTTCTATCAAACAAATAATGTGCTTAATTATTAACAATTTGCATTGTGCCATCACAAAATTTATTCATTTTCTATATAGAAAGAGATATAAAAACATATTCAGAAAGGTAACAGGGTTAAAATTTTCATTTAATTTTACAGAACAAAACTAAGAAAAGAAAAAGGTTTTTAAAAAGAGAATTTAATGCTGATATAAAAAAAAATGTATATATAGAAAATTCAATTTGTCCAAGTTTAGATATTTCCAAGTTATTTTCTATTTCCAGATTTCACATAAAACAAAGTGAAATACACACACTTACAATAGTGAATATACTTGCTACAAAGCATCTCAAAATATTCTTTCAAAGATCTGATGCTACTAACCTGCTGAACTATGACTTCCGGTGCTTTCAACCAACGGCTATCATTTGTGTGCACAATATGCGGTTTGAGACTAACAGTTCCCCCAAGCTCCTTAAAAATAGACATTCCAGGTTACCTCAAGTGACCTGATGACCTTTAGGTTGTAGATGTCTACTTGCAACAAATTCAATGATCACCTTTGGCCTCATGTCACATGCAGCTATGTGACCTACTGGTTTAAGAGGAGCTCAAACACGAGAGTACACAAGCTGATGTCTGTCAAATGCTGCCAACTTTGATGCTTGTTGTTGAGCGCACATCAAATGTACATTGGTCTATTGAGCAGATAACAGCAGTTTACTACTTTCAATACAAATTTAAATTTATTAGCAAACAACTATTATGCTATTAATTCTCACAATTAACAAGTTGCTTATTAGTATGCATATTACTAGGATATTCGCTGTTTATTAATACTTATAAAGCACATATTAATACCTCATTATGTATGACCATATTTAACATCATTTAATCCTACCCAATACCTAAACTTAACAACTACCTTACTAACTATTAATAAACAGTAATTAGGAGTTTATTGAGCCAAAAGATGTTGTTAATAGTTAGTTAATAGTGAGAATTGGACCCTAAAGTGTGACCAATAGTACAAATAAACACCATGAGTGATAATTCTTGTCAATATTATTTGATTTATATTAACAACACAATAGACTCTTTCACATTTCCGGGTTTCTCAGAGCTGAAGTCGTCATAGTTAGGGTTAACTTTTATGGTGAATGAGAGAATACAATAAATATTTTTTTTTGTGTCCTGATTTGCTCAAATAGCAAAAGAAAAACGCAACAATAGTGATTTCACAACTTTCAAAAAGAGGGAAAAAAATGTGTGAGATTGATAACGGCAGTGAAAAGAGACAAATATGTTTTATATTTAATATATTTTTTACCGTCACTCCCATAGACGCTGTATTAGAAACACCCACACAGCAGGTAAGTTGTTTTTTTAAATAATTTGATGCAAAAGTAATATAATACAAGCTAGTAGTGTTATAAATGTACATACAATAATAAAAAAAAGAAAATACAAAAAACGTTGCAGTATTTACGATATGAATGGCCGTTAAAACACATCATCACAGTCTGTGAAAAGAGTCCATAAACAGAAATGGGTCGTTAGTCTTCATTTACACTGCAAGACCTAGGTACTAGATATTAGATTTGGAGTCAGTATTCTATTTATTTTATTTTTTTAAAAGAAATTAATACTTTTATTAAGCAAGGATGCATTCATTTAATCAAAAGTGACAGTACATTTATAATATTACAAAAATGATGTTTCAAATAAATGCTGTTCTTTTGAACATTCTTTTAATCAAAGAATTCTGAACAAAACAATGATGAGCACAATTTACACAAAAATATTAGGGAGTATTGGCTGCTGATAATTCAGCTTCGCCATTACAGAAATAAATTATAAAATATATTACACAACATTTATTTTACATTATAATATTTCATCAACAATATTTATTTTACTGTATTTTTGATGCAAATACATGCAGCATTGGTGAGCGTCAGAGACATATTTAAATGATTTGATGCACATTAACACAAGGATGCTCGAAAGCAGCTTCCTATTATTCGGTTTGGATACTGTAACATTATCATCATTTTTCCTTTTTGAACAAAAGTCAAAACTGAGATGACTGTTTATTTCTCCTCTGTAAGACCAGGCTCAGTGCCAGCATTTCCTTTAACAGCATTGCATAGAAAAAATGAGTTTTCCCCCCAGAGTTTCCCCTAACAATCCCCCAGCTGTTTCAAACATCTCCCAGCACCCTAGTGCTCCAAAATAACACCCACCCTGAGCCACAGACTAGAGCAGCATAGCCTTGAATAAACTACTCAGCAGGTTAAAACTTCAACCGTGTCATCTCAGATGAGCCGAATGGATCTCATGTTTTATTTGCACCTCAAAAACACCTCATGACTTAATACTGACATCAGAGGAGCTGTCGCTGTCATTAGAGTCCGGCATCTCAATGTGGAATCAGACACGCCTCTTTCTTGAAAAAGGAATCGCTTTCTATTTCGGCATGCTTTTTATCACCTGTTCGCAGACTTGGGTGATATCACATCATGAGCAGCTTGCATTTATCCCTTATCATCACCCATAAAAATAGCAGGATGTGAACACATGCTTAAGAGCTCTAGAAGTTGTTCAAAGCATAAAAATCACAAGAAGAACCTCAAGAAAACGTCCCTACCTGCCTTAGTGCACTCTGTAAGTGTCCAAGCAGAAAGTTTTGAAAAGACTCTGTGTTTTCTTGCTCTCGAGCCCCAGCAGCTCAACATTAGCGAGCTGTGGGAGTAGTTTTGGATCAGAAAACTCTCTCCTCTTTCTCCACCTCCTGTTCTAACTCCGATTGAGCTGTTCTGCTAAAGATGACATGACTCTTTCCTTCTGGTTGGATGTACAACACCCCTAGTAAGGTGGGTGTGAATTTATCCTCGCCCAGCTGTGTGTCTGGTGTCTACCAGAGTGACATCACTGGGGCTTTCTTCGTCGGATAGGCTCGTTATCCTTCACTAACTCCCTGGCTCTGTTCCAAAACCCAGTGAGATGCCTACATAGGCAACATTTAAAGGCATCATACAGTATGAATGACTCAAAGATTGTTCCAACAGACACTTCTAAGGTTCTTATGCTGGCCATATTCTACAGCAGCATCCACCTTTTCTAGCAGAGCCCATTATGAGAAAAAAAAAAAAAGAAAAAAACACCTCTCCAAGCAAAACCGCAAACAATGTAGATTATAAATACACCTATAATTACATATCAATTTTAATTAGTGCTGCCAATTGATTAAAAAAAATCTGTAAATAATTGCACCTAACATTTAAGTTTTTAATATAATTTATATTGTTATAATTCTTTATTAAAGCTACAAAAGTTATCCAGTCGAAAGCAGTGAGTGATTTTCTCTGTCTTTTGTCCTTTGATTTACATTAATGACAGACATCACAGCAGCAGGTTCATTAGGCTACTGTCACTTTAATATCTGAAGCACATGACACGGATCTGACACATATCCCATGGCCTCACAACTCTTTACGGACATAGACTTTAATTAACTTATTTAAGACTGTGCTTACGAGGATACTCAACAAAGTGTGCATTTTGGCATTCTTTTGTGTGTTTTTGTCTGTTCAAGTGCGAAAGAGAAGCAACTTTCTGTGCGCAAAAGTCCTGTGTGTGTGTGTGTGTGTGTGTGTGTGTGTGTGTGTGTGTGTGTGTGTGTGTGTGTGTGTGTGTGTGTGTGTTACACAGAGAGGATTCACAGACAGTGCACCACTAGAGATTTAAGTTCTTTTTATCGCGCTTGAATGGATTAATAGCAGTTGAATGAATGATAGCATAATCATAAACTGTAGCACATCCAAAGGATGATGGGGGAAAAAAACAGATGCTACTTTAAGAACTTTAAGAAAATAGTATATCATCCATTAAATTCCAAACAAATAGTTACAATTTCAATATAATTAGAATGGAAATTTAAATATTAGACTAAAATGAATAATTAAAAAAAATTAAATATAATAAAACATTTCATTACACTCACTCAACACCAAAAATATGATTTAAAAAATGTGTGATGTTATTGTTGCAAGATGCTAAATTCTAACAACTGCAACTGTATAATGTACACTTAACCATCTTATGAGGTTCCTGCAGTTATGACGAGGTCTAGAAGAAGGCTGACCACCTGCACAGCATTTTGGATCTCTTAAACCTGGATAAATTGAGTGCCAGTCACAGAGCCGGTGAACAAAGCTCATAGACTCGGTAGCTCATGTGTCACAGCAAATAGACTTTCTAAATAATGTAAATCAGTATATAGTAGTCCATTTTTCTCAAAATCTTTATCACTAAAATCACATCTTCTGTCCTGCAACAGAGCACTAACCAGATGGTCACTTCACTTAGAAGACAGCGTAGACAGTATGCAAGAATTTTGGAACAAAGCCCCTCTCAAACAGAAAGCCGAGGGCTCTCGCTGGCCCAAATTCAATAGCGTATATCCATAAACATGTAGCTCTGTTCCAAAAACGACTCCGCTGCTTTGCTGTTGTCACTTGATATTGTTTATGAAGCTACTTGCATTACAGTGATACTGCTACAGTTTCCTCACAGTTGCGTGCCATGCCTACAGCACCCCTTACCTGTTTTGGCTTGAACATAATGATTCAGTGGTATTACTTTTTGCCAGAATGGAAAACTGGCATATAATATTTACATTGTTTTAGAAGCCATACCTTGTTAAGATTTATAAGCACTGCAGCTAAGGGGCTTTGAATGTGTGTGTCGTTTTTATAGTGTTTCCCAATAGGCAGTAGGCCTACCTGATATCGCATTACTACATATTACTTTGGAAAGTCAATGGTTAATGCATTGCCATTAAAGGTGCTGTAAGTGGTTTAATGTATAAAAATGTAAATAAATCCTAACTGGTGGTGCTGCTAATGGTGGAAGGCATGGCAAAAACAACAACAATGTGTGTTTGTATAAATTACATTAACATACACACCCATACACATTTTTCCAGAATGACCTCTTGCCACTTGGAAATGGAAAAGACGCTGTATTGTTTTCGGGAAAATGCAGTCACAATCAATAGACTTAAGTAAAAAAACAAAACAAAAAAAACAGACTTACAAGCATGACATCATGGCTCATTTTCATGATGGGTGGAAAAAGCGGACATCTTTTGTGATGGATGATTCAAGTAGCAAAGCATGGATTGTTTACTTGGAGTAATTAAAGGGCAGGTAAAGCAGAAATGCCAAGGTCCTTTGAAAAATGTGTGTGATAAACATGTTAAATCACCAGAATAGGGAAAGGGTTTAGGATCTTTTCCTTGTTCAAGCTGTTCATTAATCATCTACATTAATGATTTCATTCATATCTTTTCTCTAAACGTTCTTAATGTTAAAAAGGATCAATAGTTCTTTATACTTTGCTGCTTTGTGAATGATAGTCTGAGCTTTCAAGGACTTGGAATGAGATTAAACCAAGAGGAAAGAGAAAGAAAGGTTAGCGGAAGGACTGTACAAACTTTACATGGTGCGTCTGCAGGATATGAACGTATATGTTTGTCTAACTGGGTCAGAAACAGACTTCCAGTCAGCAAACAGAAATCCTGACAATGTGACACGACTGATATCCATGTAATGACAAACACCCACTGCTGTGAATCTAAACATACGATGTGATCATCGCTTCAACACCTGCTGCCAAAACACTCCCACAACTGAATCATACCCTTGTGAACGAATGTGCTTTAGATCACCACAGCTGTCTAATTCATCTGAGCTCATCTGCATTTATATGCTGTTTTTCCTAAACGATGGCTATGTTTGAACTATTTAAGTACTTACACCCTTAGATCTCATCAGTGATTGCTTTAGCACATGAAGGATAGGACATTAAACCTGAAAAACCTTCATTCTTTTTTGTACCATGCCAATAAGCCGCATGAATGTGATTCAGGTTTTGATGAAGTGTGCGGTCACTGTAACTCTGGTCAAGTGTTACTCTGAAAACACTGCGTAAGCACTTGAGAAGAAGACAAAGTGCTGTGTTTGACTCTCATCACAAGAGCTCTCTGGTAATGGACCCTGTATAAGGTAAGTGCAGGACATTAAATATGCATTAAAATGCTTTTGATGGTCCTCTTATATAAAGGCAGAGATGAAAAAACACAGAGAAAAGAAAGAAACTTCACCACATCTACTCCAAATAAATTCTCATAAGCAGTTGCCACTCTTTGTTTGGACAGTCAGCAAAAAAAAAACAATTCAGATTTTTTGGATTATCTGCCTCAAATCATTTGAGTTATTTGCATTCTGAAAAGAAAAAACAGCTTTTTATACAATCCTGTTCCAAAACGCACGCATCTGTGGTTTGAAAGACAACTGAAATCAGATTTTTGAAATAGTGAAAAGCCAATAGTGCCGATTTATGTCGATTTTATACCAAGCGATGCACAATAAAAAAAGAATTAGCAATTTGTGCTGTAATTTGGAAGTAATTTCATTACTGACTCACGAAGAGAGTCAATCTTCCAACCCAGGCTCATTGGAAATACGTGACTCTGCCTACATTTTTGCAAACCCTGAAATATGTACCTCCAGGTACGTTTCCCTGCACTTTTCGGGTGAAACCTCCACTAGAGGCGCTAAGTGGTATCAGTTTTTCTCAACCCCTTCTCTAAACCTAACCATTTGTGTATTATAAAAAAACAGGATATAACAGGCAGATTCGACTGCAGGCACAATTTATTTCAAAAGTACAAATATTCCAAGTGTTTCGAGGCCAAACGTGATTTTTGTGAAGAAAATCCCCAAAAGCGATCAGTGTTGAGTCCACCCACCGAAGATCATATTTAAAAAATGGCCGCCGTTACATCAGCTTTGACAGGATTGGCTGTCGTATGTCTCGTGACCAATTGCATCATTACGTCAGCTTTGATTGTAAAATGCCATTGGCTCTTGTGTGTCTCATGACCAACCGCGTCACGCTCAAGAGTTAAGAGTATTATTTGAATGAAATATGAACGAGTGGCGGGTGTTCACACGGAGCGTGACATCATTTCAGCGATTAAACCATTAAGATCAACTCTGTTCTTCACATGAAGTTATCGTATGACTTCAGAAGACTTGGACTGTTCTAACAAAAGACTTTTACATTGTTTTGGTCAGTTTTTGCAATAAATACCTGTGACTGTACTTTTATTTGTCTGTTATGTGTTTTATTGTTGAGAAGTGGTTATGTTTAGGGTAGCAGTGGGGTTAGTTGCTCCAAAATATAAAAGTAGCCTTTAAATATTCATAAAATCATGTCTATTTTTACAAATGCAAAGAATTAAATGTATTTCAATAGGAATTAAAATTTGTGCTTACACCACGTTTTTCTTGAATTGTGCAGGGAAACCTACCTGGAGGTACATATTTCAGGGTTTGGTTTCTGGTTTCAGCTACAGAAAAATACACAACCTTTTATCTCACATTTCTGACTTTTTTCCTCTCAATTTCAAGTTTACATCTCACAATTGTAAGAAAAGAGTATATAAAATAAAGATATAAAAAAAATCTGAAGATTTGTGGTATGTAAACTCACTATTAAGAGTTATAACGTCTGAATTGTACGTTATAACTCACAACTGAAGTCCAAATTGCCAGATATCCGAGTAAAAATGTCTAAATTGTGAGATAAAAAGAGGCAATCCTTCCATAGAATTGGATGCAGTCTGAACAAACCCTTAAAAGCGCTGTTTGGAGAATACTTAACCGAGATGATATTTTGGGAATATTTTCCCTGTTTTCTACAAGTACACCTGCACGATCCCAGTCTGAGAAAGACTGTGCTAATATTTATTTGTACTGAAGCCGGACATTGTGCACACAGCTCTCCACGTGACTTCAGCACGAGGCCATTGATGGGTAACGTTTCGTTACTGCTTACGTTGCCTTTAAGGAAAAGCAATCAAGTCCCGCTCAAAGCGCTGGGAACAGACTGGGCGAAACGAGGGCGGCTCTTTGATAGGCATGTAGCGGCTGACTGTGGTTGGGAACTGGCCCGGGCTATTCGCTCCACACACTTACACACACAGACCGCACACACCAGCTCTTCATCACACACTTCATCATTTGTCCTCAGAGAGCTCTGGAGAACCAAAACAATGAATTACTGAATTAAAACTAAATGAGGCGCTTTGAAAATCAGAAGGATACTGCATGTTGTGGTTCCACTCACATGTAGTCCTGTTTCTATGAGAACATCTCATGTATCATTGGCTATATCTTTAGTTAACTCATAAAGCATGAGGCCAGAGTACATATCCTTTACAGCAATTGATGACAATTCATTAAGAGTTTAAGGGATAATTAGTAAAGCTGCCACAGAAAACTAAAAAAGTGCATTCAGAAACGTCACAGTCAACACAAACAGCAGCTAATAATTAGCAGTCATAACATTTACAATCAGATTGCAGATCATTTAAAGTCTTGATTTTGTTTTTTTGGGGTCTACTAGAATAGGTTTTCATGCTTGATTTTTTTTTCAAAACATTATTTTTCACATTGTTGCAGCACCTCTCTTCCCAGTCTGCCAGTAATCTCTATGAAGCACCTCCTTCCAAAAAGCACAGTATGCTCTGATTGGTTGGCTTGACCAATAGCCAGACACTACTAATCCAACTTAATCAGGTCTCGCTCTCGCTGCACATGCTTTGAGCGGTTATTATTTAAATGAGGTATTTTGGTCATGAGTATGTTCCTGGAAGAAAACTCAAGTATACAAATTAAAGGAGCACGCCGACTTTATGGGAATTTGGCTAATTCACCGTATCCCCCAGAGCTAGATAAATCCATACACACCATTTTTTATCTCTGTGCGTGCCATAACTCTGTCTGACGCATCCACCGCTAGCCTAGCTTAGCACAGAGACTCGAGGTACACGGCTCCCATCTAGCCTACTGCTCAATATGTGACAAAATAACGCCAACATTTTCCTATTTACATGTTTTGATGTGTATAGTTACATCGTGTACTAAAACCGACGGGAAATAAAATGTTGCAATTATGGATGTGTTCGCACTTGGAATGTTTGGTTCGATTAAAACGAACTCTGGTGTGAAGGCTTAGTGTGGTTTACTTGAATAACCTCCATCTGAACCGATTTTCTAGACTGATATGGCTAGGGACTACACTCTCATTCCTGCGTAATAATCCAGGAACTTTGCTGCCGTACCATGGGTTTAGCGGTGCAATGATATATTACACAGCACCTGAAAATAGGCTAACTTCCTTCAACATAACCCACGTGACAACCTTCTTGCACAGAGAGCGTGCTGGGGACTATTTTCAGGTGCTGTGTAATATATCATTGCACCGCTAAACCCATGGTACGGCAGCAAAGTTCCTGGATTATTATAGTCCCTAGCCATATCAGTCTAGAAAATCGGTTCAGATGGAGGTTAAGTAAACCACACTAAGCCTTCACACCAGAGTTCGTTTTAATCGAACCAAACATGCCAAGTGTGAACACATCCTAAAATGATCTGAATACATTTAGCAGGACCAAGATTGATCTTGTAACATATTCCAGGCAAATCGAGCAGCAATTCTGATTTTTTGCTGCATTCATTTCATCAGGTGGAAAGCACTAATTGCTAATGGGGGTGTTTTCAGAGCACCCCTGTTTCACATAAGGCTACCAACTGCGCACAGTGCGCATCTAATTAATTTAAAGGTTTTTTTTGCTAATTACATTTTTTGTCGAAAATTTCAGGACTTCAGTCGACCAAGACTTTCTTTGGTTGATTACAGCCCTAGTCGTAAATAATGTTGTCAGTTATGTCCTTTTGGAAACATGGTTCTATTAAAAGTTTAAATAGATCCTTGACCAGGTATCTGACAAACCAGTAACTACGTGAGGAAACCCCAAAAGGTTTCTCAATCAGCGTTAATAGAAGACGGGTGCACATAACTGGACTCTCAGTCTCGTAAATATCAACACCACCGCCATCTGTCACAGGTCACTGACAGCTATTTAAGGGGAATATCTGACCCGTGCTGAGCTATGTGCGTAGGACTCTGGAATGCAGGAGAGAAACAAGACAATCTTGTCTTGTAAAGTGTAGGGGAGAGGAGGTGGAGTGTTGATCTGCCGGTAAACGAGTCTTCCCGGTCTTCACCAGAGATCGTTGCTCCTCTCCATGGTAGTTAAACCTGAAGACAAACACAGACGACGAGAGGGGTCTGGACAGCAGCTGCAGGCGTGTCGTGGGTGTGAAGGCAAAGGTCGAAGGTGAAATGTTATGATTGGCTAAATGTGAATCCTCCTGAAGGCCCTGAACACAGCCTGACAAAACAGCCTACAGCAGACACACGCTGAACAACTGAGTCTCTGTGTTCGTAAAACTGGAGGAACATTCTGGGCATGATGTGCACACAGGCCTTTCATAAGATCTGACATTTGCCATTGTGCAATGAGTTTGGAGTCAAAGCACTTTAATTCCACAGATCTGAAGGGACAAATCTAAAGTCTGTTTACATAATAAAGATACATTCTGTATGAATACAGCAGACTGATCTGCTCGGAGATTTGGGATAATACATGCGCACATCTCATGACAGCAGTTCTAGGGGTTCAAATGTAAATCACAGGTAGTATGCAGGAGCACCGTTATTGGGGGTACGGTGGGGACAGTTCTAAGAACCCTGTTCAGTCAAATTCAGGGTTACATTTTGATGGTCCACTATAAGTAACTTTGCAACATGTCAACTAACTGTCAGAGGTTAGGGTTCAGGTTAGTATAAGTTGACATGTACTTGCAAAGTTACTTATATTTGTATAATGTCTAAAGTGGACCATTGAAATCAAGTGCTACCACATCTCTGTAGCAGAACATTTTTCTTTTGTGTTTGGGTAAATCTCACAAAAAAAAAAAAACATTTTCAAAGTTCACCATTCACTATTATATTTTGCTTAAAGAATATTAAACCTTTTTTTGCTGTATTGCTGTACTGTATTTTGCATGAACAAAAATCCTTCTTATTACTGTAAGGTGAAAAAAATTATGATATATTATTGAAAGGGCATTTGTCATGGCAGTATTTACTGCATTACTTTGAATGCATGCTTTTAAAAGATGAGGATCTAATACAGATCACAATGATATTATTATTAAATTAATAATGCACTGTTTACACTACATCAACAGCATAAGAGTCTGACACAGGCTAGAAGAAATAGATTAATAAGAATACATTTTCTTTGTACAAAAAGTATTCTCGTCCCTTCATAACATTAAGGTTGAACCACTAGAGTCACATGGACGATTTTAACGATGTCTTTACTGCCTTTCTGGACCTTGAAAGTGTTAATTATACTGCTGTCTATGGAGGGGTCAAAGAGCTCTCAGATTTCATCAAAAAGATCTTCATTTGTGTTCAGAAGATGAACGAAGGTCTTACAGGTTTAGAACGACATGAGGGAGAGGAATTCATGACAATTTTCATTTTTTGGTGAAATAACCCTTTATTGGCCAATCAAAGTTTAAGTATCCTTTATTTTGTTAATGCAAAATATACTTTTGAATTAGATATAATAGATTTATATATAAAAATATATATTGTAAAGTATTAATACATGTTTATAATTCAACCCCAAATCAGAAAAAGTTGGGACAGTATGGAAAACACAAAAAAAAAAGAAAAAAAGAAGTGATTTCTAAATTTACTTTGACTTGTATTTCATTGCAGACAATATGAACAAAAATATTTCATGTTTTGTCTGATCAACTTCATGTCATTTGTAAATATGCATCCTTTCCTGTCATTCAGACCTGCAACACATTTAAAAAAAAGTTGGGACAGTAAAGCATTTGCCACTTTGTAATGTTGCCATTCCTTTTCACAACACTTAAAAGACGTTTAGGGACTGAATACACCAAGTGATGAAGTGTTTCAGGTGTAATTTTGTCCCATTCTTCCTGCAAACAAGTCTTTAGGTGGGCAACAGTACGGAGTCTTTGTTGTCGCATTTTGCGCTTCAAAATGCACCACACATTCTCTATTGGAGACAGGTTGGGACTGCAGGCAGGCCAGTCAAGCACCCGTACCCTCTTCCTCCGCAGCCAGGACTTTGTAATGTGTGCAGAATGTGGTTTTGCATTGTCTTGTTGAAATATGCATGGACGTCCCTGGAAAAGATGTCTTCTTGAAGGCAGCATATTATGCTCCAAAATCTCTATGAACTTTTCAGCATTAATGGTGCCTTCACAGAAGTGCAAGTTACCTTTGCCCAGGGCACTGACACAACCCCATACCATGACAGACCCTGGCTTTTGGACTTGTTGCTGGTAACCGTCTGGATGATCCTTTTCTTCTTTGGTCCGGAGTGGCGTCCATTCCTACCAAAAGATACCTGAAATACTGATTCATCTGACCACAGTACACGTTTCCACTGTGTGATGGTCCATCCCAGATGCCTCCGAGCCCAGAGAAGTCGACAACGCTTCTGGACACTGTTAACATAGGGCTTCCTTTTGGCACAGTACAGTTTTAACTGGCATTTGTGGATGTAACTACGTATTGTGGTACTTGACAAAGGTTTGCCAAAGTAGTCCTGAGCCCATGTGGTGATATCGCTAATAGATGAATGATGATTCTTGATGCAGTGCCGCCTGAGGGATTGGAGATCCCGGTTGTTCAGTTTAGGCTTGCGCCCTTGTCCTTTACGCACTGAAATTCCTCCAGATTCCTTGAATCTTTTAATTATGTTATGCACTGATGAATGTGAAATATTCAAATCTCTTCCTATCTTTCTTTGAGGAACATTGTTTTTAAACATTTCAATAATTTTCTCAAATATTTGTTGGCAAACTGGCGATCCTCGGCCTATCTTTGCTCCTAAAGGATTAGACCTTTCTTGGATGCTGCTTTTGTACCAAATTAAAATTACAATCACCTGTTGACATCACCTGTTTTAAATCACATCATTATGTAACCATTTTACCTCATTACTAGCCCTAAATATCTCCTGTCCCAACTTTTTTTTAAATGTGTTGCAGGTCTGAATGACAGGAAAGGATGCATATTTACAAATGACATGAAGTTGACCAGATAACACATGAAATATTGTGTATTCATATTGTCTGCAATGAAATACAAGTCAAAGAAAATTTAGAAATCACTTTTTTTTTTTTTTTTTTTTTTTTTGTCCCAACTTTTTCTGATTTGGGGTTGTATATTCTGATAAAAAAACATAACAGTACAGTAATAAAATGTAATGTAAATCACTACTGAGAACTTGAAATATAGAAAAAAAACAACAACAAAAAAAACATTTCCTGTCTTCACTCTAACACCTTGTCTGACTATCACCAGACCAAGCTCAGTCCTTTAAGATTGAACATTGGTTTGAGGAGTCTGCTCTGTATTTTCTACTGCACAAGAGGCGTGATCAACAGGCATAGTTCAAATGACTGTACGAAATTTGATTGTCCTTCAACCAATCAGACCAATGATCCATCGGTTCTCTATCTGTCATTGTGTTAAACCCACCAGGTGGATAAGCCAGTTATTTGATAAGCCAAATTTGTAACAGAAGCAGGACAGAAATATGTACAGTTTTCCAGCCTGAGCTGCAGGACGAAATCAAATTGCAGGCAGATCGGGCTGGGTTTTCCCAGCCTACTAACCCTATCAATAAGAGTATAAAGGGCAAAGAAAGAAAAAAAAGCATTATTCCACAGCAGAATCCTGTCCAGAATCAGTGTCTAACTCTGTGATGAACAGGAATCCTCTTCAACAGACATTTCCATATCATTTTCAATTCCAGCTTATCTGTGGATGAGCCTTAGCTTTTACCACTGCGTCAAAACAACACGACAAAAACATCCGGAAGACCACACACGTGAACAAACAGTCACTACGGTAGTAAAATCAGTCAGAGGGAAAACTCGAAAAGTGCACCTCTGGTGTCATGTGTTAACAGATGGTGACAGTAAAAGCCTTGCATTGTGATGACAGTGCGGTGTCTCTGTGAATGCCACTGCTGAGAACTAAACTACAGCGTGCTGAAAGGGTTAACTGTCTCATTTTGTTGGCAAAGCTACTGGTTTCTAACCACATAATTAAACAACATTTGGGATAGCGAGGCCCAGCCATCCATCGCAAGAAGGTTTAATTGAAGCCAGCTTGATGTGTAGACACGTTTATTACGTAACAGTTAGACTGCCAGCCACACAAACAGACCATAATAAAGCTCAGCTTTACACAGCTGAACTCCAAAATGCAATTCAAACACCAATCCTGCAACAACTGTGATGAAACCATAGCAGACGCTCTGTTTAAGAGCTCAGCTTAAATATGTGCTAACCGCACTTAGTCTCATAATAAGGAAATCAGCTGTGCCTGCGAAACTTTGGAAAAGAAAAAATACAGTCTGAGATGGTGAAATGAAATGCAGCCAGATTCATTTAAAACTGCAATTTTTCTAAATGCATGCTCAAAACCTGTTGGGTTCCCATTTATTCAAACTAAGTATAGCACTCTGAGCCTTGAAAACACATTTAAATTGTTGGAAGTTCTGCAGCCTAGGAAAACTTCATATCATGCTTCAACAAAAATAATGAGGATGTAAGCATACTTTTGGCATTTAAGGGTGACTCTTCATTTATTGGCAAATCTGGAAAATAAAACTTCTTCAAACTATGCTTCATCTATATTAAAACATGCATCACATTTACTAAAATAAAGATCTGACCATAGCCATGAT
This sequence comes from Gobiocypris rarus, assembly GCA_023029165.1. Classification (NCBI taxonomy): domain Eukaryota; kingdom Metazoa; phylum Chordata; class Actinopteri; order Cypriniformes; family Gobionidae; genus Gobiocypris; species Gobiocypris rarus. Next base: position 43,687,807 of record CM040910.1, read on the forward strand.
CAACCGCAATGTGAGTTTTAGTGTGTGTGTGTGTGTGTGTGTGTGTGTGTGTGTGTGTGTGTGTGTGTGTGTGTGTGTGTGTGTGTGTGTGTGTGTGTGTGTGTGTGTGTTGATGTTATAGTAAATTAACTGATTATATATAAAAATAAAAATATTAAGAAATATCATAAAATTAAAATATTTTTGTGTGTGTGTGTGTGTGTGTGTGTGTGTGTGTGTGTGTGTGTGTGTGTGTGTGTGTGTGTGTGTGTGTGTGTGTGTGTGTGTTGATGTTATAGTAAATTAACTGATTTATATAAAAAAAAAAAAAATATCATAAAATTAAAATATTTTATTTCTTATTTTATTTTTATATAAACAATGACAAAAAAAATTGAATGCAATATTTAAAAATAAATAAAAAATGTATAAAAACCTAATTATTATGACATTTCTGATGTTCAAACATTGTCTGTTATTGACATAATGTCTGACAAATATTTGATGAATTTCACCTTTCAACACTACAGAAGTAATTCATGAAACAATAAAATGTGTCAAGCTATTATGATCAATCCATTAAACACAACAAATCTAAATTACACTTTAAAATATATTTTCATTAGAAACATCACATAGAATTTCCCAGATTCAAAGAATCACACATAAACATCTAACAACCAAAGCGTGTATACTGCCGTTTGTGGTTGACACAACGAGTCACAGAAAATAAGTTGTGAGAGGACAAATCATTCACACAACTTTACCTCAGAGCAGATCAGAAACTGTCAAGCTTCAACATTCCTCTCCAAACACTTCTTCTACCTCTTCTGGGCTTTTATGGTCCAAAAAAGACTCTTACAGTCCAGTCTGGTGTGTGTGCAGTGAACAGAGACTCTTCGCTCTGTCACTCTCCCTCTAGTGACTGATAACAAAAAGGGCTTTTGGTATCCAGGCTGGAGGAGTTGGCTCTTTTTCACACACCATTTCTGTCAGCGCCTCTCCAATCCCATCTCCCCGTCGTCACACTTTTCTTACCCAACCATCCCAAAAATGCTGTGGGCAGGGCCTTAGCCAAATACGGGGTGGCCACGGTAAACAAGGCCTCGGCGCTGCCTCCTGACTCAAGCCGAACCCCAGGAGTCAGAGCCACCCTCAGTGACACTGCTGGACAGAGGGGTTGTTTTTACTGTCACCTTTCACTGTCTTATGTTTACTTGTGGACGGTTACAAAACGCTGCAATTCTATGTCAATTCTAACGTCTTCAGACTTAATGGGCTATTTTAAAACAGCACTAAGATTGTAGGTTAAAATGTGTGTACATTTTACATACACATAATGTACACACCCATTCAAAAATTTGGGGAATGTAAGTTTTTTTTTTTCTTTTAAGAAATTGATACCTTTATTCAGCAAGGATGCATTACATTTTTACTTTAGAATTTTCTTTTAAACTCTCTATTCATAAAAGAAAAACAGTTTCCACAAATAAGAAGCAGCACAACAGTTTTCAATATTGATGATGATGATGATGATGATGATGATGATGATGATGATGATTAATGTTTGTTGAGCAGCAAATTATCATATTAGAATGATTTCTGAAGGATCATGTGAGACTGGAGACTCGAGTAATGATGATGAACATTCAGCTTTGATCACAGGAATACATTACAGTTTAACATATATTCAAATAGTAAATTGTTATTTTAATTTCCAATGATGTTTCACAATATTTGAGTAAATAAACAGCCTTGGAGAACTTCTTTTTAAAAAAAAAAAATCTTACCGACCCCAAACTTTTGAATGGTAGTATTACAATTTGTATATTACATTTATATACATTTTAACCTAAAATCTTGAATACTGATTCAATGGGCTCGAGATTTAGCTTAATAATAGTTTGCATATAAATTTCATATTATACAAGATAAGTTTTAACCATTTCACCACTGATTTGCCTTCAGTAAAAACATATTGTTTATTAAAAACTCAACGAAAAATTTGCTGCTAAAAGCTACATGCAGAATAATAATAATAATAATTCCATGTGAGCAAGGAAAAAATATTCAAAAATATCATTGTTCACTTATCAGAATCCCATTAATTACAGATGGGATAAAAAAAGTAACCATACATTTTCATTTCATTCAAAAATACATCACATTATCAAAATTAAAAAAGAATTTTTATGGACATATTAAATCAAACAACGCAAATTATTCTAAGCGCTCATGACAGCATGATTTGTAAACTTGGCTTAGAAAGTAAGACACGGAAAGCTATTTCGATGGATCCCAGCCCAGCGCTGAGGCCAGTAGTGTCTGTGGTTTCTGAGGTGTACAAATATCAGTGGACCAACAAAGATTGGCCTTGTTTTGCTCTAACCCTGCCAGCAGCTCCTGTTAAACAGAGAAGTGCTATCTGTGGTCAAACCACGAAGCCGATAAGACATCAATTACTGAGCCATTAACATCCATGAAGAGATAACGCATTATTATCTTAAAATGCTGCCCTCTCATTTGTGGGCAGGTCTGCTCTAATTATGGCGCTCGGTCCAGATTAAGTGAGTTTTAAGATTGTGGTTTACTTCTCTAGTACTGTAGGGAACAAATCTGTATGGCTGTGATTCTTCCAAGTTGCCTATAAGATGCATCAATGTTGTTCACCCAAATATTTATAGTCTGAAACTGTTACTTCAATGGAAAACACAAAAGTAGACATATGGATTTCTAAGCTGCCCTCGTCCATAAAACAAAAAGTGGAGGGTGGTTCAGTACATTAATATCAATCTCCTATAAAAGGATCATAAAAGTAATCCATACTCCATACAAAAGGAATCCAATATTCCAAATCCTCTGAAGTCAAGTAACAGCTTTGTGTGAAAAACAGGGAGAAATGTCTCGTCGAGGCAGGACAACTCGGCATGCACGCAGGGTTTGACTTCAGCAATCCCAAACATTGTCTTGTGCAAATAACAACTTCATTTTTGGTCTGACCCTCACAAAAGCTATTGTAAAACTTCAGAAGACTTGGAATATAGTGCACGAGTCACACAAGTGTAACCTTTGGAGCTTAAGGCAAGACACTACAGGCAAAGCCATTGTTTTTCATTCACTGGTTGAGTTTAAAATTTTGGGCTATTTTGCTTCCATATTATGATTTCTTTTAGACAGTATAAGAAAACATTTAAAATACACATTTAAGTGTTCGTTTTGTTACACTATGTAAATGCATCTGTAGATTTCAATTACAATACATATCTGTACAGGCAATTTTCTCTTGCACTAAGCCAGAAATCTTCATTTCAGTAGAACTTTCTGTACAGACACAAAACGTTCTTCTATATTCTGAAGGTTTTTACAGAGGGGTTGTTGATATATCATTTGCCAGATTAGTATAAAATTGTATTCCTAAAAACAGTGACATTTTTTTTTTGACGATGTTGATTGAACCAAGGTTTTTAATGCAGGGTCTAATGATCTAACAAAATTAACATTTTGAAAAGGTTTTACTGTACCAATATATGTGCCCTGTGCTGGCAAAAAGAGTCGTAATGCGCACAGGATAATTTCCAGCTACATGCACAACAAGCGGAAAATTGCGATTTTGGTCGATTAAGCCCACGTCTAGCGTTCCCAATGCTCCAAATAATTAAACATCTAAAAGTATCTTTATTTGTAAGTTTTCTTGGAGGAGTACCTTTCCCTTGAAAGCAATCTTACTTGCGGTGACTGACAGATCCGATGAGTGACGCAGTATTTGGTTTTGACTTGGTGTGTGTTAAATTTGGTGTTATTACCAGGGGTTTTAAGGTATGGTTGCTGGGTGATTTTGTTTTGGAACCTTCAGAGAACGTTAACTAGATTTTTCTCAAAATGGACTCCAACTACAAACAAGTAGCTCAGTCATTTTTTGTCCGATTCCAACAAATCATACATCATTGAAAATAATAAAATTTTGACAGTTTGCTCATTGTGACTCATTTTGACAGAACGGGTCACATATTTTTATGAACCCATGAAGTTCCTATAGGGCATAATTATCGTGCAGCCCCTTTTGCTGTGTATTTTCTATAAAGGTGCTAAACATGCAAGCTTTACTAGTGGCAATGGACTACTGTAACCCTAATTTGAACATTTGTTAATGTACCAATTTTTTTTTAACCCTCAAATTTCCCACTAAATACATTTAGTGCCATCTTTTGCACTCATTTCATGGTGCCGCTTTAAAGCCACGATAAAGGGTGTGATAAAGTTAGCATGCAGGCTTTATACTAGTGGCAATGGACTAACAAAATCCACATTTTGAACAGGTTTTTACCATACACTCGCAGAAAAAAAGGTACAGCGCTGTCACTGGGGCGGTACCCTAAGGTACAAAAGTGAAAAGGTACATCTTTGCACCTTACTCACCTCTAAATGGTACATATTAGTACCTTAAAAGGTACATATCACAGTACTTTAAGAGTGAGTATTATTACCTTAAAAGGTACATATCACAGTACTTTAAGAGTGAGTATTAGTACCTTAAAAGGTACATATTAACACCTTAAAGGTACATATTAGTACCTTTTCGGTGTTGTACCTTAGGGTACCGCCCCAGTGACAGCGCTGTACCTTTTTTTCTGACAGTGTACCAATGTTTTTTAGTTTTTTTTTTTACCCTTGAACTTTGCACATATTATTACTGTTGAATTCAATTTACTTCGCCATTTCTCGGTTATGTAAAGAATGCTTTACAGCTAAAATTGGGCTTTGTACTAGAGGTAATGGGCTTTAATGGGTAATGGGCTTTGAGGTAATGCTCTAACAAAATCCACATTTTGAACGGCTTTTACTGTACCAGGCTTTTTATACGACACTTTAAATTTGCATAGCTATATAAAGTACTCTGCTAATTCCAAAATTAAAAAAATGCAAGTTGAAGGGCTTATTAAAAAAAGGTACTACAGTAAAATCAAAAATTTGGATTTCATTAGACAATTACCTCTAGTATAAAGTCCTTAGCTGTAACGCACTCTCTGTAGTGGCTGAGAAAGGAGCGAGAGCATTTCCGTTGTGTTGTGACTTGATTCTGCAGTTGTTAACTTATATTTGCTTTTTTAATTTTTGTTGTGCTATGCACTACTAGATCACCATAGTATGGAAACAAGCTGCTTTAATATAAAAAAAGAGAAAGAAACAAGCGCAAGAAACAAGAAATGACATAAGGAGGGATTTAGAAATTACATTTTTGGGTCAACTGTTCCTTCAAGAATACTGGAATGCACATCATCATTATCTAAAAAATTTCTGAATTTAGCATTAGAAACATTTATAGCTGCCTGATCAAGCAAAAAGTCATCAAAGTAAGGATGGTGTTAAATATGTCGCAAGTTCACTGTTCTTGGTCTATTAGTAGCAGTCATTCTCTCCTCTGACAATCTCAGCCAGTCCTTCAGTGTTGGCAGACGGGATGCATGAGATCCAGGAAAAAGGCATAATGTCTGGCTGCTTATCATGTCTCTAAAGTCGGTCCTCTGGCCACAGTCGCTCAATGGAGATGTTTGACTGTGTGATAGGCATCTAAATTCATTTGCAAATGTGCCCTTTCCATCCAACAGTCCTACTGACTCAAGACAGCCTCTGTCAAGAATGCAGAAGTTGGCAGTAGGAGCAAAACCTTATATCAGAAAGTGTTTTTTTTTTCTCAAATAATCTTTAAAAAAAGTACTACAGTTTCTACAAAAACTACAGTTTTCAACATAATACTAATAATAATAATAAGAAGAAAAGTCAGCATATCTGAATGATTTCTGAAGGATCATGTGACACTGAAGACTGCAGTAATGATGCTGAAAATTCAGCTTTGCCATCACAGGAATAAATTACATTTTTAAATATTTAAATAGAAAACAGTTATTTTGAATTGTAGTAACATTTTCAAAATCTTACTGTATTACTGTATTCATCAAATAAATACAGCCTTCATGCAAGAACCTTCTTTCAGAAACATTAAAAATCTTACAGACCCCAATCTTATGAATGGTATATATGTTACCAGCAATGTGTGAAATCCAGCATTGTGTAGAATGCCTATGGAATATATAGAATGGCCAAAGTTTGTAGGAAAAATATGAAATTGTTTATATTTCACACATTTCCTAGGCACTCTATACAATGCCAAAGGGCCAGCCGGCACAGTATAGAATGCTCCTGCTACTCATCCTTATGTTCACAGACGGTTGCTGTGTCATGATGTCGGAGCGGGAAGAAGAGTGCCATTCAAAATGGTCATTTAGCCTTCCTTGCTGCAACAAGTAGCTCAACGCCACTTCTGTGTTTGTGTTTTCCTGGTAAGAACGTCCTTTACTTGATTTCGTAGTTCTTCGTTTGTTTTCAAAAATGTGTTCAATGCCAGTAAAGGTGTGTTTTGATACTTTGCCTATGGTGTGCTTGTCATTCTGTATAATACCTAAGGTAATGCATAGAATGCCTAGGAAAAGTATGCAAAAAACAAACATTTCACACTTTGCCTAAAAACTGCACGCATTCTATATATTCCCTAGGCATTCTGTACAATACCTGCTTTTCAAACATTGCCGGTAACATATATAGTATATGTAGCATGTGGCATCTCATAAAGGGGCATATAACACTGCCAGGTGATGCCAGGGGCAGTTAAGAGGGGCTTTGGGGTCTTGCCTCTTGACCAGTGATTTGGATTAGTTTACACCCCTCTTAAAGGTGGCAGCCTATTTCTGCCTGCCCTATTTAAAGAAAGGACTGGTCAAGAAGGTGGCAGACTTTATAGCCCGTCATCTCAAATGGCTTCAACGTAGAGCAGAGTAGAATTTAAATGTTTGCTAAACTGACTGGAGCTCCTTAAATTTGACCGCAGGGATATTAAAAATAACATAACGATACAGTCTCGACAGTTTTAAATGTATTTTTTGGATTGCAATAATCTAAACACACGCTTGTCGAATAGATAAACACGCCGCATGGGTGTTTTCGAAGACAAAAATTATTTATAGTTGTAGCTGTTTTGGACATTTCCTCACTACATGAATTGCACAATTCTCAGCCAACGCCTGGAATATTTCACAAAAGGCCACTGGGACCCGACGAGGGAAATGGAGGCTTGGGACGCAGGGTAGTGCGGAGTGGCTGTGGTCAAATTCCCACAGGAAAACTGGGCTCTGTGTGTTCTCCATTCAATACTGGGATTGTACCCACCTCCGGACCGCCCTCAGTCCTTTCTGATGCATAACACACACAAATGGCAAGATCTGGTTTAAATCACCATTTTTCTGATTAACTGGTGTTGATGAACTTCATTTCCAACCATACATGCAATCATTGCAGTGCTGAGTGTAGTTAATGGCAAAATAAATCAAAATATTTATATTATTATATTTATTCATAATTGTTCCAGGTTCAACAACGGTCTAGTGACAGCATTAGGGGAACAATGTTTGTTACTACATACATACATATGGATTCATTTTATTAACTTTTCGAAGCATCAAAGTGGTAGTTGCATAGCTGTCAAAAGAGGGACAGAAAGCTCTCAGATTTCATCAAAACGATTTTCATTTGTGTTCCGAAGATAAATGAAAGTCTCACAGGTTTGGAACGACATGAGGGTGAGGAATTAATGACAGAATTTTCATTTTTGGGTGAACTATCCCTTTAATGTCTAGTTATGTAAGACTAGTTGCCATTTCACCAAAGCATGTTTGGAGTAGACTTTATTATTTGTCACTACAACATTTTATAATGAATAAAGTAAAAATTTAAGCAGACTATGATAAGAAAAAAAAGTGTAACAGGACATTAAACTAAAGCATATACTGTATTTCCAAACCTCGACAGAATTCCATACATCTCCTCCTTGAATTCCTCGCTCTGACTTTCCCTCTCCAGAGAGCTGACCCACCAAATGAGGATGTCTCAAAAAAGGACAACAAATCACATGTTTGAGGACCAGAAGCACACCACAAGTCAAAATAAGGAGGCTCGTAGCTTAGGCCACAAGGGTGTGAGGACAATTCCAGTGACACGGCGGTGTGCGTGTGTGAACTTAGCTCGAACTCTGTGATTTGTTAAAGAGCATCACTACAAACTCATCTGATTAAATCAGTCTCTGTCGCACGCACGGATTAACATAGTCTTGTACACAAACAGCTCTGTCACAAAACTCTAGCCAGAATACTGATGATCTGATGTCGGACTGACAGATGACCCGAACACAGACTCTATGTGAGACCAACTCTGAGAGACCATCATTAGTTAATAAAGGAGTAAACAAAACTCCCTCTTCCAAAACTTAGTGAGCTGCCTTGATGTGTACAGACTATACAGACTAAATGTCATGAAACATTGTACTGTAGGTGACTTATCTGGCAACATCTGTGTGTGTCCTACAAAGCACACAGGGGACTCGACTAACTGATTTCAATAGAGTTTGGTTTTAGAATATTGATAACAATAATACAGTGCAACAGTCGTGTTTCGAAAGTAAAAACGGCATTCGTTTTCTCCAAAGGGAAAATGATTTTTAACTATATTTAGTAAACCTTCAAATACAGACCTACAGTGAGCTACAAGGTTGCTAATTGATGTTTTTTTCTTCATATTGAAGCCCGCAATACTTCTACTTATTAAAAAAAAAAAAAAACATTTTAACAGTGGAATTTGTGGTGGAACTACATTACCCATATTTTTTTACTACTTGTTACGTACTGTTTTACTACCATTCTGGATTCACTGTGGGGAAAATCTAATAAATTCCATCATTCGTTGAAAATGAGACTACAGCTTCACTCACCTTCCAGGGAATCTTCACACCGCTGGTTGAAGTTCTCGTAAGAATCCCAGCGAATCAGAGGATCTTGGGTATTGTAGTCCACAGAAACACTGGGCCCGTTCTCAAGATGGTCCATTCCTATGACAGAACATCTACAGTCAGAAGCTTCTGGGCTCAGTTTATGCCCCATTTACAGTATTTCTGTGATTCATGTATTAGCTGAAAATTAGTTCTTACCTTGGATTTTTTCTGGGCCGAAAGAAAAGACAAATTCCACTTTTCCATATTCAGGAAATCTGTCATCTGAAAAAAACAAAACAATGGAATGACCAAAGCAGTGTCATCAACACAGTCGATTTAAAAATAAAATAAAAGAAGTCTGACTATGCAAGACTAAGCCAAGGCAAATCCAGCATACCTTTAAATGTTTCATCAAGCTCATCTTTGCCAAAGACGATGCCCAGGTCATGAACAGCACAGGTGTGAAACTGCACTCTGAATATGACATCGCGGGACGGGCTGCGGAAGCGTTTGTGATAGCACTTGAGCTGTGGAGGACATGAGAAACCACACATAACAGGTGAAACACACAGAGACTGAAAACAGTGAAAGAAATCTCATTATATAAGTTATAATGCTATGATTATAACAAATAAATAAAGTTATAATAAATAAATGTTTATTAACTTTATTGCAGCTTATTGTTTTTGCAGTAACTTATATACAAACCTATGAATGCTCTGCAGGATTTACAGGCAGAAATATGAGACTGGTATTTTTGTCATGTTGTCTGAAGCATAAACAAAATAGTTTTTGATACTTTTCTATGTGGATGAATCTCTGGTTTTGCATCGCCAGTGTAATTCCTGTGAGTGGAGTTTGCTTCACTTAAACTTGCAACCACGATTTATGCTTCTTTGTTCAGAAATTATTTTCTGTGGTAATCGACATGGCACAAGTTGTATTGAACTTGTATTGAACCCAGAACATTCCTTCAAGAGCATGGCAAATCATTCAAATGTAATCTTGCGTCAACACACGTACGTTCCGCACAGAAAGTTCTATTCATGGGCTTGGAACAGATTGTTTGAGAGGTTTTGGATGCCGGTCGCCTCGCCTTCCCATGGTGCAGCAGAGCCAGAGATGTCAGTTTAGTGAAAGAATGTAAAACAACAGAGCCTCTCCAAAACCCAGACAAGGACATAAAAATGTCCTCAATGGCCACTGAGGAAACTGTATCCCTCTTTCTGTTGCCCAAAATAACTATAATTAACCTACTTAACTTAGGGCAGAAGGACATAAAATGTACAGTTTTTCAGATCGGAGAGTGAAACAAAACAAACGACCAAACTGAGGAATATGGGGGCTGGCAAAGCATTCTGCGGTTTTCCCAAACTGCAGCAGAGACACGGTCGAACACATGGGGGGTCCGATTCGGAAAAAACACATCTCAGTGATTCACTAGCAACAAAATGAAGCTTTTAAAAACCAAGCATTTATCTGCTGACAACAAAGCAAAAGGTAGACGTAACGAATAATAAGAAATTCATGCAAATTCATTCTTAAACTTCACACAGATTGTGCTAATAATATAATTTGTAATGAAAATAAATAATATCACTTGTGATCTCAGTCGCTTAAACCTGACAGTGCATTTGATACTCTTCAAGCACACACATATATTGATCTACAGTATGATAAGGTTTTGTCCAAAGCGCGATGCTTCTGTTGTGGTTGGTGTTCAGGAGAGAGTCCTCTATAGATCAGCTCTGATTGATTTCAGAGAGAGTGCCCCTCTACGAGCACAGCACTATGATGAAGCACTCAGCTCTTTTCATTTCTCTTCCAAAAAGCTTTCTGGGGTAAAATGCTAATAAATCCATGCAGAAAAGTGGCTCTCATCAGGAATGAATGTCTGATGGATGGCCCTCTAGACGTCCTGCTTTATTATTGGCGTGTGTTGCTCTGAGAAATGCCCATAAATGGAGGAAAAACCTGTGCCATTTTTAACCCCACTAGACAAAAGCAAAAATGGTATGAAATTACAGTTTGCATAAAGACAATTATATAGGATTTCCCCTAATTGTTTTACATTTGAGTTGTTTTGTTATTTCCATTATTCTTAATAATGATGATTCCCATTACTGTAACATTGTAATTAGGAATTAGAAATTAACTGGTGGAAATGTAAGATTGTATTATTAAACTCTAAAAAATGCTTGGTAAAAAACAACCCAATGTTGTTTTAACCCAGCGATTGGGTTGTCTTAAGCAAACATTTAACCAAACCGCAGGGTTAAAACAACCCAACTGCTGGGTTAGTCCATATTTGACCCAACATTGGGTTAAAACAACCCAGCATTTTTTAGAGTGTATATTATTATTATTGACAACTGTGTAATTTGACATTAATATAATTAATATAATATAATTAATATAATATAATATAATATAATATAATTAATATAATATAATATATACATTATATTGGTGTATAGTGTGTGTAAAGAGCAACAACAAGCTGCGATACCGAACAGGACCACACAGAGACGGCAAAAACTCCTAAATCAACCGCTCTGACTGCATAAACCCTCGATTACTAAACACAACAACATACATAACAAATCAAACATTATCCTTCCCGAGTGTGTGTGGAAACACTCATGTATGTATTGTGTGTCTATACATAAATGCAGTGTGCAATAAGTGATCTATTCTAGAGCGCACACACACAGTTTGTTCTTAGTGCATCAATATAACAGACTCTCACGCGCTTACTGTACGACACCAACACTGCGCTCTCCAGAAACAATCGCAGAATACGACAGAGCTCGTGTTTTAAAGCAAAGTACACAATGGAATGAATAATTCACCAAAAACAGAATGTGAGTCTTTATTCTCTCTGATATCTGCTGTAATCAGCCTGGCCTTCTTTACATTAGCGCTGTTTTGGACTGTTTAAATTATTTCGATTAGTGGTTCACTGACAACCTTCCCAGAGTTTAACGGTTTAAAAAGGCCTGATCACAAACAGAGAGGCAGAGTCGGGTTAAAGAGTTAGAATGGACATCTCCTCCTCCCAGGGTTACAGGTGCTGTAGATGCTCAGTGTGACTGTGATAAACTCCAGACTTCAAACATCATCTAACTGTGTGACGAAAATTACGTTAATGACGCAGCTTCACGTACTTCTATAATTTATTTGCGCTAATTGCTTTAAATTACTTTAAAGTGTTAAGGAATTTAAATTGCATGCGTTAACGCTGACAGCCCTAAATATAATATAATATAATATAATATAATATAATATAATATAATATAATATAATATAATATAATATAATATAATATAATATAATATAAAATAAATATTTTGCATTATATTGGTAAGCATTTGGAGGGAAAATCTGCTTAGTTGTTACTGATGAAAATTATGAAAATGTCCTAAAACAAATTTTATATGAAACAACACATTGTATAAGGACTGGTCATATTTCACTCCTAATTCAAAAGAATCCTATTTGTATGTTTTTGACAGGTTGTGTGAGATTCATTCTTACCAGTATGTCTCCTTTCAGGAGCAGGCCGGGTTCAATGGTGATGCAGATACTGGTCTGGCTGTCTCCTTGGACATTACTACAAAAATCAGTCAGACACACATCCGTTAACCACAAACAACATTACATTAAACGCACAAAACATGAGCCTAAACATATAAGTGATTGATGTATGGATTGCAAAACATATTTCAATTTGTATCAATCTATATGCATTGAACTGAAAGGGTCATCCATATTCCCTTCTGCTAACAAAACTGTAGTCTGAGAGCATGTAGAAAGCTACAGGGGCCGAGTTCAGTGATCTATGGGAAAAGCACATGTGGGCTCCTCAGAGTGTGTGTGATTCAGAAGCCCCCACCCCCCAGAAACAGAGGGCTGCCTGTGATTGGACGTCCTGTAGGCTGGGCTACATGCCAGGGAAGCATGAGCAATACCGTGTAGGAAAACATGGGGTGTTTCTTACTAGATCCCAGATGTGTAGACGGGCTGCATAGCCTGGTAGATCTTGAGGAAAGGGCGGCAACCTGAGAAACCATGAGAGAGAACAAAAGCAAAATGTAAGTAGAGCTCTAAAAGTGGAATATCAAGGGCTGGTCTTCATCGTGGAGCAGAAATTGTCTCTCTAACTCTCTCGGCCCTGTTTATACCCAGTATTAGCATGCATCCCAGATGATACGATCACAAGCAGATGCAAGACTTCTATGTTTATAGAAGGTTTTTGGGGAATTTACACCGTCTCCAATGAGTCTCCTGAAACTACTCGTGATCTGGTTTCGTTGAGGAGAGGGTCTGAGGGTCCCATTTAAGCTGACCTTCTGTTCCATTGCAAGCTGGGATCACTCAAACTGAAGACGTTCCATTTATATTTTTCTACATTTAAAACATAAATATAATTTTAAATACATTTTTTGGGAAAAAGTAAATGATAACAGAATGGGTGAACTATCCATTTAAAATAATCATAATTTGTTGTTATGTTTATAATTATTGTAGCTGATTAATTAGTCAATTCAAACAATTTGTTGGTTAAATCAGTGGACCACTTCGAAAACTTTATGGTCCAGCATTTTGAGAACGCCACCCATAACTGTCTGGGGAGGAGATTTGATTATACTACAAATGTGATGTGGTCACATGTTTCTCTGACTACCTCCGACTGTGGTTTCAATGATCGGATCACAAAACATTCTGGACCCCGTCTACAGCTGTATTTAGCGCTGACCTCCTGTGATCGGATCACCCGAGATGTGTGTAAGAGAGCAGCATGTTGTCAGTCTGACAGGAAGGCATCAAAAGCAGCAGGACTGGAGACGGACCCCAGAAACCTGCTTTCAACACTTGGCCGGGGGGCAGTCGCTGACAAATGGCCAGCGGCCGAGGCATTTCAGCTCACCTCCTTTGGACTCGAAGTTTGGGATCCCGTGCATGATCACATGGTGCAGAAACAGGGGCTTGTTGTTGATCTTGATGTTGCCGGAGAGCAGACCGCTGAAATACTGCACATACCTAGAACAAAACAAAGATTATCAGAAATAATGTATTAAACAAAACTAGTGGACAACACTAATGATTACAGACAACTGGGGAGGACTGAGATATGAATAAGTGTGTAGAGATATCAAACTACTGGTACTTATATATTACTAGTTTTATATACATATTTAATATTTAAAAAATGCATCCTTTACAATAATTACAGTAATCATCAGAAAGATGCAGAATCAAAAAGAGCAGAATGATGGCAGCCTAAAAGTTTTATATATAAAACTTTCATATATTAAACTTCCATAAAAATACATACTTTAAAAAAATAAAAAAAAAAATTATATATATATATATATATATATATATATATATATATATATATATATATATATATATATATATATATATATATATATATATACTCATTTTAAAATATTTATACTAAATACTTTAAAAATGTAAAGTTTTATAAAATTACAATTAGTTACATGTTAACAAATTTAACCATATTGTTTTGTGTTAAAGGACCGTTTTGGACATCATATAAGTTTTTGCTGTGGTATTAAACTTTTATTCAGAATCATAAGATTTCATTGGCTACTGAAACTGTAGTATCGTGACAGCCATCCGTTTGGGAAACACAGATGCACCTGTTGTATAATCTTGCTGAGTGTGTGAAAGTCTTGGGTTTCGAGCAAAAGACGTATTCATGTGAGTGTGTATTACATAACATACTATCTAAACACTGTTGTCAATGCCATTTAGGGTCATACGATGGTTTCATCTGCAGATGAGGAGCATTTAGCTGTGTTTCTAAGCCCTTAGCACAGATGTTAGGATTTATAAACAGGAAAAAGCTTTTTTTCTTATTGTACGTTGAGGCGGTGTCTCTGGAGAGGGACAGTGACCAGCGTTTCTGCATCTTCCTTGGCAGATCGCCCAAGGCCTGGTTTCCCATGAACATTTGGTTGTTCCAGGGCCCCTTTTTATTCCAGAAGAGCAGAATGGCAGAAGTCATCAGCTCCTTCTTTTCTCCTGCAGTAAGACTTTACCATGACTCTGCTTTTCCATTTTCCATGAAGGGAGCACAAGTATGTGCCCCAATGAAATCTAGTTTTAATGAAGCCTGAAGTGCCAGTGCTTCCATATACAGATGGAATGCTTGATTCTGTAAAAGCAGCACATCCGTGGCCAAGTGTTCCCTTATGAGGCATAAATGGGTGTGTGTGGAGGCATATGCTCGAGCAAAAAGAGTATGTACACGTTTATCAGCGTCTTTGGGTTTGTAACTGTACATTGGGGTCCAAGAATCTGTGAAATTACTAGTGGAAAAACATTCTTTTCTTTAATATAACATTTTTCATTGCAACATATATAATCACCATTGAAATCTGAGTGAAAGGCTGAACTGAGCGAGCTGACATGACTAAAACCTAATGATCACGTTCTCCAGCAAAGTGAGAGATGTGCCAGAGAGCATCTTGAGCTCCAATGGAAGCGAGAACATCTGTGCAAAGAACGTCACATGATCAGTGCCCTTCATTTTGATTATTTAAAGGGGATCTATTATGCCCTTTTTCAAAGTCTTGCTTTTGTTTTGGTGTCTACTATAATAGGTTTAATGCTTTATTTCACATATTTTACTTTGCTGCAGCACCTCTCTTCTCACTCTTCTCTGTTTATCCCCTCCTACCGAAAAGCGCAATGTGCTCTGATTGGTCAGCTAGAGTGGATGTTTTGTAATTGGTCAACCGCTTTAAACTAGTTTGGGACATGTCACACCCCTTTACCATAACCGAGTTTTATAACACTACAACTAACGCAACTCAACAAAGCATCGAACCCTCTTTTTTTCCTTTTTTTGCTGTATGCCTTTAAATGATGAATAATTTGACTTACATTCCTGTAAGAAATCAAATGAGGAATTTCAGTGTTTACTGATATAGAGAATAACTCCTTTTGTAGTGGACTTTGGGCTTTGTAACTTTGTAGAACATTACACACTAAAGAAAATATATATTTTTTAAAACATATATATAATAGGACCCATTTAATTGATGGTCTAGAAACAGCGCATAATCTGAAAGATTGCATTTTCATGGAAGCAATATTCTTGTATATAACATGTTTAAAAAGAATAAAACATCCAAGTTTGGGCTTGAATTTTGGGCTCAACAGTACATATAAAGCTAAGTAGCAGAAGAGATGACACTGGCAACTACTTCTGTTTAATTATAACTCAGGAAGTATTCATCCAAAGGGCCGACATCCCAAATATTCATATATTACGCACTACCATTTAAGAGTTAGGGGTGAGTTTCAACGTTTTTGAAAGTCATCTGATCTGAGGCCAGTTGTAGTGAGAGATATGTCATTTGCATGTATGGTATTGTCGGTACCGAGACGAGATCAGACATGAGGTGCTTAGAAAGAGATTACGTCACATTTTTTTTTTTTTTTTTTTTTTTTTTTCATTTTAAGGACATTCCACACTGCCATAGATAGGGTACAGTTAAGTAAACAACACATTATCCAACTTAACCTGACAAAACTACACAAGCATGATTGGGGCAGTGTTATCTGGAGGTGAAGCTCATAAATTTAAACAATGGCTGAAACTGAATGCTCACAATGAGGGTCAAACTCATAAAGCACAAAGATAAGAGGTCAGATGGGGAAAACAATGCACAACTGACCTTCTCTGGGAAGGCTGGCCCACAGGAAGCACTTTATCTTCATAAAACCTCTTCATGGCAAACCTGTCCAGAGCCTGGTCTGCACTGCAGAGGCAAAGGAAACACGTTTGGGTACATTACTCCAACACATTGCAAAAAATCATCATATTCTTAATGAGCATCTTTGTCTTGTTTTCTGGAAAAAAACGTATCTAAATCTGCTTCTTGAATTTACTGGAAGCTTTTTGTCTATAAAAATAGCACGTTTTGCATCAGAGATTAATTTGATCAGCACTTAATTCAAGTCTTGAGACAAATCCTCCTTTGTAAAACGATGCATTTTTGCCAGTTGTTTTCCCGCCGCCCCCTGCTCATGTGTTACCTAACGCGTGGCCAGTCTTGTGATGTGGGATTAAGGTCTTTCCATAATAAGCGTTCAGAAGAACATCTTTAATTCAATAAACACGGACAGTGCGCAGTCTACATGTCTTACCTCGCTGATATGTTGCTGTAATGCATGTAAGCAGCCACAACTACTCCCGTTCGGCCTCGGTTTCCCTGCATGAAGAGAAGCAGACGAGATTATCAAATAATGCAATACATTATTTCATGTCTCCATCATATATGTCTAAACCAGTGCCGCTCCCACCACGTGCTGAGGGGGGCACCACAAGAAAATTCTCTCAGCACATTATTTCTACAATCAAAAATATTAAATCTAAATAAAGTTAGTACAATATAATAATATTCTATCCTACACTATCCTGACCTGACCTGACCTGACCTGACCTGACCTGACCTGACCTAACCTAACCTAACCTAACCTAACCTAACCTAACCTAACCTAACCTAACCTAACATAACATAACATAACATAACATAACATAACATAACATAACATAACATAACATAACATAACATAACATAACATAACATAACATAACATAACATAACATAACATAACATAACATAACATAACATAACATAACATAACATATAACATAACATAAAATTTTTCCAGTGGCCAAGATACATTTGTATCCTTTTAAAACTTGTTTTATTTCAGTTAGTTGACAATGCTGCTTGTCTTATTTAAAAATGTCACGTTTTCGCTAGTTTAATATGCATAACTAAAATTACTAAAACTGAAAGTAACTACAAGATGAGCATATTTAAACACACACACACACACACACACACACACACACACACACACACACACACACACACACACACACACACTTACTAAACAAAAATGAAAATGTAAAATAAAAAAAATTAAAATGTATTCAAAAGATGAATAAATACTAAAATAATATATTAATGATAATGACTAATATAACGGTGAAAACGTACATTAGAGCAGCATTAATGACCCAAAAAACATGACAGCAAAGAACTTAAAACTGTATTTCATCTATGGCTTGAGTCATTTTGAACACAGTTGTGCTCTTTCTGAATGAATGAACATTTCCACCATCAAGCCATCGCCTTGTGTTTCCAATGTTACAAAGAACAACACAGGTTGCCATAACAATACAGTGTTTATGGTTTCCTGTTAAAAAGGCAGCATATTTGTGTTTATGACATCTCTGGCTTTTTATAAGTCCAGAACACAACCTCTCTTGGCAGCGCTACACTTCTTAGGCCACTGAGAAAGCTTTCATGAGAGGATAGCAATGGGTAAGATGCGCTTTGAGGGTGTGGAAAGAGTCGGGTCTGTTTGAAATCAAGTGGAAAATACAGTTAAATGGATTTCTGAAAGCACTAGACCATATCAGGATAGACCTGCGACTCACTGAGACTCTAAAAGATAACCCACAAACTCCACAAGAGGTTGTTTTCTGACGTTTATACTCAGGGACAGATTCCCTTTCATTAGTGAGGCACTTAACAATACCGCTATCCTCAAAAACAACAAGAAACATTTTACAATCTAACTTCAGAACGCTTTGTCATCATTCTAATGTTTATAAGTGGAAACCAACAATGTGACTTAACCAGATCAGAGGGCGATGAAAGAGTAAATTCAAATGAATTGTTTAAGAAAACAGATTAGATTGAACCTCAAGACTGGGTCAGGCAAAGGCTTTCAAAACAATGGTGAAGTACTAACTTTACAAGTAAAATCAGTCATGTTTTCTCACGTAAAGACCCTGCGATTGCATCGCAAATCTCACTGCTCAGACCACTGTGACCTTAGGGCCCACGCCACCCAGGGTTTATTAGGAGCAGCCTGAGAACGCCATCTACTGACAAAGCACTATGGGTACTATTTGCAGAGAGAAAACTATTATGCAAACATCAGTTTCAAAACATAGTGAGCTTCCATGCTGGCTATAACTATTGAGGGAGCATCATAACTCTCATGATACCTCGTGAAACTCAAATCACAATAGATTTCAACAAAGTTGGCATGTTGCCAAACTAACAAAAATGATACTTCAATAAACATGAAAACATGTAACAAATAGTCATACATATTTAAAAATATGTTAAGAAATATAGGTAGGTATTTATATATCTATATATATGATATAAATCCAATCAGTAGTTTATGTATGATGCCTTCAAAATCCAGCTCACTATAGGTTTGAGTCATTATGATGTTGGATGCATCTCTAGACAGAAATAAATGTCGGAATTACCAGGCCACCTTCTTCCATTGCTCCGTAGTCCAGTTCTGATGCTCGCATGTCCACTGTTGGCGCTTTCGCTCAAATCATTATGCTTACCACATCAACTTCTAACACATCAACTTTGAGGACAAAATGATCACTGCCTAATATTTCCCACCCACTAACAGATAATCAGTGTTATTCACTTCAGCTGTCAGTGGTCATAATGTTTTACCTGATCAGTGTATTATAACAATATAGTATATCACAGTATATCATCAGATTTCTAGATTTACATTTATATCTATAACTATAATTATTTTGCTTGAATACATTTTCTGTGGTGCATTATGGGATTGCCTGTTCCATACATCTTTGGAAGAGTTTATAATTTCAAATCCAGCTCACTTTAGCCTTTCCTTACATTATAATGTTGGTTGCTAGTGTTTCCAAAAAAAAGCATGGCTTCCATTTCCAAAGCAGAACAAGCTCAACTAAAACTGTACCTTATTGTGTAAGACCACCACATTGTGACTGTCAGCGTTCATCCATGTGTCCATGGCTTTGCAGATGCTGCAGATCTTATCCAAAGCTGGAGCGTGATGGTCCGGCCAGCCAAAATCCAGCACCTCACACAAACAAACACGCAAGAGCATAAGTTAGACCAAAGAAACAAACATCTCTACATTAGAGAACATAAAAAATAAACTCGACTTACTTTGGGATTCAGCGTGGAGATATCATATCGCTTTTCACTGAGGTTGAAGAGCTGTAAAAAATATCAGGTGTGATTTACTAAAATAAATACAATAAAAATAAAATATACTTCTAAATAAATTATATTAATATAAATAATAGTATATGTGATAGTATTGCAACTAAACTCATTGATACTCAAACAGTAACACTATTTCAATGGTCCACTTTAGACATTCTACTAACTATTAGTAACTTTGCAAGTACATGTCAACTAACTCTCATTAGAGTTAGTCTTGATTATAAGTACATTTGCAAATATGTGCGCAAATTCAAACTTGTAAACGTATTCCTCTAACCCAAACCCTAACCTCTAACAGTCTACTAATACTCTAACGTTGCAAAGTTACTTATAGTTATAAATAATGTGTAACCCTCAAAGCTATTGAGTTTTGAGGTCTCACCAAGTAGTTGTCACCATGTTTAGAGCGTAGCATGGTGGCCACCTCCTTTATGTTAGCGCTGTAGCTCGGTTCTTCTACATTACTGGGGAAGGTCACAGAAATAATGCGTTCAGTGATGTAGACCAGGTCCACCTCATAGTTTTCCTCCATGGCCTGGATCAAACTCAAACTCCTGCAAAAATCCAGAGACCAGGTAACTGTTAGATAACATCAGCAATAACAGTGCATGTCTACAGCAAATAACTTGCTCTTTTCTGTGTGCAACAAAGGCAATTCACAAATCACAACATTCACTCAAGCACAGTCTTGTGTCTCACAGTACATGACATCATGAAATCACCATGTTTTTTCAGAAGAATGCCTCACCTCAAACATGTCAGCGCTGAACAGTCTATTAAACACATATCTGATGTTCAGTATGGTTTGAATAAAATATAGTGAGGAAAGATTGATCGCAGAGATAAACAAACGAGATATGAAAATATCCTGCATTCCGTATGTGCAGCAGGGCAGACAAAAGAAAACAATTTGGTCACTGGTGAGGCGTAGGTCTGCCAAGGATGTAACCACAATCAGGCCCCCCATCTCTGACCTCACTCTCTCCTCAGGTCTGGATTTCAAGGCAATCAGACAGAAGTACAGCAGGAAGAAGGCCATTTTTATATCCAGGGCTCTGTTCCAAAACCTAGTAAGCTTCCTTTAAAGTAAGCAGCATTTTTAGTTTGCTCCCAAAATGAAAACTTTTCAAAAAGGCTGAATCCTATTTTTGGAGAATCCCGGAATGCATCACAACAAGGATAGAAAAATAAAATTAAAAATATGCGTTCAATATCATAGAGAATAAAACAAACTATTGAATACAGTATTTTTTTCATACATTGAGCATGTCACAATGCATTCTGGCATAGTATTCAAACGTCTTCTTTTTTTCAAATTTCAATATGTGGCTGCCTTTAACTACTTACATTTTTATTTTCTTCACATCAATCTACACTCTAGACACATCATTACATAAATGATAAATCAAAAACAGATCTGTGACAACTTTGCAGAAGTATTTGCAAAGTATTCATACCCTTAAGTCAGTAGTTTAAATACCTTTATAGCGTCTTTAGAGTCTTTTGGGGTATGATGCATGCGACAAGCTTTGCACAACTGCATTTAGGGATTCTCTGTCATTCTTCTCCTCAGATCCTCTCAAGCTCTGTCAGATTGGTGGGTTCCATCGGTGGACAGACATTTTCAGTTTTCTTCATAGATGTTCGATTGTGTTCAAGCCTAGGCTCTGGCTGGGCCACTCAAGGACATCCACTCATGCATTGTCTTAGACGTGTGCTTGAGGTCATTGTCCATTTGGAAGGTGGACCTTCTGCCCAGTCGGAAGTTATTAATGTTCTGGACCAGGTTTTCATTATGGATATCTTTATATTTTGCTGCGTTTAGCTTTCCTTCTAACCAAACCCCTGCCGCTGAAAAACACCCCTAGAGCTGATGCTGCCACCATCACACTTTACTGTTGGGAAGGTATTGTGCTGGTGACGACACAGTGACCAATGACCAGTGCCTGGTTTCCTCCATACATGATGGTTGAAACTGAGCTTCATCAGATCAGAGAATTTTGTTTCTCACAGTCTGAGAGTCCAAGTGGGATTTTCATGTGACTTGACTGAGGAAAGGCTTGAGTCGGGCCACTCTGCCATAAAGCCCAGATTGGTGGAGTGTTGCAGTGATATTTGTCCTTCTGTAAGTTTCTCCCATCTCCATATATGATCATGGAGCTCAACCAGAGTGACCATCAGCTTCTTGGTCACCACTCTAACTAAGGTCTTTTCCATCGATTGCTCAGTTTGGCCAGGAGGCCAGCTCTAGGAAGCATCCTGGTTGTTCCAAACTTCATCCATTAAGGATCATAGAGACTACATGTTTCTGTCAACCTTCAATATAACAGAATTTCTGTTTTTCTGTCTCAACACAATCCTGACTCTGAGCTCAACTGGCAGTTCATTTGACCTCATGGCTTGGTTTTTACTCCGATATGCATTTTCAGCATTTAGACCTTTTATTGAGAAGTGTGTGCCTTTCCAAATCATTTCCATTTAATTGAATGTGCAACAGGTTAACTCCAATCGAAGTGTAGTCATATCTACAAGCAAAATTGGAATGCCCCTGAGCTAAATTTCAAGTGTCCCAGAAAAGGGTATAAATATTTCTGTGATGTAATTATTCTTCTGTGATGTAATTATTATATATATATTTTTAATACATTTGCAAAGTTATCATAAATCAATTTTTTGCTGTGTCATTATGGTATGCAAAAATTAAGGGGTTTAAAAGTAATCCAATAAATGTGTATTTTTATGTTTATTTTCATTTTTATGGTAAGTGATTCACAATAAATTTTACAACATGCTAACACAGCTCTACTGAAATCAATCATGAGTTTGCTTCCTATGAGCTTTTGTAGGAAGCAGAGAGTAAGGCAGCTCACTATATTTTGGAACAGAGCATGCAAAGCTTTTGTACTAAATTACGGTCAGAGTTTGAACTCAGGCGGTGTAGCTTTTGGAAAGATACCTGTTGGTGAGGCCCATTTTTGCTCTTGTTTAGAAATGAAACCATGCATAGGAAAATCTGGATTTCGTCATGTTTTCTGGGCATTGCAGCCACAGTAAATCAAGTAAATCTCTCTACGGCTGATTTTAATCGAAACACGAATTTGCATTCAGTGCAATTCAGAGAAATAAATGTAAATATCATGATTGTGATTGGTACATGACAAATAAACATTGTAATTGCACCACAAGTGTCTGGGAAAAGCACACCGCATTGCACAGCTCTCAAGAGATCTCTCTGGATGATCTCAGTGTGTGGAAATTGAAAATACAAGGCGTAACTATGTCTGAACAATCCTTTAATGTTAAGAAATTCCCCGTTCCCACAATCATTTTGAAAGCCCATAAGGTTTGTGCATTCATTCACTTTTAAACAAACGTATTCAGTAACTTTTATCTTAACCAGGTTGTAAATGCACTGAAATGGTGCTTTATTTAAAAACAGTCAGTATGATGGCACTATTTGAAAACAAAAGTTTGTTAAGTTGTTCATAAAGTGATGAAAGGGCATAGATCATTTTAAAAAGTTGATTCAGGTGCCTGGATCTCTGGATATTCTGCTCTGTGGGCATGTTTGTGCTGTTAACTGCTTTGCATAATTCCTGAGTTAAATGGCAGCTAAAACAACACAGATAGTGCATGCAAAGAATAAAGTAGTGATATCAGCGGGTGCAATGTATTCTCCAAAATTAGATAAACTACAGTACACCACAAACTAGATCTACTATTGAAAAATGCCCTGCCATAAAAAACAAGACAGGAATGCTCTTTTTGGCAGAAAAACAAAGGGCTCTCAAAGGGTCTCATTTTAAGGTTGTTTCCAAATGGACAGTTTCCCAAAACAGGAGACAAACAAAATAGCTGCCCATGTAAATAAAAAGTCAAAATTCCCCCTAGTAGCTGAAATGGGAGCTATTTTAGTAATGGATTTCTCAAAGCATCTTCTCACAGCCTGGCATGAACACACCCAACAGCTGAGAGACACAAGACCATCGAATGGATACGCAATCAACTCAAGTGTTATATAACATGAGACTAATCTTTCATTTGTTTTGAATAATCTTATCTACGGGTTTGCATCCTAGACTGCTTTCTAGAATGTTTTTGTTTATAAAATAGAATTCTGTTGGACAAATTCTTAATTCTTCGAATAGAAATGACGTAACTATGATAACAGGGATTTGTTTTCCCCACGGGTGGGCAGTGTCTCCTTTACTGCATGTATCTATAGAAAACGGTCACTCATGATAAAGGTATCATTATTATACATTATGTGGGAGAAAAACCCTATTAGGACATCATAACTTATCACTGGAGATTTTTGTGTAGATGTTTTAAATTGTGTTTATTCTTTGCACTCAAGAATAGGAGACAGATCCAAGCAGAGTCAGATGTCAAGCGGAGCTGGATTTAGGAATGCTATGGAGTTCTCTTGAGATTTCACTAAAGCAGCACATATAGCAACACATGAGCTATTGACTAAACTGATTTCTGATGAAGACAATGACATCTGTTACCTGGATGGTCTGCGTCGAGACTCCATGCTCTTGGAGGATTTGGTTGAGCCCTAAAAGAAAAGAAAATAGTTTGTTAGAATTATATCTACTTGAGGAAAACCAGTGTACATTAGTGAAACATTAGACATAAAAAAATAGAGGTAAAGAACTGATTTGCTGTTGTTTTCTGTTGGTTATGTATGAAAATCAACACACAATGTTTATGCTTAAATTGATGCAACACATATGTGATCCTGGAGCACAAAACCACACGGATATAGCCAACAATACATTGTGTGGGTCAAAATTATCCATTTTTCTTTTTATGCCAAAAATCATTAGGATATTCCTACCGTAAATATATCAACAATGTATTATTAGCAGTTTTATGCATTGCTAAGGACTTCATTTGGACAACTTTAAAGGAGATTTTCTCAATATTTCGATTTTTTGCACCCTCAGATTCCAGATTTTTCGGCCAAATATTGTACAATCCTAACAAACCATACATCAATGGAACGCTTATGAAGATGAAGTACAAATCTAACTTTGAAAAACTTTACCCTTATGACTTGTTTTATGGTCCAGGGTCACATATGCTTAAATAAATGCAAGACGAGACCATGCATGTAAATATTTGCAGTCGGTTCTGATTTCTGAACATTTTATTAATGAAAGTCAATGGAAGACTTCTATTCTTTAATCTTACATTTCGTAAAAGTTATAATGTATAAATAAATATAACAGTCATTGTAAAGGTGTACAGAATTAAGTTTATGCAATATTTGCTAAAAAAATCTAGGGAACAAAATACTATACATAAACAAATCTTTTGGTAGAGTTTGGAATGAACACAACAGACAGTGAACACTCTGTTCAGCTTATGCAGATAATCACAAAATGACCAAATAATGTCCAATTATTCAGCCTGGCTGATAGAGCGGACTAATAATGATCTCACAAATACGACAGTTTCCAGATGTTTTTAGCCCATTTCCTGTTTAAAAATGACCGTAACCAGTGAGGTTTACTCTTTATCTCAGGCTGTTCTGCTGATTACACCAATGAAAAGGCCATTTGTTTGGACAGTTTCTTTTTGTTTTGCATTTCTCCATATGTAAAACTGTGTTAATACAGGTTGAAGGGAGCTGATGTGAGAGTGTAGGTCTGTTTCTAACATTGAATATGTCATCTCAGCTGTATGTACTGTAAAGACAATGACAGCCTGTGAGGTGAGGTGAGAGAATGAAATTATATGGATTTCTCACAGGAGACATTGAAAGGTGCAGTGTGTAATTTCCGCACAATTTTTTGCAGTTCGGTGCCGGTAAAGGGACAAAAATACATGCTTCACCTTTAATATCACATCTAGAGACTAAAAAAAGTTAAAGTTTTAATGGTCTTACAAAAGTAGGAGAAGCCTCGAAAGATGCATGGTTTCACCGTCTAAATGACATACTAGTGCATGACTGACATGACTAAAAAGAAACAATGCTTACTAAGAAAACCCAGAATCCAACGTATAATTATACACAGTGCTTGGGCCTTTTCTAGAAACTGTATAGGCTTTGTATGTGGTTTCCCATATGTAGCAGTCTTAGAATAGTATAGAACAACTTGAGGAAATGAAATGATGGGAAAATTTCAAGTTCAAATGTCTCCAAAAATATAACAGCATACTGAAGTTTGAATCGGGTTCAACTGGGACACAGCTTAATGAGCGATGCCTTACAGTAGTGCATAACTAGTTGCTTCTTTGATTTTATTTTGTATGTTTTTACAATAATATTCTTGATAGAAATTCCCAAGATTATATTGTCTAACAAAACCCAGTTGGTATTCCATTTGTTTAAAAAAAAAAATGGAATGGAATGGAATGGCATTGTATTGCAAAATTACTGTTCTCTTAAATAAAGACTTAAATTGACTCTCCAACTAAAAATACAAAAATGTCATTATTTAATCACCCTAACGCCTTTTAAACCCATATGACTTTTTGTTTAGTTTTTTCTAACAGACACAAAAGAAGATTTTTTAAGAAAGTGTCAATGTTTTTGTCCATACAATGAAAGTCAATGGGGTCCAAAATAACAGTGACTTCCCATTGACTTTCATTGTATAAAAAGGGTTGAAACATACTGGTGAGGAATAACATGATGTTGTAAACAATGACACACTTTTTATTTTTGGATAAAATATCCCTATTATAAAGTGCCTATTTATGCTGAAAAAATTTGGTTATTTTTCATAGACTTTGCTTCAAAATGTCACATTTAATTCAATGTGTAATTATTTAATTCAATTTACTAGCAATTTCTGAATGACAAATCAAAATAAATCCAAAATAAATCCAACACCATTTTTCTTTCAGTGTAGGAGATTTCATTAAATAAAATGTTCCCACACAGCATTAGTTTCCTAAATAATTCTTGTTTCCTACTAAATCTACTACATTATTGTTTGCACATATAGTACTTAGAGACCAATCAAGCTTTAAATGATTAGACTGTAAAAGACCATTAACACATTTTGTAGTGTAACACACTTTTGTGCGTACAGATTACTGGGCCAGGCCATTACGAACACTCATAAAGCACACAGAAACACAAATAAGCCATACTAAAAGAGAATGCCAAAGTTGCTCTATTATAGCCAGAGAAAGACATTGCGACACACTTGAGTAAAACACCCTTGGCATTTCAAACCCCCTCTCTCCATCCACAGGGTCCACCTTCCATCTCTCGCCACACCATGCCCGGCTCCAAAAACATTCCCTTAATCAGCCGATAATTGCGACCCCCAGAAGGACGGCCAAAAAGGGTGGGTGGGTGTGGGGTTGAGGGGTCTCAGTCAGGCTTGATCAAAACCAGCTGGAAATGCTGCTTTCGAGCGGGCCCGACAAATGAACAATCAGAGAGCGCAGGGAAGAAAGCGAGGGATAGCTTTGAGGAAAAAGTTGCCACTGCACAAAGACCTACACTCTTAAAAATAAAGGCTCTTGATTGGCATGAAGAACCTGAAACATCCATGGAACCTTTCCATTCTTTAAAGTTGAATAGTTCTTTTAAGAACTGTTCACTGTAAACACAAAATGGTTCTTCTATTGCATCACTGCAGAAGCTCCCTTTATTTTTAAAAGCGTACAACCAAAGTTAGGTGGAAACCTGAAGGCCTACCTTAAACAGGTAACCCGTACTCCACCTCCACGCATCACGCAAGGAGGACAAGCGCCTCCGTAGGGAACCGCTGGGATTCATGGTCGGGAAGTAATGTTTCCCTTCTCCTTGCATTCCCCTTTTCCCGAAGCGCGCCCCACGTTCCTGGCTCTATTTTGGTTCTGCGCTGTGCCGAGGATGCCACATGCCTGGCGTCAAACTCTAGCGGACCACAGCTTTCTTCCTTCTCCCACTTGCAGAGTTACTCTTTCTCTTGTTTTGTTCCCTCCCGCCTCCCTCTCCGGCCCCTCCTTTTTCTCGGCATCTCTCCCCTCCCTCTTTCCCATGCTGTGTGTGTGTGCGCTGCTGCCACCCGCGTTTGTTTGGATCTTCGGTCTAGCCTTTGCTCCCTCACTGGGTCACACACTCAGCAGCTGACTGGAGGAGATGATCATTTTGACCTCACAACTTCAACTATTCACAGTTGTGTCACCTCCAGTAAACCACGGCCCATCACCTCGATTTCTCTAGAATATAAATGTAGTATATAAAGCATATAGAGTAGTCAAATCGCACGTTGTTGTTTTTTTTTTGGTCATGCATAGTTTTCATCCCTGAGGTCCACTTTGGATGCTAAAAATAGCTGTAATTTAGCTTTTCATGAGCATTTTCCATCCTCTCGCTGACCCTGAAGCAGGCTGTGTGCTTTTGCTGCCGTGTCTTTAAGGCTTCTATGTAAACGTTCACTTTGCATGTGAAATGGACCCTTTTCACAGAGTGTGATAATGCATTTACACAGTTATTAACATTGCAAATCTAATCAAGTATTTTATATTTTAATTTTTTATTTTTTATTATTGATGCACCTCTTGATGAAAATAACATCACAACATTTATTTCCATCAAGAGGTGCATCAATTTTTGGTCAAGATCTTAAATAGACAATGCAAGAGTCCAGCACTCAGTAAAGTCTCCTCCAGCACATCCCAAAGACTTTCAATGAATTTAAGTTCTGGACTCATGGGTGAAAATGATTCTTCATGCTCCCTCCCAACCATTCTTTTACAATCTGAGCCTCTTGACATTGTCATCCTGGAATATGGCCATGATGTGTGTTGGTTGTTTAAGAAATGAAAAGCTACACACTCCATTATTTAGGGTTAGAAGAACTGATGCCAAACGCATAACACACACACACACACACACACACACACACACACACACACACAAACCCACATAATAATCACTGCAATAATGAGCCAATCACTGACTATTAAGCATTTGTGCACTCTAACTATGACGACTTCTGCTTCTGAGAACCGCGGAAAAGTGAAAAGGGTCCATGAGATATAACTATTGTGTCTAATACAGTTTTTAACCGCCTTGTCCTTTAATAACAGCC
Organism: Gobiocypris rarus; assembly: GCA_023029165.1. Classification (NCBI taxonomy): domain Eukaryota; kingdom Metazoa; phylum Chordata; class Actinopteri; order Cypriniformes; family Gobionidae; genus Gobiocypris; species Gobiocypris rarus. Next base: position 43,716,741 of record CM040910.1, read on the forward strand.
TCTTTGCAAATGCCAGAACCATATTGTGATGCATTCACAAAACAAATCTTCACTGAAATATTCAGCTCACACTTTTATTATTCATTTATATGGTAGGGCATTCTTAAAAGTTGACAAAATGCATATTTACACATTTCAAATGTACAATTTTAAGACCTAAAATATTAATGACTCATCCTGAACCAATGGGCATATGCAAATTTGTGTCCAATCAAATGCTCCCCAGAATGAGAACGTCCCTCCCCAATATCACCTGCCAGCGAGTAGCAGCCAATAGTAATATAATTCCGACAAGTCTTTTGATATGTCCTACTGCCACTTTCAATCGGAAATACATTAACACAGTAAAGAAACAGCACAACACTAAAAATATAAAAAAATAAAGCTTATTCAAAATATTTATAAATACCATGATCGTATATTAAGAATATTACATTACGCTAAAAAATAAACATCAACAATTGGACTTGATGAACTTGAAACACCTTTTACTCTTGCAAGTTCTAGTGTTTATAAATAATAGCATCTATACTACCTCACCGTGGCTTTATGGATCACATTTCTGAATACTAAATAGGTGTTGTTGACGTGCAAATGTGGGTGGCTGTATGCTACTGTCTTCATCGGTTTGACGTCAGTAAATCAGGAAACATTTTTGCGGTTTAGTCTTCAATAAACGCTCTTTTACAATATGGAGGATGTTTTGAGTTCTGAAAGTTACAGTATGTTTTCATAGAACAATGAATCCTTTATCTCAAAAGATGAGGATTCCTCATAATACGACTCATCCAAATCAGAGCCAGCAAGAATCATTTGTTAAGTCCAATGACTATAGTCCAACCAAAGACAATTTCAAAATATATCATTCTCAATTAGCCGGATAATTATTGTCTAAATGAGAAATGAGAGAAAAACAGACATGTTATCAAGATCTTCTTGAAAAATCGGCTCTTGTACTAGACAGAAAAAGAAACATGACACAGGAAGTCATATGACAAACTGACTTTGAGATTCAAAGGATTTGTTATTGTGAATCAAAGACATCAGCATAACCACAACTAACTGACCATGAGAGACCCTAGAGGTGAGGGTGGTGCACGTCTCCCATGATGCCTCACGAATGAGTAATACTGCCTGAAGCAGCTGCAAACATACACTGCTCCAAACATCCAAAGAGCTATATTATGGATTATTTACAGAAATGCACAATGGCAAGAATAATGCAGCATGATAAATGACAAGCTTAACATATTTTCATTCAGAGCGATATCCAGTGTTTAGGCATCAGGGCACTAAAGCCGAAAGAGCCTGGAGGAATCAGTCTGAATTAAATCTACAAATGGGCCTTTGAACTCCAGCATGTCATGTTTAAGGTTGCTTGGTTAAATCTTGCTTATTTCAAAGCATTTCTTTCTGGGTTGTAATTTCAATTCATTTTCCTCAGAACTAATCATGGATACAAATACACATAAATGATCATCCATCATGAATGCAATATTAACAGCTAAAAAAAGGTTTCCAAAACTGTGCCAAAAGGGACGTGTTTTTAATTTTGTGATTTGTTGCAGTAGTATTTTGGGTGGCACAATGCTGTCCAACTGATGAGAGCAAAACGCCAATTTGCACATGGTATAATCATCCAAAATGACTTCCAGTCCGAAACAGCGACAACAATCAGCAGTGTATGGAGAGGATTAGGTGCATATACACTAGGGGTGACCCAGAATAGTCGAAGACTCGATGCATCAATATGCGGAGCCTGATTCGACCACTGATCTCACAGTCAAATCTTCGCGGGTGTTATGAAAAGAGGATCATACCATTTTGGCAATATGGGGATGCTCAATGTCTAATTTCACACAGAACTACTGGTTTTGTATGGTTATATTAACTTATATACAGCTTTTAATTGTGATAATGCAGTTTTAAAAAAAAAACGTGAAAAGAAAGAAGCGTTCAATAAATATTTTTTAACGTGTGTGAATAAATCCAACCACCCCTGTGACAAATTTAAGTTTCACTTTCCCTCCGTGACAGTCGAGGAGCATCTAGGCGGCAGGGATTAATTTAACAATGACTGGAATAACAAAATCTAAAGTGTGGATTTTTTTTCGATCAGGTAGGGTACAAGTGTTTTCAAATATTTTAGCAATTTCAAATTTTAATTTGCTGGAAACATGTTTCGCTAAAAAACTGCCAGTTTAGCGTTTATTGCTGTTTCGGCAGTTAAAAAGAAAAAGTTCACAATTCTGTCTAAACTTTCGTTGTTTTAATAATTTATTGATTTTTATTTTATTTATTGATCACTCAGGGTTACCTAATTTAACTGTGGCTTGTGTTTTATATATACAGGTCCTTTATTTAAAAAAACTTTATTTCGCTTTTTATTTATTTTTTTATTATTGGAAATGTATAGGCCTATTCTGTTGTAATTTAATTCTGTAAATTAATGATTTATTATTGTTTTTCTTTGTTTCGATGTTGCTCTGCACTGAAAGCATGCTGGCACAGACAATTTTGCCGATTTAATTTAATTTCCCAAATTGTGAAATACAAATCCTGTCTGCAGTCAGTGTTCGATCGAGGCTTTAAAATGTTTTATGAATGTTGAATGTTAAACATGTTTCGCTAAAAAACTGCCAGTTTAGCGTTTATTGCTGTTTCGGCAGTTAAAAAGAATCTTCTGAAAAAGTTTAGACAGAAAATTCTGTCTAAACTTTCGTTGTTTTAATAATTTATTGATTTTTATTTTATTTATTGATCACTCAGGGTTACCTAATTTAACTGTGGCTTGTGTTTTATATATACAGGTCCTTCTAAAAAAATAGCATATTGTGATAAAAGTTAATTATTTTCCATAATGTAATGATAAAAATTAAACTTTCATATATTTTAGATTCATTGCACACCAACTGAAATATTTCAGGTCTTTTATTGATTTAATACTGATGATTTTGGCATACAGCTCATGAAAACCCAAAATACCTATCTCAAAAATTAACATATCATGAAAAGGTTCTCTAAACGAGCTATTAACCTAATCATCTGAATCAACTAATTAACTCTAAACACCTGCAAAAGATTCCTGAGGCTTTTAAAAACTCCCAGCCTGGTTCATTACTCAAAACCGCAATCATGGGTAAGACTGCCGACCTGACTGCTGTCCAGAAGGCCATCATGGACACCCTCAAGCGAGAGGGTAAGACACAGAAAGACATTTCTGAACGAATAGGATGTTCCCAGAGTGCTGTATCAAGGCACCTCAGTGGGAAGTCTGTGGGAAGGAAAAGTGTGGCAAAAACGCTGCACAACGAAGAGGTGACCGGACCCTGAGGAAGATTGTGAGAAGGACTGATTCCAGACCTTGGGGACCTGCGGAAGCAGTGGACTGAGTCTGGGTAGAAACATCCAGAGCCACCGTGCACAGGCGTGTGCAGGAAATGGGCTACAGGTGCCGCATTCCCCAGGTCAAGCCACTTTTGAAACAGCGGCAGAAGCGCCTGACCTGGGCTACAGAGAAGCAGCACTGGACTGTTGCTCAGTGGTCCAAAGTACTTTTTTCGGATGAAAGCAAATTTTGCATGTCATTCGGAAATCAAGGTGCCAGAGTCTGGAGGAAGACTGGGGAGAAGGAAATGCCAAAATGCCTGAAGTCCAGTGTCAAGTACCCACAGTCAGTGATGGTCTGGGGTGCCATGTCAGCTGCTGGTGTTGGTCCACTGTGTTTTATCAAGGGCAGGGTCAATGAAGCTAGCTATCAGGAGATTTTGGAGCACTTCATGCTTCCATCTGCTGAAAAGCTTTATGGAGATGAAGATTTCGTTTTCAGCACGACCTGGCACCTGCTCACAGTGCCAAAACCACTGGTAAATGGTTTACTGACCATGGTATTACTGTGCTCAATTGGCCTGCCAACTCTCCTGACCTGAATCCCATAGAGAATCTGTGGGATATTGTGAAGAGAAAGTTGAGAGATGCAAGACCCAACACTCTGGATGAGCTTAAGGCCGCTATCGAAGCATCCCGGGCCTCCATAACACCTCAGCAGTGCCACAGGCTGATTGCCTCCATGCCACGCCACATTGAAGCAGTCATTTCTGCAAAAGGATTCCCGACCAAGTATTGAGTGCATAACTGAACAATTATTTGAAGGTTGACTTTTTTTGTATTAAAAACACTTTTCTTTTATTGGTCGGATGAAATATGCTATTTTTTTTTAGATTTTCATTTTAGGTTTTCATGAGCTGTATGCCAAAATCATCAGTATTAAAACAATAAAAGACCTGACATATTTCAGTTGGTGTGCAATGAATCTAAAATATATAAAAGTTTAATTTTTAGTCATTACATTATGGAAAATAATGAACTTTTATCACAATATGCTAATTTTTTTAGAAGGACCTGTATACATGTTCCCCTGCACTTTGGCATTTTGCGCACATTTATTATGCTCTGTGACTTGATTCTGACTTTATTTCGTTTTTATTTATTTTTTTATTATTGGAAATGTATAGGCCTATTCTGTTGTAATTTAATTCTGTAAATTAATGATTTATTATTGTTTTTCTTTGTTTCGATGTTGCTCTGCACTGAAAGCATGCTGGCACAGACAATTTTGCCGATTTAATTTAATTTCTCAAATTGTGAAATACAAATCCTGTCTGCAGTCAGTGTTCGATCGAGGCTTTAAAATGTTTTATGAATGTTTATCCACCACATTACCTTTTATAAAACCTAAATAAGCCATTGCGAGTTTCGATTTTTTTATAGTAATAAAATAATTTAGTTCAGTTAGAGAACCGACAGTAGCTTTACAAATAAAAACTGAATGTGTCTGCTTAATAAAGCATGTTCAGACGAGTGTTGCGACACAAATGCAGCAGGAGTCAGATCTCTGCTGACTACCTATTGCTGTGTCCCTCCCAACCCATTCACACACAGATGATTCGACTATCAGTCGACTATAGAAAGATTCAACAATTCTGGTTCGAATGTGTAAATACTTGGTCGGGGACACCCCTAGTATACACAAGAAACGTTTTTGCATTTAAAAGATAGATTTTTTTTAACAAAATATAGTGCAAAAGTCAAAGATGTTCTGATGTATATCTATTGTAAAAATTGTACAAACCAAACTTTTATGTTATCATGCAAATTTTTTAATGGCTTTCTGTCAGTTTTGGGTGGAAAGGAAAATTCAGTTTGTAAAACGATACTTCCTTTCTCAAGCTAAATAGATTATTTAGCAAATACTTTAAGCTGATCCGTAAGTGAATCATTACACTAAATAAGCTGCATGGATGATGTGTTTCAACCGTAGCAATTATTATTCAAAGTTCCTACTCACACATACAGTAGAAAAGCACAAACCGTCGCACACAGAACATGTGTGTGTGGAAACTGCTCCGATTACCACCACAGCCCATTCACCATTCATAGAGTTCCAAACATCCCAGACCCCTTTACATCTTTTATTTAATTTAATAATTTGACTATTTTGATTATGACTTCAGCTACCAATAAACAAAATACAGTACAGTATAAGTCTGTGAATACACCACAGAAACTAAATAGTTATGGCAACCATAAGAACATTTATATTGTTTATATTTATTATTTTAATAATTATTAATAATTAATTATAAATAAACAGTAATTAATCATATCAAATAATTATTATTTAATATCTGGGTACAGCAAACATTACTTTTATATTTATATTTTATACATTTAATAATTTAATAATTATAATAATTCTTAATTATACATATTTTTAAATCAATTAATTAATTAAGGTATTACATATTTATAACTATTAAGAGTTTTTTTTTTTTTTGCTTGGTTGAGGTGGATAAAACCTCAAATAAAATTATTATTTTGAAAAAAAGTCAAAAGCCTCTACCAACTGGTTGTGGAATTAACAGAAACATGGTAAACAGTAATTATACTCTGGTAACACAGACTTGTCAGCGAATCAGCAAACTGTTGGACAAGTTGATAAGGTTTTTAACACCCCGCCCACTTTTCAGATTGTCCTTACACCCCTTACACATGTTGGGCTTTGCTTTTTATGCCATTTCCTTTAGCTACGCTCCAGCTCAATATTGTATCAATAAAACCATCTAATGATGTTTCAGAGGGATTATAAGAGTCTGGTGCTCTGTCTCTAAATCTCTGAGCATACTCATGGTCATATGGACGGCTCCAAACGAAAGTCTGAATTTTATTTGGATCAAGGCAGTTAGTCATCCACAGCTGCGTCTGGTGTGAGTGTTCTTCACCCAGGCATGAGGGGGATGAGGAACGGGGTGGACGGAGGGGCTTCTGAGGGGGCTGCGGCACAAGTGAACACACATGCTTGAGCTACAACTCACATGTCTTCCTCTGCTAATCAGTTAAAGGGACAGTCACAAAAATTAACATCCAAACATGCATAATGTTAAAAACAACATGAAATAGCGTAAAAATGACAGATGTGGGCACTTTGAACTGCTGTAATATGGGAAAGGATCTGCAAGAAAATCCTTTACATTTTAATTTGTGTCCTTTTGAAATAAATATCATCATACAGATTTGGAATGACTTGTGACTAATTTTTGAGTGTACTGTCCCTTTAAAGCATATTCATTGGCCAGTCATTATAGCCCCGGTGAGGCTGTTTAGCTAATCCAACCAATAATTTGAGCTCCAGCACTCCGTGAGGTTTAGACTGGTGAAGTTTAGACTACAGAAGCTGCATAGCAACAGTGTTAGCTTAAGACCTAAATATTTATATCTTAAAGCCGTTATTTCTGAAGCTGTCAGTAATGACTTTACACTGTGTTCAAACCGACCCAAAAAACGGCAACACTTCAAACATTCTACGTTTGACTGTTGTATGTAGAATGTTGGAAACATAACAATCATGTTCACACTGACCCAACAAGCTTCTCAATGTTCACTTTAAAGAAGGTGAGTGAAAAAGAAAAGTTTGTGGATGAAGTCTTGCTTGATGTTTTGTGGGGGCAGTGTGAACTACAAAATATGACATTGGCCATACTGATGTTAAGAAAACATACATTCATTTGAATTCACATTCAAATACTCACGGTTGTCTCTATAAGTTTCAGGGGGAGGTCATTGCTGGGGGCCTGAGGTGAAGAAAACAGAGAAGAAAGAAAACAGTTAATACACTGACAGGCATAAACGACTGAAAAGGCTTCAGGAAATCTGTCTCACTGACACCTCTCCACATTACATGTCTGTAAGACAGCTGAAAGTTTGATCTTCAGATTCAGAATGAAGAGTCAGTGAATCTTTTATATCTACACTAAAAAAGTGCTTGGTAAAAAACAACCCAAAGTTGGGTCAAATATGGACTAACCCAGCAGTTGTTTTTTTTAACCCAGCATTGGGTTGTTTTAACCCAGCGATTAGATTAAGCAAACATTTAACCCAACCGCAGGGTTAAAACAACCCAGCATTTTTTAGAGTGTATATTCTATGTTTTATCTACCTAGTTACCTAGATTTATTTTACTGAAACATTTCAATGCATGAAAATGAACTCACTAATGATTCAAATACTCTTAAGGGACAAAAAAAAAAGTTAATTCAATATCTCTGTTATACTAATAATTTTATTTCAATGCAATTCAACTAATCATAACCTATCAAACTATCTAAAATATAAATTAGAGCACAGGTGCTACCAACGCCAAGGTAATTGGTTCAAATTCCCAGTGAACGCTGATGGTAATCTTGTCATACACAGATCAAACAGTGCCAAAGAGAAAAAGAGAAGACACGGGCTGGGTCCAGTGTGTAGGTGCATCACTAAACATCTTGGGTAAATATTTAGACAAGAGTGCATAGCTCCAGCGTCACTGTGAACGAGGGGGGAATCTGCCCAGTGGCTGAGAAGGACCATATACAGAAGTTTAGCGCAGGATCTGCAGCACAGTTTATTCCCCCGTCAACTCCGAGCCAGAGAAAGGTATTTATTTATGAGGACTCTGGCCCCTAGGAATCCATGATGTCATTCATGGGCCAGCTTGAGTCTGGCTAGCCTCAGAATACCCATGTAAGTCTGAGATGGCACAAGAACACAAGAACACAAGAAATCACCATGTAGAGGCGGCAAGACTTGGGCAAGATTTACTTTTCCAGTAATATCTGCGGTTCTTTAAACTACTGCGAACTGGATGGCACGGTCGAAGTAGTCAGGAGATCTAATGTGTATAAGATACCTGTAACCAGTATCCAAATTATTCCAAACCTAAAGAAAACCTTAAAAAGGTGACCGAAAAAGAAAAGTTTGACGAATGAAGCCTTGGTTGATGCACAAATAATATTATATTTCATATATATATATATATATATATATATATATATATATATATATATAAATAGATACAAAAATATATACATAAAAAGGTAATAGTATTTGTTGTTACCTTTTCATGCTTAATGAAGTATCGTTTTGTTAGTTTAGCAACATGCCAGGTCTTTTGAAATCTTTTGTGATTTGAGTTTCACAAAAAAAAAAATGTGAACAGCATCCAGGGAATCGTCCAAAACCTAAAGGAGATTCAAAACAGCCTCTGCTGAAAGACAAAACCTCAGGCTATTGAGGTCTGAGTGGTCAGTGATGTAATGTGAATCATCAAATCTCTGTGTTCCGCAAGAGACCCTACATGTCTGTCTCAATTCCTGAGAAAAAACTCTCTCTAAGTCTGTCTTCCAAGAGTAATAAAGATGGAGGGAAATTATACCCCAGCTGTAGAGTAGTGCACTGCTGCAACCCCCAAAACGGCCTCCCAGAGCTGAGGCTAAACCGCTAACTAGAGCGCATCCGCTACCCCGACACCGAGCGAGAACACTTGGCAACATCAACTTTCTGTGTGCTTTTGAGCTCCTTGTTATGTCCATCTAGAATAACCACCACCAAACCCATTACGGCCCTCGCTGGTCACACAAAGACGTCAGTCCACTAGATACAGTACAACTGCTGGCACAACAACACAAAGCCTGTAGAGCAGAAAGACCATAGATCGCCTATCTCTGTTATCTAGGTCTCCTTTGCCAAGACGTTCCATGCAGAAGTTTTTACAACCACATCTGATGGAAAGCAGAGATTTTCAGAGAAGTTAACACCACACAATTAAAGCCTGCATGCAAATTCACAGGTAAGATAATTTCACGGATAAACTCCCCTCAGCAACAACACAATCTAGTTTTAGTCTTGCCGGGGAGTGTGCTATAATATGAATGTAAAGATCGGGTTGGCTGAGAACCGTGTGCAGATCAGAAGCATGATAACAGTGCCTCTGGGAGTCTTTTTCTTCTCCACTGCTCCAAATGTTAAACCTTAGCACATTTAGCAGGATGTAACGCGCTCTCTCTCATCTTGCTTCATCTGCTCTCAGTATTTTGTAAACTCTTCTCCTCTACTGCTTTCTACATCTTCTGGTGTTTACTTCCATCTTTCTTTGATCCTTTAATCTTTTTTTTCCAGAAAAAAAGGAAAAGATCTGAGACTACGATCATGTGAAAGTACATTGCATCAAATTAATATAAAATAAAAAAATAAAATAAATACTGTTAGACATTTTAAATTATACTATTTAATGCACCAACTTTAGCAGCCCTTAAATAAATAATGATAAAAATGTAATGTAAAAAACTCTAAACTATAATAACCATGGCTTACAGTAGGTTTATGTATTGACGGCAGAGAAAGTTTCCTAGGATGCTGGGTTAAGAGTATTGCCCCATAGTAACGATGGTGAGCAATATGTTGCATTGATCAACCCTCCTTGAGTCACCACAATCTTGGATAAAAGCTGCAATTTTTGTACATCAGCGGCAAAGATTCTTAATCATCAGGCTACTATTGCCAAAGTAAAGTCAGTGCTCTGGTCTTACATGCTCAGCAAGACTTCCTTCAGGCTTTTGTGGTTTAGATTGCTTCTTAAAATGTTAACAAGAACTGATCTTTTTCAGCTCCAGCAGTCACACTGGAGCTTAGTGGACAATGATCCTGTACAGAGTGCATCGGGTGAGGTCAGTTTCATCCTGTTGTTTCACAATAATGGTCTTGGTTGCTCTTGCAATCCACTTTTGAAGTCTTCCTGAAACTAAGCAGATAAAAAAAAGGTAATGCAACACTTTTAATGTTTAACTTTGTGTATGGATGGATGTGATCTATTGGATGGATGGATGGATGGATGGATGTGATCTATTGGATGGATGGATGGATGGATGGATGGATGGATGGATGGATGGATGGATGGATGGATGGATGGATGGATGGATGGATGGATGGATGGATGGATGGATGGATGGATGGATGGATGGATGTGATCTATTGGATGGATGGATGGATGGATCTATTGGATGGATGGATGGATGGATGGATGGATGGATGGATGGATGGATGGATGGATGGATGGATGGATGGATGGATGGATGGATGGATGGATGGATGGATGGATGGATGGATGGATGGATGGATGGATGGATGGATGGATGGATGGATGGATGGATGGATGGATGGATGGATGGATGGATGGATGGATGGATGTGATCTATTGGATGGATGGATGGATGGATGGATTGATGGGTGGATAGTGTGCCATTTTTAGCTAGCAATGGCTGGCTAATTAAAACAAACTCTAAATGTTGGCTTGATAAAACCTTATTTGAAAGTAAAAAAAAAGTATAATTTTTGAAGCCTTATGGATACAAACACGGGTATCTGTTTAAAATGTCACCTCTAGACTTTTTTTTTATAAATTTGCATATACTTTATATTTAACTAAATTAATGGACCAGACTGGAAGAACACTCACATTTTCTTCCAGTTAACAGAACTGTAATTCAATAAATGTAACTTCCTCTAATTTTACTTCCTGTGGGTGTGGCTAATTCTAATTCCAATTTGTGAATTGAAAAGAAGCCGATTCTTAAGCGATGATATGCCACAGTGTGTATAGTTAAAATTCCTAGCGTTGAGTATGAGCCACAGAATAGTGAAGCATGTCTTAGTGATCAGAACTAACAAGGGCCGCCTGACAGGATTACAGGGGTAGATCTGTGCACTGACGGGGGCTCAAGATGATCAAAAAGACAGAGAAATGCATGTGTGACTGACTTAATTTGGTCCAGACTGACACGGCTCATCATATGATCATACCACTCGCTTGAACCGATTCACAGAACGCAAATTATAGCCCACTTAAGTAAATACTGCAGAAAGAAGAAAAAAAGCACAGGGAGTTTCCTAGCAGGAAGGCACAAATTCAGTGAACAGAGCCTCCTTTAAAATGACATGTACCTAAAATAAACCCAGACGGTACTTATGTGAAACCATGAACGCACTATTATCATTATAATTAATATTTCTATCCTAAATCTGCACAGGCCGGTCAACATTTCCAAAACGAGTGTCATCTGCTACACTGATTCTATATCATCACAATAGATTGTGAGTTTACTTTTTACAATTCTATAATACTATGCTGCGTTCACCTGGGAAAGGCTGAATTTACCACCACTGGAAAGAGTGGAAAAGATGTACTTTGAATTAGGAAATGTGCAGAAACCCCCAATTTACATTTTGCAGAGATGCAGAGGTATGACGGTACACTCTAATAAATGCTGGGTAAAAAACAACACAAGTTGGGTTGAAAATGGACTAACCCAGCAGTTGGGTTGTTTTAACCCTGCGGTTGGGTTAAATGTTTGCTTAAGACGACCCAATCGCTGGGTAAAAACTACACAATTAAATAAAATAATACAAATTTAATAAAATAAAATTAATTATAAACATTTAATTAAATTAAATAAATATAAAATATGTAAAATTAAATTAATATATATTTTTTTTTTTAATAAAAATGAAATAAAATAAAAGGACTTAAAATAGCCAGAAATTAATTTTAGTTTTAGATACACTGTGTATTATTAAAATAGCATATGTCAAACATGAAATTGTAACTAGAAGGCAGTAACACTAGTCTATAACAACTATTTAGTGCATTAACTTTTGTAGCCCTAAAATACTAAGTTGGCCGTTAGATAATATACAAACTACTATGTTCCAAAAATTCTGATATGACCAGTTGGCAGCTGGTTTGTTGCTGGTCCGAGATGATTTACCATCTATTGATCAGCTTTGTTAGACTAAAAAACATCGACCATGTTACAAACACTAAAACTGTATTTTCTAGCACAGTATGCAGTGTGTCTCCTTCACGATCCGAAGCCAGGGATATCCCATTTCTTACTCTGGACTTTGAAAGCGTTTGTTAAATACTGCATCCACAGCGAGCAGATCTACAGTCATAGGAGAGACAGAGATGGGGAAACACTTCAGTTTCGGAGGAGGGTGTGTCCACATCAATTCGGTGAGACTGGTTCCTTCCCTCCCAATGTGGTATCCCAGCCTTTCTTCTGGGATCCCGAAATACTCTGCTTTTGTTTTGCTGCAGTCTCTCTGCATTTAGAACAAGACTCCCTGTGTCCTTCTGTTTCATTTCGGCTTCATGCGGGTTAAGTCATAGTTTTATGTTTCACTGTGAGCAGTTCAGTTTGTGCCTTTTTCCCCTTTGGAATACTGATGATCAGCCACTATTTGTCCTACATCACTTCTCTGACCATAATTTGTATGCAACAGGTATAAAAGGCATTTTTAAAAGCTTTCATGTGCATTTCTGTGGGCCACAGATTTAGATCCCAATGAAAATTCCTTAAACCACACAGTTAAAAGAGGCATTTTGTCAAATGTACCATGTGCTTGTCCAACTAATGTTGGGAAAAACTGCCTGTTCTATGTTCAGAGTGCTTAGACATTTAGTCACTGACGTAGTTGAACTGCGACGATGTATATCAGATCTGTCCTCAAACACGGCACAGGGCTATGGAAACAAAAAGAAACCACAAATAGGAGGAGGAGGGTCTTGAAGCCAGAAGTGAATGTACACACTCCGTATTGTCTGCTGCCCCCTATTGGCGGCTACAGGAAGAGCATGTTGCTGCCAACAGCACAGTGCATTGCTCCCATATTCAAGTGATGATAAAAAAGGAATGCATGGAGCAATAAACTTTTGGTTTAAAAGAAGAGGGTCAGCTCTTTCTTTTGATATATTGCATGCTCAGATATTCATAAAACAAAATATTCTATGGGCTATTACATTTTGTTGAAAATGGTCAAAAACTTCGGTGGCCCGTATATTTCATGTCAATATACAATTTTTACACACTTAAAACTGTTTGTAGTGTTTATATCTTTGTAAGACTGGCCAATCTATGGCAAGGAAAACTAACTTTAATGCACTCCGAGAGCCCCCTCGTGGTCGGGAGCATTTCCGTTGTGATGTGGCGATTTCGTTGTGTTGTGGCTTGTTTCCGTTGTGTTGTGGTTTAATTCCGTTGTGTTGTGGTTTAATTCCGTTGTGTTGTGGTTTAATTTAGTACGGCTGCACTACTGGGCCACTGTAAAAAACCCTGGCGTCTTTTTAAAACGCTGGCGGGAAAGAGTTAAAGAGCACAGCAGCAAATAATGGCAGTTTAATCAGAGATTTGACAGAAAATGATCAATGAAAATTAAGACATAAAAAATATAAAAATGTTGCAAAAACAATGACTAAATCATTATTATTAATATTCTATACATTTATTGTAATTTACAATGGCTTAATTATAATTTTATTTAAATATAAATTATATTACATATAAGTAATAATTAAACAAAATAAATTATTAATTAAAAAAATATATGTAAGAAATATTTTAATCTAGATGCATATTAATAGTTTTAAAATAAATAATTCATAAACTGTGGAAATGTGTTGTCTGAGGAGGCAAGAAGCTGTTCGGCTGAAAGATCTGAAAGATATCTGTCGAAGTGCGGCACACAGAGCACCTAAAAAGGACATGTTTCATTCCTGTCTCCAGCACCTCAGAGCCAATTACAGTATGATTTAAATATGTTTGGTCAATGTCCGAGCATGGCTGAAACAACAACAACCTTTGAAAAAGAAAATCGACAACTAGGGGGGAAAGTTGTCCAGGTCTCCAGTGTATCTGACTCAGTGGTTATGATGGATATTACAGCGCAGATGAGGAATACGTGACATCAGTGACACCTGCTTCCCTCTCACGGTTTTAATACCCACCTGCAACTTTTCCGGCACAATGCAGCGGAGATGGAAAAAATTTAAACAGACAAGACGTTTTTTCAGTGGCACTCTGTGTTTACATTATGCTAATAGGGCGGTCATAGCCTGCCTTCCATCCCAGAAGAGTTCTACGGAAAGAATTCTGAAGATGGTATTCAGTTAAAAAATTCTGAGCTGTGAGAACCTGCGAAAAGAAACGTCCCCAAGCAAACCTCTGACCATCGGTTAACACTCACTACAGGCGAACACGTCACAGAGGACCCCTCAAAACAGACTCTGACATGTCATGTATGGCATAATTCATTTTACAGTATGCGCTGAGAAAACGAGAGAGGACGTGAAGCAGAGAGCCTTAAAGGGCCTGGGCACTGAGAATATACACAGAAAGACCTGGAAAGACCAGAGTATCGCTGGTCTGCTCAATGTCATCCGAGGCCCGGCATGCGTTTCACCCTCTCATGGCCAATTATGGCCAATATCACATCGTGGTGAAACAGACGCAGACCAGATGGCTCTAGAGAAAGGTACAGCTCTGAGAGAGAGAAAGCCTGAAGCCTGTCTTCAAAATACAACCAATGCAGAGAGCATGTTACTGAGATAACGCCCTCGTAATATATGTGTGGACGTCTACTCGTGTCATATCAAAAAGTACAACACAGCTGATCACCTTGGACATAGGGAACGTAATGTCAAAACACACATCTGTGTACTTTTGTACTGACAAGGTCAGTTTATTAGTGAAACTCACAAAAACATGTCCAAGTCACATTTCACCCCCCAAAAATAAATAAAATGAAAATGAATAATAATTAATAATAATAATAATTAATTCATTAGTTAAAAGATAGAAATTACTAATAAGATCTTTTGCATTGTTTTAATAACAATTCAGCACAGTTCCTGCAAATTCTCATTACTGTAGTACAGTAACATGTACAGTGATGCAGGGATAAATTGTACAATATTATAAAATATTTAAAATGTATGTAAAACAACAAATACTACAATGATGATGTATAAATATATAATATAATACAAATAATATCATTTATAATATAATATATTAAAATACAATCAATATCATTAATTTAATATTTTTTAATATTATTATTTTTTATCATTTAATTTACATATGTAGTACAACAAATAATATTATGATGTATAAATACTTATAATAATATATAAATATATAAACAAATATTAAAAATATGCATATTTTAATTTACATTTTTTATTTAATTTTTAATTGTAATTAAATAGGTTTTAACTGCCAGTAAATAGATGTAATTGTCACAAAAGCTAAGCAAAGGATACACACACACACACACACACACACACACACAATATATTATACATAATTTTTTTTCAGAGCTGTATATATGTGTGCGTGTGTATATATATATACAAATAATTGCATGGATAAAGCCCTGCAGCTCAGGCTGGAAACCTGTACATATTTCTATCCTGTTACAAATTTGCAGGAACCAATCACAAACCGCCTTATCCACCTGGCGCGCTATTTGCGGGTTTAACTCAATGACGGATAGAGAAGCGATGGATCATTGGCCTGATTAGTTCCAATTGTGTACAGTCATTTGAACTATGCCTGTTAATCACGCCTCTTGTGCAGTAGAAAATACAGAGCAGACTCCTCAGACCAATGTTCAATCTTAAAGGCCACCTATTATGCAAAATTCACTTTTATAAGGTGTTTGAACATAAATGTGTGTTGGCAGTGTGTGTACACAACCACCCTATAGATGTAAAAATCCACACACTCCTTTATTTTTAATCCCCTTTAATCATAAGCAGTGTCTCAGAACAAGCCGTTTCCATATTCCAGTGTGATGTCAAACTGCAGAGGCCCCTCCCACACATGTTGATGGACACTGACATACTAGCACAGACCCCTCCCTCTTAGAGCTGAGCTGTTCACACAGTCCACCATGTTTATCTCCTTGCCAGAGCATTAACAGCAGCATTCAAGTAAGAAATGTGTTCTTATTAAAGCTACGTTCAGTCAAGAGCAGCGAGTGAATTTCTGTTTATCTTCTGTTGTTTGATAGAGAACTAGTCTAGTTTAATAGACTAATCATGGATGTGCTGACATCCAGCTCTGTGTGCATGCGACAGGAGCATGTGTGTGTGTTTAAGTTAAGGGCGATAAGGCTTTAAAACGCATGCAGATGATAATATTTCATGATGATGAAGAACTGCAATGTCACATGAACGTGTCTGCGATAGAGATGTTCATTAAAACAAACAGATATCATGTTTCAGTTTTCATTCAGTGTTCACTGCTGTGAAGGAGCTGCAGCTCATTTGCATTAAAGGAGCCACGCACAGAATTTTTCTTCAACCCCAAAATTGCCATTTTTCAAAATGGTATATTAAATGATCTGTTAGGAATTTTGATCTGAAATTTCACAGGCACACTCTGGGGACACCTGAGACTTATATTACATGTTGTAAAAAGGGGCATAATAGGTGCCCTTTAAAGACTGAGCTTGGTCTGGAGATAGCCAGACAAAATATGACCACCAGATCTTTGATCAAATCATTAGCTATCTTGCTGATGTGCTGTTATGTATTTTTTTAAACATAACACCAACAGTGACCCTATTCATTCAAAATTGTAGATTCATATTGACATTTGATCCTTGTTATTCGGTCTCAGATCACAGGTCTAACCACCAGCCAGCCAACTCGTTTAACAGAGAAGAATTTACCAAACATGGCGCGAGGAGAAAGCAGGTCTAGAAGATCCAGCCCAACCACAAAAACACTCCTGAATTCACTGAAAATCCATTAAAAACAGGGTTGTTTTTGGCTTCACTGAGCTGCGTCATTGTAAACACAGTGAGTTCAGCAGCTTTGTCCTTGCTGAAGGCTGTGTGTGTGTGTGTGTGTGTGTCTGTGTGTGTGTGTGTGTCTGTGTGTGTGTGTGTGTGTGTGTGTGTGTGTGTGTGTGTGTGTGTGTGTGTGTGTGTGTGTGTGTGTGTGTGTGTGTGTGTGTGTGTTGAGGACAGCGGCCGGATTTACAAAGCTTTTCTCAACAGACTTAATGTAAACAAAATCACTAAATATTCATGTTTGAGATGTTTAAGCTACAGGTCTAAGCCTTACATGATCAGATTCTTCATTTTCACTTTCTATCTGAACAGCTGCTCTGAGTTTCCTTCATAAATACAGCCACTGTTGTCATTAAGATCCCTGTTTATTTGTTCTACTTAGTGAAGTTCAGCTGCCACAGGCCTCCACTGTAACACTCACTCGCTTCAGACAAAACATCTGCACAGTTTTACCTCTTAACATTTACACTTTGATATTAAGCTTAAGATGATCACTATATAATATTCTTATTTTTATTATTTTATCAAAATTAACACATTATTATCCTGCCCTGAATCTGTCCTAATTCCATTATAATTTATAATTTATAATGATTTTATAATTATACGTTAACATATACACCGATCAGGCATAACATATGACTGGTGAAGTGGATAACACTGATTATCTCTTCATCACGGCACCTGTTAGTGGGTGGGATATATTAGGCAGCAAATGAACATTTTGTCCTCAAAGTTGATTTGTTAGAAGCAGGAAAAATGGGCGATTTGAGCGAGACTGACAGGGGCCAAATTGTGGTGGCTAGACGATTGGGTCAGAGCATCTCCAAAACTGCAGCTCCTGTGGGGTGTTCCCAGTCTCCAGTGGTCAGTATCTATCAAAAGTGCTCTAAGAAAGGAACAGTGGTGAACCGGCGACAGGGTTATGGGCGGCCAAGGCTCATTGATGCACGTGGCGAGCGAAACATATAATGTAATTTTATGTAATAATTACAGTATATGCATCTTTAAAGGACGTTAATAATTTTGTCAGCACCATCAGATTTTCGGTGGTGATGATTCAATAAATGGAGCTGAAAATTTGCTTCAATATATCAATATGTCAATATTTTAATATTTTTCATGAATTATTGATATGGCAGTAGAGATAATATCTGTACACATAAAACACAATCTTTGAGAAAACGGAAGTTCAAAATGTAGGTGAAGAACTGATCTTTAACAGATTCAACATCATTCCTTGGTATAACTTCTATCTTTGCAGTCCTGTAGCAAGCTTCTTTTTTTTGTCCTCCAGTCTCTCAGTTCTCACACTTCTCTTCAGAACATCAGCTTTCATAGTTCAGTTCATTAGTCTTTAAACAGGCCATCTGATTTGAAGTGTGTTTATGGTGCCCTTTGGCGAGATAAAGTCCGACAGCGGCCCTGCATACCTGCATTCGCACGGCTCGCTCTACAATTCGATACTTTATCTGGGAAGTGATTGAGGGAATGAAGATAATAAACCGAACTCTGTCCAACTGATGAAAGCCAAACTTTCCCCCCCAAAACAACTAAAAATATGTGTTTCATTTTGAGGACTGTTCAACAACAGACTTTTCAGTAATGATGGATTCTGGCTTGTCTTGCGCAGGCGAGCGTACACAAGAGGAGGAGGAAAGAGATCTTTTGCAGACCAAAAACACAACTCAAACCAAAAAAGGAATGTTCACTATGCAATCGCTCATGCTTTGTTATTCCCCCTGGCTTATTTGGGTCTTGGGAGAGATCTGAACCGAAGACCCCAAGCTTTTATTTCCTTCTTATAAATATTAATGGTTGTGGGATGATACGTTCTGGCCTCCAAAATAGGCAAAAAAATCTCTTTATCATCAATCTGATTAACAGAGCAGATTCAGAGAGACGACTGTTCTAGGAAACGATCAAAAAAGGGTCATCAAAACAACCACAGACGTTCTTACCAGTTCATAGTTGGCAACGGGAACGCAGGAGGAGGATACCTGTAACACACAGAGAACACAAACGTCAGGACTTTCAAGTCAACATAGCATGTCGAAACATTTTACTACTGTAATATGACATATTTCCAGGGGAAATGGGACATTCAACAAGAAAAAAAAATACAGGACGGGCTTTTTTTATTCATTGATGGGGTTGTAAGAAAGTGGGCGTTTCCAGAGTGAAGAGATGGAATGAAACACAGAGACTAAAGAAGAATTCATGACACTGGCGGTGCAACTTATGACATTTGGATAAAAGGTTACTAAGACAAAGGTTACTCTTAAGGTTACTCTTTCGTGAGCACTTAACCTTATCATAAAAAATAGAATAAAAAAATTAAAAAAACTCTTCTCTTTTATTCCTTCCTTATTCTAGCTTAAGCTTATTCTATGTAATATCCAAAACCTGGTTTTAAGGCACTTTTGCATTTTTCGCCTATTCATGACCGATCGCTTCCTGTACTCCTATGTTGTAAGTCGCTGGATAAAAGCGTCTGCTAAATGCCTAAATGTAAGACAAACATTTTGCTTTCATTTGGGGAAAAATGCAAGGATTAATTGTGCACAATAAGGATCATTATTGTGAATTAGGAAGAAAAAAACACTGGTAAACCTGGTACCTTTCACACAAACACACACCAGAAATTCACTGTTTATATGCAACTCCATCCCAATCTTATTTTGTCATTATTTTTATACTACTTTATTTTTTTTATTAATGTATATATTTTAGCTTGTATTGCAATGTTTTCAATCCATCAAAAAGTTTTCATTTTAATATTTCTATTTAGATTTAATTTATTCTTATTTCAGGGGTAAGTAACATATTTAGTCATCTTAATAGTCATCTTATTTATGTCAGTTAATTGCCATAGCCAATATTGTAATTGGATTCATAATTTTGTAACAATAAAACTATCTTCATTTAAAACAACTAATGGACAATTCAGAAAGCTCTTCTGAGCTTTCATTTTATTTTTAATTAAATTATATTAAATTATTAATTTAATTTATTTTAACTTAATTTAAGTGAATTGAAAAATGTAAATTAAAGCTACAGAAGTATTACACAAATTAAAATGACAAGCACAAAAAAAATTAAAATTAAAAGCCTATTCAAAATATACAATCACATGATACTAAAATAACCTCATAGATTCATGCTTTAGAAACAGGAAAACAGTGTGAAAACAGGCAAAAGAGAGAGCTACCCTCATTTTCACCATTTCATAAACAGGATTGGAAAGTCACTGATGTTTAAAGGTGCTTTGCTTTGTCGGAACTCAATCTGCTGAAGCCCCATTATAATAGGATTGCTGCTCAGACCACTGCCACAACTAATATCCCGCCTCCCATGAACAAATGAGCTCTGTGCTTCACAAACAGGATGGCGGACCATAATTTCTGGCACTGCTTCTACTGGAGCATTAAGAAAAACTGTTTCCTGGCAAAATTGTATCTAAAGGAACTAGAGTTGTGCACAAACAGGAAGCCTCCTTGCACTTCTCCACAGCTGTGTCTAAAAGCACAGGCAGCTGCCTAACCATTCACATTCAAACATGACTAATGTTTCAATTCAAAAGACAAAACTAATATTGATCAGACTACATTTCTCAAGTAAAAAAAAAAAAAAACATTTATGAATCAATTTACTCTTTCCAGATTTTTGAGGAACTGAACATGACTGGAACGACTGCACCATTGACCAATAAAAACCAGCTCTAAAGTCAATAGCGCAGTATTTTTTGTGTCATTTAAAGGGTGTGTTAGTAATATGCGCCTATAGGCGGGTGTACAACACGTGTACACTCAGCTTATACAGGGACGCACAGCAGCACACACACACGTTTAAATATATTAAGAATAAAAGGTTTTCTCTCTGGAGAAGCGTTCAGTCTTTCCGCTCACAAATTCCATCATGTAAAAAGCGAATCCGTCATGGCGCGAGCGCAACTGCCTTTTAAAGGGAATGGAAGATGATACTCTGATTGGTTTATTACACGTTACGACCAAAACACACCCATGACTCATTAAGAGACTAGGGACAACCCTTTTGGACCATTTGCCGGGCGCACACGGAGTCCGGAATTTTCGCATGCGTTTTTTCATATTCGTGATCCGAAAAAAAGAATCCGATGCATATTAATGAATGCGTTACGAATTAAAAACAAAACAATACAAAATGACGTCTTAAAGTAGTGAGGATGATTTTTATGTCCTCTTTTAGAGAAAAAGAAAGAGGAAATATTGTGTCCATCCACTCCTGCGATCACAGAAGAAGGAGAGTTCCACCCCCTTATCAAGGAGCTGTGGGATTATCCAGACCGATTCAAAGTTTACTTTAGACTGTCAGCGGCTCAGTTTGATGCTAGCAATACTGGAGCCTCATATTAAGACCACCAATTTCCGTGAATCAATTGATCCTGAACAGAGACAGGCAGTATGTCTATGGACACACACACACACACACACACACACGTTTACAGTGACTTGGTGTGCTATTTTCAAATTTTCCGTTCACTTACAGTGGCTCTGAATTGTCAAAACGTCTCTCAAAATGAAAATCAAACCTGTTCCGAATTTTTTGGAGGCAGTGTGCAAGTGTGGTTGACATAACTTGAGGTCGAATTCATTTTTTGCAAAGGCCTTTAAACTTGCAAAAGTGGATCTGGACACAACCTAAGTAAACCTGCGCCATGCACTTTAGACCATGCCCTCAGATGGTTAAAATAGGGCCCAATGACTCAAATAATCAAGAGTCTGATATTACCAGTTCATTCATCACACTACACCTGGAAGTCAAGCACATTGCATTGTGGGATACAGTGTTGCATGCATGCTCTGTTGTATACCAAGGCAATAAGCCAAAAGAGGCCGTGCGTTACAGTGATTTTACCACGGGTAAGCTTGTGACTTGGAACCCACAAACATAATGCTGGTTTGTTTCTCGCTGGTTGAAGACAAATGTGGTAAATAAATAAAGTCAAGGCAACTTGGGTCAGATTTCACTTGTGTCATTCCAAGGACAACAATTTACGAATTCCCAAAGTTCAAGCGTGTCTTTGCAAAATTTGATTCAGATGAAAGTGAGGAATTTGACATGGTCTGGAAGCCATCGGCTCTTACCATTTGTTTTGACAGCTGAATATATATGTGTGTTCTTTTCAACCATCTGGCATTTGTGTTAAATTTCCTCGGTCCATTTAATTGCTCGTCTTAATGCTGACGGAGCACATCGGATTTCCCAATGTCAGTTTTGCATTTATCAATGACCTCGACTTGTCATTGATAAAGCGTTCATGAAAAAGGTGCTGAGCCTTAACTAACTGAGTTTATAGTTTAACAGGTGTCCTGCACCTGAAGATCACATGTCTTGTTTTGGTTGTGTTTGAGAAGGCAAACATCATATTTAGCAAAGCCATATTAACTAAGAGCATGACAAAAGACTTAATGCATTGGTCCATATCATTCAAAACCTAGATTCATTCTAGAAAAAAACAGCCATGCAAAAGTTCTGGATTACTGTTTACAGGGTAACAATGCCTCATACTTTCACTATGTGAACAGGAAGATTTCTCCTTAATAAGGGACATGAGACTTTAAGCATGACTAGAGCTTCTGTTTGATTTGACTTCCTGCTAAAAGATGTTATTCCAGCTGTGGATGTGGAGCTGTAAAGCACATAAACACTGAAAATCTCTTGTTTTTTCTCACTACAGGTCTCAGCATATCCAAACGCACTCTAAACACAAATGATCAACCATTATAAACAGGAAGACTGATAAGAGTGAAACAACAAATTTAAGCAAGCTGACATCCCACATTTTAGATAAGTAAGAAAAACATGGATACACTGATTTTAGAACATTACTAAAGCTTACAGTTAAAACAGCAGAAAATATACAACGGTCTGAAATCACATTGAGAATCTGTGGCCAGTGGCATAAACTCAGGTTAAGACTGTGTCTTAAGAACTAATTTGACCAACTAGCAATTAGTCAAGAGGTAATCAGTCTAATTTCTGATTCAAATTAGAACGATCTACCTTTTTGTGTGACTGATTAAAAATAATTTATTTTTTCAAGAAATTATATAGGCCTAACATCAAATCAAATATATACAGTACATAAATATTATATATATTATACATATATTATTATAATTTTTGTGCTGAGTCAGGTGAAATGCGTCTCATCTTGTTCTTCTAACCTCAACCTGGCACAAACATTTGCACAATCTTGCAGAGAACATGCATATCCTTATCTCCAGCCAGACCTAATAAGACCACTGTACCACTCCAATATACTTCAGTGATCAACGGAAATCTCTCCCTAATCTCTCCCGTCTCAGAGCTCTGCTCTAAGCCTTTCTCCAGTCTCCTATCACAGGCCTGGTCTATCTCCAGACCAGATTCCTTCACCTGGCCTAACTCTGCCTGCAGGCACCTGCTGATGACAGCCCGTCCACCTGCTATCCATAACTAACAAACACCTTATGTCTGCACTGAGATCTGGCCCGACCCAGCATGCCTTCATGTCTCTGAAGATGCCTGGAATGTTTGAAACGAAGCCCTGGTGACTTCTCTTTCAAAGGTCATTCTGGAAGGGCAACAGAAGGATGACCGATACATTTAATTCGATTTTATTTGCAATTACAATGAAACATTATAAATATTCAAGAATAAAACAATATAATTCCATTTAAACAATTATACAATTTTCCTTTTAACTTTCGAACAATCTAATCCGTTAGTTTCAACTGCATTCAAATTCAAATGCATTGTTTTAGCAGTGTACATATATGCATACACATACACACACACACACACACACACACACACACACACACATTTTAAAACCTCACATTTAATGTTTTAAATCTAATTGTCTAAAATTACTTTCCAGAGCAAAGTATATAACAAACAATGCCAAGATATATATTGTCCAAAGGCTGAAAAATGTTTTCAGATATTAAACAAATTGAAGATATTTTATTATTAAAGGGTACACACACACACACACACACACACACACGGTTCACTATATTTGTCGGGACACTCAAAAAATGATTCATGGCATAGTTTATAATTAAGTATTTGCATCCTTTTGATTTTATTTAAATTATGTGTTTTTTAAAATGTATGTAGCCAGGTTGCTTAAAGTCAATGTAAATTTGTTAATTGTGAAAACTATTAGATTTAATCAGTTAAAAAGTATGAATATGGTTTAAATAGAGCTAGCTGTGGAACAGGCCAGATTCAGTTAGTTAGATTGTATGAGATTGGTTTGCATAAAGTTTAGTTTATGGAAAATGGAAATTATGCCGATCCATACTCCAGTCGGTAGGTGGCGGTACTGCACATAGACGTGTCTATGGTAATAATCCTGCAAAGAAAAAGCACCAGGAGCAGATGGAAATAACGTTCTCCTCTAATCTTTCATCAGACCATGGTAAGTTACATCTGTGTTCATTGTATTTTGTTTGACTGTTTTCATATACATGTGTTATTACTGTTTATATTGTATTACACTAATACCAATGAACTGACTATCACATTTTCGTTTAGTCCACTAGATAGCTAACTTGCATATGGTGCTAATAAATAAAAGCTAACTTTAGCATCTTTTTTTAGCTAAACGTCCTTCATCATTGGACAGTGTTACACGTAAACTAATTAAATCTAACAGGTATGTCATTTTTGTCCTGTGTTTATGTGAATTTCTGAATTTTCCATGAGTGAGCGATGCTTTACAACAGCTTAATGTAACTTTACTCAGTACGGTTGCATTATTTTTTCTCTTTTTACCATTTTGAAAATGTATGCTCCGCATTTTTGTCCTTTGGCAAAACATGTGCAGTTACTTTGTAGACCAAACATAATGATAGTAGCCTTTAATAATTCTCCAAAAAATTAGTTCATTAGCAACAGTATGCATTTTGTTTCTAACTACAACAATTTTTTATTTCACAGATACCTAAATCACCCTTTCTTACATATGTATGGTGGACAACCTCCTAGACCTTGTATGTATGCTACAAATATTGATATATAATGCATAGAAAATTCAATACACTAAATTACAAACAATGAATCGCAGTTTGACATTTTTGATTCAATAAAAAGCATAATATAACACGTAATCTGGTCCTTTTTCATCTTTCAGGTCAGCTTCATGCATATAACTACGGTTTCACTGACATCAAAATTCATCGGTCAACTGGACAAATACACTGATGACTTGATAAGGGTTTTCCATCGCAAAGGAGGATATGCTGGACAGAAAAAAGCTAAAGTAAGTGTGTTTTTTTATGTATTGCATCATATATTACACTGGTTACTCTTTTGTCTTGACATTTTGTCTTTTTTTTAATTTTATCTAAGAACTTTCTGTCGCTACATAAACTGCTATGCACCTACCACTTTGACACTCCAAAAATGTGTAAAGAGATCAAAAAACGAACTCATTATGAATCGAAACTAAATTTTCTGAAGATTTTATTCACACATATACGTTCAACAATGCACACATCAGTTGTAGTAAACAGAAACTCAAGCATGTTAGCTTGAAGTGTGAGAACCAATGAGATTCATTCTTGTGTTACGCAGCACATTTGAGCTTCTCAAGAACCAATGAGGTTCATTCTGGTGTTACGCAGCACGATTGAGCTTCAACAAGAACCAATGAGGTTCATTCTGGTGTTACGCAGCACGTTTGAGCTTCAGCAAGAACCAATGAGGTTCATTCTCATGTTACGCAGCGATTGAGCTTCAACAAGAACCAATGAGGTTCATTCTGGTGTTATGCAGCACGATTGAGCTTCAACAAGAACCAATGAGGTTCATTCTGGTGTTACACAGCACGCTTGAGCTTCAGCAAGAACCAATGAGGTTCATTCTCATGTTACGCAGCACGATTGAGCTTCAACAAGAACCAATGAGGTTCATTCTGGTGTTACGCAGCACGTTTGAGCTTCAGCAAGAACCAATGAGGTTCATTCTCATGTTACGCAGCACGATTGAGCTTCAACAAGAACCAATGAGGTTCATTCTGGTGTTACGCAGCATGATTGAGCTTCAACAAGAACCAATGAGGTTCATTCTGGTCTTACGCAGCACAATTGAGCTTCTCAAGAACCAATGAGGTTCATTCTCGTGTTACGCAGCACGATTGAGCTTCAACAAGAACCAATGAGGTTCATTCTCGTGTTACGCAGCACGATTGAGCTTCAACAAGAACCAATGAGGTTCATTCTGGTGTTACGCAGCACGTTGGAGCTTCAGCAAGAACCAATGAGGTTCATTCTGGTGTTACGCAGCACGTTGGAGCTTCAGCAAGAACCAATGAGGTTCATTCTCATGTTACGCAGCACGATTGAGCTTCAACAAGAACCAATGAGGTTCATTCTGGTGTTACGCAGCATGATTGAGCTTCAACAAGAACCAATGAGGTTCATTCTGCTGTTACGCAGCATGATTGAGCTTCAACAAGAACCAATGAGGTTCATTCTCATGTTACGCAGCACGTTTGAGCTTCTCAAGAACCAATGAGGTTTCTTCTCATGCGTCAAGCAAGTTAGTTTGAGCTTCTGTTTATGTTCGCTGATGAAAATGTTGACCAAACCACTCAATTCATATGTATTTTACGATCTCTTTATGAACTTTTTGAAGCATCGAAAAATAGCATTTTCATTTTTGGGCGAACTATCCTTTTAAAATTCAGCCTTATTTAAACTAAGTTAATGACTACCTTCATCTTTTTTTTCTTATTCTTAAGTTTATCTAAGAATGAAGACAGACATCAAGCGTGATTGTATCATGAGGTGCCTAAGTGTCTACCTAAACGAAGACACAGAGACACTCATCAAAGAATATGTGGTAAGTGTGCGTCAACCTTCTCTCTTTGTTGTAAATGTCTTATTGATATATATACATTGATAGTTATGTTAATGTACAAAGTAAGGAAATTGTGAAATAAGAATCATTAAACATTGGTGTAGATAGGAAATTAATACATAATTCATGGAAAAACTATAACAGTACAACTATCACTTCAATTACATGAGTTGACTGAATCAATAGGAAATAAACCGTCTTGCTGCAAAAGCAAGTTTAAATAGATAGTTCACCCAAAAATTTAAATGTTGTCATTTACTCACCTCCAAATTGTTCGAAACATGTACAAGTTTTTTCTGTTGAACACAAAAGAAGATATTTTGAAGAATTTTGGTAACCAAATGGTTGATGGTTTGGTAACTGTAGGCATTGACTTCCATAGCAGGAAAACAAAAAAGTACAATGGAAGTCAATGGCTATCATCCACTGACTGGTTACCAGTACTTTAAAAATCATCTTTTGTGTTCAACAGAAGGAATGCATTCATACAGGTTTGCAACAACATGAGGGTGAGTAAAAGCAAAAATTGGTGAATATTTGGGTGAACTATACCTTTAACTTGAAAACTGAATTTTGCAGCAATTAAACCACTTTGATGTTTTTCTGCAAATTAAGCCAATTGATCACAATAACTAGAACTGTGATGCATTTAGATTGGGTTGGCTTGCAGGTTTACAAAAGTATTTTAGTAATTTGGTGGCAAACTTTAAGGGCTTTGGCTAGCTATCTGGATTTTTTTTTCTTTTTCTAAACTGGATGGTTAGACAAATGGGTGATCTGTGTTTAAGTCTTTCTGATTGTATTTATACGTTTTGAAAAGTGTTTCATTTATTTTTACGTGTTTGCATTTGACTGAGTCTACATATCTGAAATGTCAGTTTACAAAACATTGTGCCTTTATATTTCTGAATATAACACTATGACTGGCATTGGGACACAACTCATTATCTTTGTCTATTCTCCAGGACTGTGAAAGTGAAGAGGCTGATATGGGATAGCACAGACAACAATGGGAATATATGCCTTTGGGCAGAGGACCTTCAGATGTTGGCGTTGTTCTGGAAGGTTTGTGTGAAGTATCACATTTGGATGTGTGATGCCTTTTGGACTGATGAATGCCCTTAATATTGTAAAAAATTATTGACATGAAGGATGAAAAAGGACAAGATTACGTGTTATGTTATACTTTTTATTGAATCAAAAATTTTAAACTGAGATTCATTGTTTGTAAGTATTCAGACCCCCTTAAATTTCTCACTCTTTGTTATATTGCAGCCATTTGCTAAAATCATTTAAGTTCATTTTCTCATTAATGTACAAACAGCACCCCATATTGACAGAAAAACACAGAATTGTTGACATTTTTGCAGATTTATTAAAAAGAAACACTGAAATATCACATGGTCCTAAGTATTCAGACCCTTTGCTCAGTAGAAGCACCCTTTTGATCTAATACAGCCACGAGTCTTTTTGGGAAAGAAGTTTTTCACACCTGGATTTGGGGATCCTCTGCCATTCCTCCTGGCAGATCCTCTCCAGTTCTGTCAGTTTGGATGGTAAATGTTGGTGGGTAGCCATTTTCAGGTCTCTCCAGAGATGCTCAATTGGGTTTAAGTCAGGGTTCTGGCTGGGCCATTCAAGAACAGTCACAGAGTTGTTGTGAAGCCACTCCTTGAACCTTCAACCCAGTCTGAGGTCTTGAGCACTCTGGAGAAGGTTTTTGTCCAGGATATCCCTGTACTTGCCGCATTCATCTTTCCCTCGATTGCAACCAGTCGTCCTGTCCCTGTAGCTGAAAAACACCCCACAGCATGATGCTGCCACCACCATGATTCACTGTTGGGACAGATGATGAGCAGTGCCTGGCTTTTCTCCACACACCGCTTAGAATTAAGGCCAAAAGTTCTATCTTGGTCTCATCAGACCAGAGAATCTTATTTCTCACCATCTTAGCAAACTCCAAGCGGGCTTTCATGTTACTTGCACTGAGGAGAGGCTTCCGTCGGGCCACTCTGCCATAAAGCCCCGACTGGTGGAGGGCTGCAGTGATGGTTGACTTTCTACAACTTTATCCCATCTGCCGACTGCATCTCTGGAGCTCAGCCACAGTGATCTTAGGGTTCTGCTTTACCTCTCTCACCAAGGCTCTTCTCCCCGATAGCTCAGTTTGGCTGGACGACAAGCTCTAGGAAGGGTTCTGGTCGTCCCAAACGCCTTCCATTTAAGGATTTTGGAGGCCACTGTGCTTTTAGGAACCGTAAGTGCAGCAGAAATTATTTTGTAACCATTGGCAGATCTGTGCCTTGCCACAATTCTGTCTGAGCTCTTCAGGCAGTTCCTTTGACCTCATGATTCTCATTTGCTCTGACATGCACTGTGAGCTGTAAGGTGGTATATAGACAGGTGTGGCTTTCCTAATCAAGTCCAATCAGTATAATCAAACACAGCTGGACTCAAATGAAGGTGTAGAACCATCTCAAGGATCAGAAGAAATGGACAGCACCTGAGTTAAATATATGAGTGTCACAGCAAAGGGTCTGAATACTTAGGACCATGTGATATTTCAGTTTTTCTATTTTAATAAATATGCAAAAATGTCAACAATTCTGTGTTTTTCTGTCAATATGGGGTACTGTGTTTACATTAATGAGAAAAAAATGAACTTAAATGATTTTAGCAAATGGCTGCAATATAACAGAGTGAAAAAATTAAGGGGGTCTGAATACTTTCCGTGTGTGTGTATATATATATAATATTTGTGAAATGAGCTTGTTTGTGGCAAAACATTTTTTATTAAAGAATATATATAATGTGAAACAAGGTGGTCTGCCCATTTTTTATTATATGTTGTGATTGGGGAGTAAAATGGACATATTTAAAATACATAAATATGACTTTAAAATACATTGGGTTTATAATAAAAATTACTTAAACATAAAGCATTTTAAGTAAATTGGGTTTATTACATAATAATACAAAATCCTGTTTCTTATTCATTTAAAACTAATTGGATTTATTGATGCTTTTACATAAATTTTATTCTTACTTGTTTAATTTATATATGACTTACACATATATATTACATAAAGTTTATTACTTTTTTTATGTTAAAAATATGTAATCAAAATGGATGGAAAATTTATATGCAATCAAATTACATAAATCTTATTTATTGGGCCTAAATTTTTTTGAGTGGACTCTCCATAGTCGTAATAGTTGTTATACCGTACAAACCGTATTTTCTATCCCCCTACACTGTCCCTGCCCCTAAACCTACCCATCACAGGACACATTCTGCATTTTTACTCAAAAAAAAAACTCATCCTGTGTGATTTATAAGCCTTTTGAAAAGGCTAGTCCCCACAAAGTAGGTGATCTCAGGTTTTACTATCCTTATGGGGACATTTGGTCAAGTCAAGTCAAGTCAACTTTATTTATATAGCGCTTTTAACAATGCAGATAGTTTCAAAGCAGCTTCACAGTGTTAAACAGAAAAATAATGCAAAATAATATATTTCTATTATCATAGAGTAACAATGTGGGCTTTAGATCAGTAATTAGATCAGTACTTTGGTCTATATGGTTAATTTAGTTTAATAATTAGATTTATTTTGAAATATATTTGAAAAATAGTTTTTCCCCAACTGAGCAAGCCAAGACAGAGGCGACAGTGGCAAGGAAACCAAAACCCCATCAGGAGACCTAATGGAGAAAAATAAACCTTGGGAGAAACCAGGCTCAGTCGGGGTGCCAGTTCTCCTCTGGCCAATGTAATATTTGGTCCCCACAATGTTATATAAACAAGAGCACCCACCCACACACACACACACACACCACTTTGTTGGATTCATTGGGAAGCTGAACAAGGTTATTTTTCCTTCTAACAGAAATCTTTAGTGACATTGCTGATTTTGTGGTCTAAAAACAAAATGACAGCGCTACCAACCCGTAACCCGAGCAAAGCTTGTTGATTGGCGTGCTCTTGCTCTCGCTCTGGTTGATGTGCACATGCGCTCATGCGGGAGAAGTGCCCATACAAGGAGTTCAGCCCTTTATGACGTAATACAGGGACAAACTCTAAACTGTTTTTGGAACAGAAATACTCTGTCATACATCCAACTCACTTTTTGAAACTTTGGCCATGTTTAGCATGAGAATCCTTTAACAGTGTAAATAAGCCAGAATGCATGAAATAGCATTAGACATCCCCTTTGAGCTTTATCGCCCAGTCTTACACGGAAGCACTGACCCTAATCCTTTGACACGGGGCAGATGAGGACATTCAAATTTGGCTAGAAGTCCTGAAGGCTAGAAGTTTCAATGCAAGAAAACAGGTGGATTAACAGTCAAAAGACAGCTTAATAGTGTTTTTAATAGTGTTTGGTAACTAGTACGACACAGACAAGAAACAATGGCACTCTTTAGCGGGACGTCTTCACGTCACATAATGAAACTGATGAACATGCAACCCCTTAGATCCTCATGTGTCAAAACAAGCACCCTGAGAGCTGAATTCATCATGTTGGCAACAGAAGCGGGTTGTTGCTGGTATTTACATCACGGTTTAGTCGTGTAAATCATTTTGACACATCCTAAGGTGGTCTACCCCGAGCGTAACCTCTGGTAAATGGTTCATGTCAGGCCTCTTAAACCGCAGCAAGGGTGCAGGTGAACATACAAAAGGTGATAACCGCAGGTCTACTGGTGGGCAACCGCAACGCTGAAAATAGCCCTGGCAATCATCCTGTGGTTATCCGAAAAGGTGAGTAAGCCTTTAAAAACCAAAGGCGAAGATAGACATGACAGGTCAGCACAATATTCACCTCGCAGTTGCAAGTTATTAAGTCAGAATTGACTTTCTCCTCAGAATTCAATTCACTCTCAGAGTTCATTCGCATTTGCGACTTTATATATAGTGAGATTAAAAAATGTTTTCCATAGAAACAAGCTTCCATAGTTTCCAAACTTTTGACTGGTAGTAAGTATAACAGAAGAAGAGGGGAGAAAAGCACACAAAAAAGTCTTGGCTGGCATGTCTGTAATGCAAAGCCTCAGTCAAGAGCGCTTTCTGTATGGAAAAGAAAGAGAAACAAAGCGAGCGCGGGAACGAGACAGAAAGGGGAGTGGATGTGTGTTGATAACACTGGAGTGTACAAATGAATATTACATAATGAGCGGTAATTGTGTTGTTGCATTCCTCGCATGCTTGCGTTAACAAGATTAAACCGAGACCTGTTGCATTCAGACAGCAGCCCGCATCACGTGTGCTCGAGAAAAAACATCACAATCTTCTTTAACTCTTCCCCTGCCAGCGTTTTATTTAAAAAAGGGCCAGCCACCGCCAACTTTTTCGATCATTTGCACACAGTTTTTACAGCCCCCAGAATATCTGAACAAGCAATATATCAAATGAAAGAACAGAGCCTCTTCTTTTAATCACATTTTAAACACATTTTAAACAAAAAGCAGTGGCTCAGTGGTTCATGTAGGTGTCTACAAACCGGAAGGTTTGTGGTTCGATCCCCGGTTTCACCTGACCAAGTGTCGGGGTGTCCATGAGCAAGACACCTGACCCCAGCTGCTCCTGACGAGTGAATGGGTGAATGTGAGGCAACATGTAAAGCGCTTTGGATGGCCATGGGTCTGTTGAAAGCGCTATATAAATGCAGTCCATTTACCATTTTATTTCAAAGACTACAATGTGCATTTGCTTTTATCATGTGTGTCTGCCTTTGATCTGGAGATTCTCTACTCTTTTGTCGCCCCTCCTATATAATGGTAAAAACATGGAAAGCTGGGAAGTGTTGTCTCTTAAATGACACAAAATACTGTCGATGGCGGGAAAGAGTTAAATGCATAGTTCACCCAAATAAGAACATTTAGGTAATTTTCAGACCTGTAGATTATTTGCTTTGTTCCAAAGCAGGGATTTAAATTGTTACAATGTTGCTATTTCTTCTTGGTTCGGTTCGCTTTCACAAGGCAACATTTTTAAACAGGTTCCCCTGCTTATTGTGGCTTTCTTTAAAACTGTAGTGATATTACTTTAACATTTTAAGCAAGAATCAAGGCTTTATTGGTATTTTTAACATGTTTTGCAAAGTTGTTCTGAAATATGTATGTCCGACCAAATTTCAATTAGGTATTTTACTTCATCTTTGCTCCAGGTTAACCCACGATTCATTAGACATTGTGATAAAGCCTGGTTCATTGTTCCATTGGGTCAGATTTCTTTCTCACCACAAGCAAACCTCTCCAGAATTCGTTTTCAAACGAGCCGAGACCTCCTCGTTCAGGCATTCTCGGATAAATCTTTGCCTTGTTCATATATGCCTAAATGAACCAAACTAAGGGAGAAAACGTGTCAGGTTCTGAATCAAATGCTCCAAACAAGCCAGGTGTGAAAACGCCCTTAGACATTATTTACTCTCCCTCATGTTGTTCCAACTCTATATTTTCTTTCTCTCATGAAACACAAAAGGAAATGCCACAGCGACCATGGCTGTCAAGCTCCAAAAAAGGGCGCTATATTCCTATTCTGCTATGCCATAAAGAACAGAGCAAAATTCAATTTGTTCATGATGCTAATTTCATTTTTGGCTGAACCATTCCGGCGAAATAAAGTTTAGGAAATGAAATTGTAGAAACCACACTCAACTATGCTAAACTCAACCAAGATGATGGAATTTTTGTATTTGGCACCAAAGAAACACAGAAAGAGAGATACTTGGTTGACTAAGGAGGCCTAGTATGGTATAATGTATTTCAAGACCAAACAAATTTCTATGACTTTGGTGATGATTACTGAATAATGACTTTTTATAAATAAATCATCATCATCATCATCATCTTCATCATCATCATCACCACCACCACCACCACATAATTTCAGGATCATTTATAAAGTAATTGGTGAACCTGCGCATAATTACAAAAATACATTCACTATGGAACTTTTTCAGGACAGGAAAGTAATCCCATGACATTTCCAGGTTTTCCTTGCCTTTATTTAACACCTGGATTGAATCTTGAATGTAATTTGCAGAAGTTCAGGACGTTTTTACATTTTTATAAAAAAAAATTAAAAGGAGAAAAAAGGGGCATGCACTGAGAAATGATGCATGATAAGACCAGGAATGTGTATACATGTTTAGTTTTTTTAAGTTAAAAAATAGTCTGCACAAATACACTGTTTAATTACATTTTCAGAAGAGCAACAGCACAACCCTCAGAGTAGCTAATATTAAGCCATAAT
The DNA here is from genome assembly GCA_023029165.1 of Gobiocypris rarus. Taxonomy (NCBI): domain Eukaryota; kingdom Metazoa; phylum Chordata; class Actinopteri; order Cypriniformes; family Gobionidae; genus Gobiocypris; species Gobiocypris rarus. The sequence continues at coordinate 43,750,903 of CM040910.1, forward strand.
GTATTGTCTGTTTACAATTCACTGCCTTTGCCATGCCATGGAGGAATGGAAAACTTGCAGAGTCATTTCCTCAAAAAACTACTGAGCCAAATCAAAAGGTTAATCTCCAATCATGAGAGACTTATAACTAAGGGCAATTACTTAAAAACTCAATCCTTGCTCTAAAACTGTGAGAAGCCGTTACAACGGCTCCATAATTCCAAATCTACACCCCACATAAAACATGATCTACAGCATGAATTGGGATTGTTGACCTTCCAGAGAATGAGCTGGTTGTTTGCTATCAGTGAAACACGGCAGGTTGAAACAGGCCAGAGCCATCTGCGTTTAACACACAAGATATGAGTTATTGGCCAGAGAAACTCTCCTTTACAAGCAGGTGAGGAGGAGTCACTAGTCATTGCACCTTAGGAGACAACGGCTGTCCAGATGAATTATCCTCACCTCTCGTGCCTCCACGGAAACACTGAGATTGATGTATTTCTCTCATACACGCACAGATACTGATCCACATAAACTTAACCAAAAACCACAATTAGGGTTTTACTTAGGGAGACAAAGTTTTTACATAATTTTACCAAAGATTATTTCTTTAATCTACTTTAGGTTAAAGCAAATGCAGCTTTCACAACTCATACTTCTGTAATCGGACACATTAAAAAAAGTAGGATGAAACTTGATTATTTCAACAGGGACTGATTGGATCAAGAAAAAAGCCATTAAATACCAGAAAAGAGCCATTAAATGGCATGGAATGAAAAATAAGGAATTTCAGGACCATCAAGTGAACAGGAAATACATTTTAGAGGCAGAGCGAGTTATGACATTTTGATGAAAGAATATGAAGACAAATATGTTTTCCTTTGGAATAATGTGCACTGATGAATCATACAGATTAAGAGTAAAAATGTGCAAATAGGGGTCATTTTTATATAAAGATGACTTTAAGGCACATGTAACCCTTAAAGGCCTCATATTATGCAATAAAATCAATTAATTTATACTTTCTCTCCAGTCCAAACAAACTATTTACTGAATCTATGAATTTGTAAAGACTTATAATTTAAATAAATAAAATAAAATAACCCCGCACAATCCCTTTATCTCTGATTCTTAAAACCAGAACAGCAAAACAAAAGAAGTCCAAGAGGAGAAGTTCAGAAAGGTTAAAAAATGAAAAACTAAATTATGGTTGTTTTTTGGCAAATGCCTGGGTTTTAGCCCTGGGTTTAGTGCTGCGTGATGTTGCATATCAGCAGAACGGTGGGGCCGGGTGCTGGGTTTCCTGCCTTTATTTCGCTGCCCGGCCCATAAATCAAATGCAAAAGCAAACAAGCCCACAGCAGCTCTGTGCCAGCAACCCCTGAAACGGGCCTGCTTTCTATAAACATTCCACAGGGAGACCGAGCCCTGATAAGACCTCCACATACTCCTGAAGATCACGAACCCCGCCTCCGTTTCCCATCAGCACTGCGTACGACCATCAAAATATTTCACATCGTGTTCAGCGACTCTGGGAGGAATAAACTGGTTCTCCACCGCTGGAATTTCCTCATGAACATACACAATCTCTAAACCCGACCAGAATGACCGATAAGAACAGATCTGATCCAGCCCACAATTCAATGTTCACCACATGTATTAAGTTTAATAAGTTTACATCTTTGATGGAAATGCATTTAAAATGGCAGAATTTAATATTTCATAAATACATTCAATTTAATATTTTTTAACTTATTTTCCTCAATCTTAATGCTTAATTAAGCAAAACAAAAAAAAAACATTATGTTCAAAATTAATATTATTTGAAAATAATATTGTTTTTAAAATCAGCTTGATGTAATATATGCAGGACATGTTAAAAGGACAGTTCACCCCAAAATAATAATTCTGTCATTAACTACTCACCCTAATGTTCCAAACTCATAAGACTTTTGTCAAATGAAGATCTTTTTGATGAAATCTGAGAGCTTTCTATCCCTCCATTGACAGCTACGCAACTGACACTTTGATGCTTCAAAAAGTTCATAAAGAGATTATAAAAGTAATCCATATGAATTGAAAGGTATAGATTTCTGAAGAGACTCATTCACTTTATATGATGAACAGATTGAATTTAGGCTTTTATTCAAATACTAAGTTCAGTCATGAAACTCTATTAATCGCTGATTGGTTCCTTCAGTTCTACGACACTAACCAATCGGAGGTACTTCCTCATCTACGTGGCTTTACTTATACCGTATCCTAGCAGCTATCCGCATGCTGCGCAATTATGAGAACTCCGATAATCCCACCTCCTCCCCAGCGCCACCTGTAGAGATCTGCTTGGGGGGTTACATCATTCTGTAGCAGCCTTCCTTGTTGTTATCTTGACTAAGCTGAACATTATGTATTTGCTCAGCAGCAGCAGCAGCAGCGTAGCAGATCTCGTCAGCCAAAATCAAGCCTATGTACATTCCATGCTCTATGCTAATAAAATGTTGGTTGAATCTATTTCACTCCGAGAGCTGTCATGATTGAAATATAAACATTCATCAACTCACACATCAGATGTGGTAAACAGAAGCTTGACGTGTGAGAACCAATGAGGTTCATTCTCGTGTTACGCAGCACGTTTGAGCTTCTGTAAGAACCAATGAGGTTCATTCTCGTGTTACGCAGAACATTTGAGCTTCAGCAAGAACCAATGAGGTTCATTCTCGTGTTACGCAGCACATTTGAGCTTCAGCAAGAACCAATGAGGTTCATTCTCATGTTACGCAGCACGTTTGAGCTTCAGCAAGAACCAATGAGGTTCATTCTCGTGTTACGCAGCACGTTTGAGCTTCTGCAAGAACCAATGAGGTTCATTCTCGTGTTACGCAGTACTTTGAGCTTCCTCAAGAACCAATGAGGTTCATTCTCGTGTTACGCAGTACGTTTGAGCTTCCTCAAGAACCAATGAGGTTCATTCTCGTGTTACGCAGCACGTTTGAGCTTCATCAAGAACCAATGAGGTTCATTCTCGTGTTACGCAATACTTTGAGCTTCCTCAGGAACGAATGAGGTTCATTCTTGTGTCATTCAACATGTTTGAGCTTCAGCAAGAACCAATGAGGTTCATTCTCGTGTGTAAAGCAGGTTCGGTTGAGCTTCTGTTTATGTTTTCTGATCAATGTTTATATGTGAATTAAAGGCTAAATTCAATATGTTCATCTTATAACGAGATTTTGTCTCTTCAGAAAATTTGGACTAAACCGCTCAATTCATATGGATTCATTTTACGATCTATTTATGAACTTTATGAAGTTCTCTTTATTAAGATCTCTTTATGAACGTTTTACTTACTAATTATAAGTAACTACATGCCAACTTATGTCACTAACCCGAACCCTAACCCTTACAACAAACTCTAACCAAACAATCTACAGTCTAATAATACTCTAATGAGAGCTAGTTGACACATATCTGCAAAGTTACTTACGTATAGTTAGTAAAATGTCTAAAGCGGACCGTCAAAAAAAGTGTAACCATGTTAAAAACAGAACAGCGCTCAACTGAATGGAGCAGAACATCTCTAAAACTGATACATTCAATGCACAAGAAGCTATAAAGCCAAAAACATCCATCTGACGCATATGCTTAAAGACAAATGAAATATACCCTTAGCCAACAACTTTGGCAAAAAAATATATAAAACTGTCATAGTCATTATATGATATTCTTGTGCTCAGAGAGAGCGTGTGTTTTAAGGTCAGTTGCTCCATGGTGACATCACAATCGTGGCAGGATACGAGGAAGAGAAACACATCAGACTGGAAGACTGGCATGTTATAGTAATTATTGGGGACAATACTCCATGCAAGCCACAAAGCTGAACCTCAAAGCTGAAAAAAGCCTCAAACGGGAGCGTGAGCGGCCATGTTTCCTGCCATCCCGTGTCTCCAACAGCGATGGTGGGTTTCTAAAACCCGTCTTTGTGAGGAAAAAGAGCCACATGATTGCACTGAAATTTTAAAATGCAGCAATCATTAAGTCACCATCCAGACATATTTCTGGCTGAACTCGCCACACTGGTACTTGTGCGTACCACAGACCCTCATCCGTACAGGGTTTGGTCAGATTGATTTGGCTCGATCAGATCCAGCGGTTGACTGCTGCCGACTTCTGTGAATTTCCAATCAGACAAACACCACAATCTAGAATCAGTGAAAGGCAACATAAGGCTAGCTCGGAACCTGCAGACTTTTATCATGTTTTCTGGACTGATTTTTTCCAGAAGATCTATGGAAATCAGAGAGCCAGAGTACTATACTCCTATTAGCAGCTAAAAGTATTATCACGTTAACCAACATTTTTAATAAACGAACATGGACTGGGTCAGAGATGTATACAAACTTGTGAATGACGGGCGTTCCAAATCTGCAGAGTTCTGTGGAGCAAATTCCACGTGACTCCTGATTAGTGGCTCACCAATGTCCCTTCCAAAAACCCTATCGGTTTATCAAGGACAAAAATGTCCCTTTAATACATGCAATTATGGTTTGTCTGAACGATTCTGTTTAATACCACAAGGTCTGGAACTTTACTAGTAAGTAAATAAATTATAGCCAATGAACATTATAGTTCCTCATAACCTCTTTAAGTTTTTAATCACTGCAACCTCTTTTAGCCAAAATAGAAGCCCCAGTGTGTGAAAGTGGCCCAAAGGCAGGATGTTTTAACTAATTCTGCCCCAAATGACTTCCTGTGGGCCTCTTAGCAGGTCTACGGAGTGCCAACTCTACTAAAGCTGCTTTGAAAAGTGATCTCCACCCATCTGAGAGCCCCTCAACCACTGTCCTTTCTCTCTGAATGCCTGCTTAATACACGCACAACCAAATGGACAACAGTGACACTGGCATAATGTCAATCCAACCTCAATCCGTGTGGCCAAATCATTAGAGCAGCAGAATACAAGCCAAAGATACCTTACCTGTGTATACCCTCTATGGCCAACATTAGTAATGTAACAGCAGGTGCCAAATCATTTGGCATCAGAAACTGCTTACAGTTGACAACATTTCACTAATTTATTACTTTTACTTTTGTTGAAGTGATGAAACTGCACAGACATTGTTGTGCAGTTCATGAGTTCACACTTACAAATAATTGAGATAGCTGTAGTATCCCTATTTGGCGTGCTGTCCGAGGAAAGGCCTCCAAGCTGGGTATTTTGGCCCAAACCCAGAGTATGTATGAGGATGACAGGGTGGCGGAGGGATGCTGAAAACTGTTGAGAAACATATAGGTGAGTGGGCTACATATCCATACAGGCCCCCTCTCACGCTGATTGGATAGAACGTAATTTTTGACCGACTGATATATTTGAGGTTGTGGATGTCCTGACATAATATGTATGTGTGAGTGTGTGTTCATGTTTTTCTATCCCGGTGGGAACTTCAACCTGAATGTACACCGACTCATGGGGACTTGTGTCCTAAATTTAGGTCTCCCTAAGGAAAGAAGCTTAGAAATCATAGAGAATGAGTTTTAATAAAAACCATTATGTCTCTGGAGAGTCCCACAAAGACAGTGAACCAGACATGTGTGTGTTGTTTGGGTAGATCACTTATGAATTGTAGTCAGTTACAGATTACATGATGAATTTGTAATCAGCAACTGACTTTTAATTTCAGCACTTTTGTGCACATTTGCTCCATCAAGCAGGGAAATTTTGCACAATATAATTTACTCAATTCACTAAAACAAATACGAAAATCTGTTAATTCTCTAAAAATCCAAATATCAATTGATTAATTGGCCTGACGAATATAGGGCTCTTTTTTAATGATCTGAGCACATTGTCTGAAGCGCAGGTGCACTTAGGGTGTGTCTGAATCCACTTTTGCTGGTTTAACGACGGAGAAAACGGTCGACACGGCAGGCGCATGTTTCAAAAGGGATGTACCTATTCTCTTAATGAGTCATGGGTGTGTTTTGGGCATAAAGTGCACTAAACCAATCAGCGTCTCATCTCCCATTCCCATTAAAAGCCAGTTGCACTTGCACTAGGGCTGTAGCTATCGATTCTTTTAGTAATCGAGTATTCTACCGATTATTCCATCGCTTAATCGAGTAATCGGATAATAATTATTTTTTTCTTTATTAAAGAGCAATACTAAACATATAAGAGAAAATAAGACAGGTATCTTAAAATTAACATCTAATTTGTTTTATTTTTAGGAAAATAAAGTTTTATTGCAGAAATTGCATACATTAATAACTGTGAAAATAACCAATTTTAATGCATTTAATTGCCACATTAAAAAAACCTATTTTAAATTACTTTGAAAAAGGAAAAGTTCAGTCTAAAACTAAACCTACAACCAATAAACCAAAATAATATTAATATAAATAGCAATAATGCCTAAACATTTCATGTATGTTGTGCAACTTAACTATAAAGTTTCAGCTTCAGTTCAGGCATGACATAAGCCTTTACTGTCTTCTGAAGGCTGTGTGGCTTTTGTAGGAAGCAAAAAATATTGGACAGGAAGGTAACTTGAAATAAGAACAAGAGTAGAGATGGTCATAGGCTACTAGAGATGTGCGGATCAGCTCTAACGTCACCGAATCCGCTGTTAAAAACAAACCATCCATCCGCACCCGATCGTCACACATTCGAATCCTATTAATTTAGTAGCTATAATTATTGCTTGTATCTCCTCAGCTGCTGCAAACTGCAGCAAATGAAACCTAAATGTTCAGTGTCGTATCCTGAAGCTCAACACACAGTTGTCTTCATTTAAAAATAGCGAGACTAAATGATATGATTGGCCTTGATGGAGGCCAATGCAGCCAACAGCAAAGTCTTCATGGACAGAATCTTAAGCTCTGCTGACTGCAAAGGCTCAAATGGGGCATTCTGAAGTGGTCGGAGCACCAGAGTAAGATCCCAAGAAGGTATGGAGGGGGTCGAGGAGGATTTAACCGTCTCGCCCCCCTAAGGAACCTGACGACCAAGTCGTGCCTCCCAACTGATCTATATAGTCATGATAGGCAGAGATGGCAGCAACGTTAACTTTGACGGTGGAGGGTGACAGCCTACGCTCCAACCCCTGCTGCAGGAAGGAAAGCACAGGCGTGATCGAACATCAACTGTGTCGGGCTGAAACTAGCACAAAACACTTGCGTCGCACCTGGAATCACATTGCACCAGGTGAATGACAGGGCCCTAAGTGTTCTATGACAAATTATATCAGACCAATGACATTGTATCACCACATCAACTAATGTTTTGTTGACATGGAGACCTTTACTTAAAACATTGCACAAAACATAAAACCAAATTCATCTGAATTGTCACAGACTTATTTGTATTCAAATTGAAAATGTCTGTCTTTCTGATAAATCTTTGTCATCTGCAGCTGGTTGCAGCAAACTCCTTAGGTTAGGAAAACCCTTAGTGGTTATTCATTTATGATGGGATTTCTTATCTTAAGTGGTTTGTTGCAACTGGCCGCGTACTTTCCGACTCATGTGATCCCAATCTTCATGACGGGTGCTCCATCAGCCCCAGCGTGCTGAACGTGCCACCCGCCAACCTGCAGTGATAAACAACTCAAGCAAGCAGCGGTGCTTTGTTTCCGCAGAGCGAACGCATTCATCCGTTTAAACTGCAGCAGGCAGTGAAGATGCTGCAGGGGTCCTAAATCAACCCCCTCCCGACAGTCCCAGAGCCTCTGCTTCTACGCAGGAATGCCGTGGCGTGTGTTTCTGCCTCCGTCAGCATCTCCTCCCAACCATTTGGCGGAGACAGACTTCAACTTGCTAATGCCTGAAAACCTTTTAAAGATTGCTGCTAATTTGCTGTGACCTCGTGAAAAGCTGGGCCCCAATCAAAACAGCCCCATGTTGGTTACATTTTGGCTATCTTGTCAGATTTCATGTTCGCTGGCACTCTAATTGAACAACCCTGGAGAATGTGGACATCTTGAATGCATTTGCTCTGGTGCCGTTCGAAAACAGTGGCTCTTTTAACATGCCAGTCAACAAGGATTACGGGAAAAGTCTATCTGTCTGAGGATCATAAAGCGAAATGGAAAAGTAACTAGGTGTATGTGATGGTAGGATAACATAGGCATGATCAGGCCCAGAATGATTTTGCCAAGATATTTTAGGGCAAAATCTGGAGAATTCTGCTAAATTGATGGCAATGTATTCTTAAATGGAGCTGAAATATAATCAAATTAGCCAAACATAAAAACAAGGGCCTGAGAGAATGCAGTACTCTGTGAATGATGGATAATTTCGTTTTTGTTTAATTTTTTGAGTCAAAATTCTATTTATAAATTACAAATATTTATACATACACACAAAAATGCAAAGGTTTAGAGTTGTTAATACTTGAATCCATCAAGGATGCATCAAGCTGATCAAAAGTAAAGACTTACATTGTTACAAAAAATATATATTTTGAACTTTGTATTAATCAAAGCATCCTAAAAAACAAATATTTTATTAATAAAATATGTTTCCAGAAAAATATTAGGCTGCACAACTGTTCGATTGATAATAATATTCATTAAAAATAATAAGAAATGTTTCTTTAGCCATAAATTAGCATATTGGAATGATTTCTGAAGGCTCATGTGACTCTGAAGACTGGAGTAATGAAAAAGCTGAAAAGCTTTACCATCACAGGAATAAATTACATTTGAGAATATATTCAAATAGAAAACAGTTCTTTGAAATAGCAATAATATTTAAAATTACTACAGATTTTACTATATTTTTGATCAAATAAATGGTGAGCATAAGAGACTTCTTTCAAAAACATTTTCCCGAACCCAAACTTGTGAACAAGAGTTTTTTTGTTGCAATAACTACATCTGTGGTTGATCTAAGGTGCAGGATAGTCAATATAAATAAAATGTAATGATGTGGTGATTGAGCAAATACACTAAATTGTGCAGAAAGTTGGTCATAACTCAAACATCTGCAGTGTCTCACACAATGGGTTGTTACAAACAGTGTAAATAGTATGTTATGTGGAAATAAGGGTTAGTTCTCCCTTGATAAGATATCTGAAAATTCTACGAACAAAACAATTCCCATCAATCCTGTAAAAAAATGTTGTTTTTTCACAGTATGAATTTGTGGTAAAGATCTCCAGGTGTGATGCGACGGAGGCTAAAACACGGCACAGGAATGTAAACAAGCTTAACAGCACTCGAAAAAATACTCTCAAATTTACGAGCGAGATCATTTACCTCCACGGCTGTAATTTCCGTTTATGCATTGTGCATAATTCGCTGGTAAATTTGAGCACGCATACTGGATGCAGCTTTTCAAGGAGGAACACTGAGGATCGTGTGTTGATCTCAACGTTCGACGGCTGGCCAAACTCTCTAACGGCAGAGATGCTGATTTATTTATCTGGTGGAATCCAAGGCGACACTAAATACATCTTCCATCCATGAGATCAAATGATCCTTGAACTTCAATAACAGTCCGTTTTTTAAACGCACATTTATCACATTGAATTCCACACCGGACAGTGTTAGAGTGCTGTGGATCTGATTCATCTGCCTCGCTATGTGTAAGTGGGAAATGTTGGAACTGCAGTTACAGAAGAGCTTGAGGAGCCTCTAAATCACAGCCGAAGCCAACAGGAGGAATGCTGGAGAAAACTGCGCCGAGCTCAACCAAGCTGCTAGAACTGTATCTCTTTCGACTATGATTACCTGGAGATCAAATGTAGACCTTAAAGAAAGAGTTTTTTTTTACCGAAAGATACAAAAAGGCTTTTTTGACGTATAACTTGCAACAGAACTTACCGAACATCCAGAGCAATGTTGTGTGCTGGGCTAAACGTGCTCCTTGTATATGCGTACATTTGAAGGTATTTCACCAGCTGAGAACTCATGGAGACCTTTTAAAATGTTCAAAGAGGTCAAAACAGCACTAGGAATTCCTCTGTTGCACACCATCGAAACTCATTGAAAAACATTGATACTCAATACCATGGTGAAAACTGCCATACAGTATATACCGCCATACAGATAATTTGTTTTTTTTTAAATTTGCGTCATTTTGTTGTAATAGCTTACACACAGCACAAGGGAGCCTTTATTTTAATTGTTGAACTGAATTTACAACAAAAAAAGATAAGTAAACAGAGTGACACACAGTAGTACGTTTATTAGGCTGCTGTCACTTTAAGAGCTTATGCATGGCCTCGGATCCAATGTACTGTTACACAACGTGTTTTTTCACAACTATTTATATTCCAAAACTGACTCTATTTTCCTGAATACTCTGCGAGATAGGCATTTTGACATCATTTTGTATATATCTGACATGCAAGTCAATTCGCCGTCGCAGAGAAGAGAGAGAGAGAATGCGCAGCTGGTTTCGGTGTATCAATACTGCAGAAAGGAGTACTGTTTCAGATATTTTACATATAGAACATATAGATATTTTACATATTACATTACATATTTCCGTTACATATAGAAATATAGACATTTTCGACAACACTATTTCCAACAACTTTATTGAACTGTAATGGGCAACAAAGCTCCTATGATGAGAAGAACCAGGTATGCTTGAGCATTCTGTCCTTTTTAGGGTCGGCTCTTGTGACATTTTGTCCTGTTTTTGTTTTTTTGGTTATTTACAAATGGACCACACTTACAGAGCAATCGCACCAGGGTTCTTATTAATGGATTAATCGAACCAGTGTTAAATTAAACATTTTAAATTAAGTGAGTAATTCTAATTAGAAATAGTGGTTCTCTTCAAATTAAGATGGATCACTTCCACATACAAAAGTATGGGGTCTAAGATTTGAATTCAATTCTAAACTGAGTTCTGTTCCAAAAGCTCTATTGTAAGGCACCATTAGTGGTAAGTATTATCAGCTTCAACCATAATCAAATTTAGAGGGCACAGAATATGTATAACTTTGTGAAAAAGGGGGGTTCCAGTTCTGCAGAGCTTTCTGTGGAGTTTCACTGATGCAGATTCAGTGTGGGCCTGCCAATAAGTCTTGTTTCTCACTGGAAGAAACAGGAACTTTCTCTTAAAAACAGCCTTAAACATCAAACAGTGTTGGAAGCGATCAGGCAGCTTAGTGGGGGACTAAGAAAATGGTTAATTAATTAGCCCTGTTGAGTGACCACAAATCTCCTTGTTTCATATCGGAGTCATCACAGGTTCTTAAGCTCCATCAGCTGATAGTTTTACTGCCATTTCTACATGCAATGAAACCTGCAGGGGGCTCATGAAGCTCACATACAAGATCAAGCACAGTAGGTTTCTGATTCAGAAGATGATCAACAAGAACTTCCTAATCTTTAACTGAAGGGTTATGCATTTTGGCATTTCTTCTAATGCATTCCGGCTATCAAAAAGGAGCGTTCTGGTGACTGATAATGGAGAATAATATGTAAAAACTCAAATGGAGTCTGGGGAATAAAACACATTTGTTATGAGGGATGCAGTCATGAGAAAATGAGACCATCTATTTCCCCCTCTCGCTATCTCTAGATAATGATAAATACACTCGATGTGTTCACAACAGCATTATTTCTTTTTCCCCTCAATTAGAGCCAAATTAGTCCGAATTGCATCTGCAAATGTGCCAAAAACACAGTGTGCATTCTTTCCCACGGTTGAGGTAGAATGGACGAAAGGGTAACAAACAGAACTATAAATGTTGCATGGGTGTGCACCGATCGCATAATAATGCTTTATAAAACTAGATCGTCATCAGAGTTTTGCCAAATGAGAATTTGTAATAAAATGAAGCTGTATTTCAAACATTGTAAAGCCAAGGTTTATCTAACCGTTGATGCCATAAACACATCAGTTGAGTTGCAGTATCATAAATAACCAACACTAAAGAGTCTGGTGTTTGACATTTAAGGTCACAACTGCCTGTCCTGACCTAAGGGGTCATCAGGTTATGTCTGGTCAAAAAGAGTGAATCTCACTAAAACATGTCCAGGGCACATTTCACCAAATTCAATATATATATATATACGTAGATATTTTGCGTGAAGAAAAAAAATTATATATTTTTTCTTTTTCAGGAGTTTCTGTGTTGTATTATTTTCATGATGATCATAGATATTTACCACTCAAATTCTCATTACCGCAATGTGTACAGATATTTTACTCCTTTTTGTTGTTGTTGTTTTTAATAATCCTTTTTTAAAGCTAATCCTTTTTTAAAGCTAAAAAATAAATAAATCTCCATCTAATATATCTGATGTATAAACAAAATATCTTGATGTTAGTAATGCCCAGAGCAAATGTCAGTGCTATTAAAAATAAAATAAAAAAATAAAATAAAATAAAATTTCAGAAAATGTTCTTATTTCTTCTATTTATTTTGGGGTGAAATATGACCCGGACATGTTCTTGACAGATTCTGTGAGATGCGCAACTACACAAAGAAAGCCACACGCCGCGATGCTGGTCTGTGCCACAGGGAGACGGCTATTGTTCAGCATTTAACATCAGCTTTGTCATCCTGTCAGCCGCATTTGTTACAGCAAAAAGGGAAGCTCTGAAAACATGCCACTCAGAGACCCGAATCAAAGCTGTGAGACCACAGTGACACCAACACCAGGCCACTCCAGACCGGAGACTCACTCAAACAACACGACAACAAACTGAGCTATTTCAATCTGACAGGTCTGCAAATCGAAGCCACACTCAAAGCAATTCTAAGATGTTAATACAGGCAAACATCCTACATTAATGCAGCAAGCTGCTTTCCTTTTGGCAACTAAACAGCCCACAATTAGGCTAAATTATTAGTCACATTTATTTATATAGCGCTTTATACAATACAGATTGTTTCAAAGCCGCTTCACGGTAATAAACAGGAAAATAACAGTGTTCATGTTGTAAAATTCATCAATTGGGAAAACAAATTCAGTTTCAGCACTAAAGCAGGAATACAAGAAGATAATCGTGTGATTATTCAGCTCAATTAGCGCAGTGTTGTTTCAATTCAGTTCAATACCAATGTTGCAAAGGTCATCAGTTATGAAACAAGTTCAATTCAGCTATAAATCAGTTCAATGTTGATCCAATGCTGCAACGTTAGTGTCATCATCCAACTCATTTCAGTGCAAATGTTTAAAGCTAATGAACTATATTAGGTCATTAATGTGGTTGAAAATCCTCCTACAACCTTAAAAATAAAGGCCATAGGCCACAGAAGAACCATTTTTGGTTCCCTGAAGAACCGTTTTGTGATTTTTTCCCCTAGCCATTTTATAGTCTAAAGAACCCACAAAGAACATTTTGTGCAATGGAAAGGTTCTTTGGATATTAAAAGGTTCCTCATGGAACCGTATACCCCACCAAAGAACCTTTATTTTTAAGAGTGTACAAATTTATGTACAGATGTGGCAGATGTAATGTTTTCAGATGCACTGTGCTAGTCTGATGCCACTGAAACCAAACAGCATTACATCATTTGAAGGATAAATGACATTTAAAAGCTACAGTGAAGGGCAGGTTTTTCAGTCAATATCTAAATTTCATTCTGCTCCTCACACAAAGCTACTGATGACTTCAGACTTCAAATATAGTCATATAGACTACTTAAGTACTAATTCAATGTTTTGTGGAGTTTGAAACTTTAAACTGTTCTTTAAAACATGAAAAAATATCATACAGGATGACCCAAAATGTTGCAAGAACCGTTTGATTTACAAAGTCAGTGTTTAATGAGGCTACATTTCTCCTCAACATCACCATGCTTTACATTTTGACTGGGGAAATAATCTACAAGACAAGCTTCACTGTTCTCATCTCACTCCTGAACACACAAGTTTTGCAGTCTGAGCTTTTCCTTCAACACGCCTGAGAACACTCTCTGTTTTCACCAAGAACAAGCAAACAAACTGTCTGCGGCACACACACGCGCAGCTCCGAGAGCAAATGAGGTTAAAATTCCCAAGATATCTGGCAACGTTTTCACCGCCAGCGAGCCGTGTCACCATCTCCTTACCTGAAACACAGCGGTGGCCATCCTCAGCAGGTATGAACGCGTGTGTGTGTCTGTCAGCCCCAACGCAGCATTCTCCTCTGAGCAGAGAGTATTACGGGATCGTCCGGTCCGACTCACAGGCAGAGCAGCGCACCTCTCTCAAACACACAGTGTAATCCAGCCAGCAAAAGTGTGTGAGTGTGTAGATGTGTGCACAAACACGTCTACTTTCTTGGCTTCCTGAGAAAGGCTGAAATGTTGACTCACATTCCCTGTTCGCGCCAGCCAAAAAAAGAGGATCATAAAAGATATTCACACTATATATGGCTATGGACTAACAGAGGAGGTCAGATCCAGGCGCAGCACCTACAAACCCAACGAGCGCACGGCACGGAAATCTACCAAGTCTAGCTGCAGGCTACTGACATTCTCCTTTCCCTCTCACTTTTCTGCCCTCCCTTTTTTGCTCTCTTTCTCTCTCTCTCTCTCTCTCTCTCTCTCTCTCTCTCTCTCCTTTTGCTCTATGTGAGCATTTTTGGGACAGACGGGAAAAAAAATCTTACAAAAATATACACAAGGTCCAAAATTAACATTAGTCAAGCGCTAAATGCAAGGGGGAAAAAAGTGGCTTTGGCGAGTAAATAAAACAAAGTTACACATCAGTTGGCCAATAACTTCATCAGGAATGGCAACATTAGATGGTTTATATATGGTGATTTATTTATTTATTTTTGTAATGAGTGTGTATGTGTGTGTGTTTATAAGATTTTGAATGTTGTTAGAAGTCTCTTTAGAAGTTTTCAGAAGTCACATGATCCTTCAGAAATCATTCTAATATGATGATTTACTGCTCAAGAAACATTTATGATTATTATCAATTCTGAAAACAGTATTCAGTTATTAATTATATTAAAAGGTAAATGGACTGCATTTATATAGCGCTTTTAACAGACCCATGGCCATCCAAAGCACTTTACATATTGCCTCACATTCACACATTCACACTCTCATTCATACACCGACGGCGGTGTCAGCCATGCAAGGCGCCATCCAGCTCGTCGGGAGCAGCTGGGGTCAGGTGTCTTGCTCATGGACACCTCGACACTTGGTCAGGTGGAACTGGGGATCGAACCACCAACCTTCCGGTTTGTAGACACCTACATGAACCACTGAGCCACTGCCAATGGAATAATGATAACAATTAAAAATGTAAGCTAAATATTTAATTTATTTTAAGGACTAATAAGATATTTGGCATAGTGATACTTTCATGGCAATTACCCAGACTGAAATTACTGCAATACACAAAAAAGGGAAAACCGTTCATTTCATGACTGTATTTACTGTACTGATTTTAATTTTGAACAGTTCACAGTACAGAATTACCTTTAAAGTTACAGTAATGGCAATTGCATTTGAGAAAAAAAAAGAAAACAAATTTTAAAGGACTGACCCTTCACAGAAATGAGAATTTACCCCAACAGCTGAAATTCACAGCAAGTTCTGTGGTTTGGACTTGGTTTTGACAGACAAAAAGCCTCTTCATCAGCCCACCGCTCCTGTCTCTCTCTCCTTCTCTAGTTGTTATCAAGTTCTCAGTTTACAGGTTTAACATGAGTTGACAAGCTCAAAGGCAAACTGAGTTACGTAGAGGGGCGGCCTCAGCGTGAGCCGTGTTGTAAAGAGCCGGTCTGAAGAACAAGGCACAGCCTTCAGTACCAATGCAACGCTAACGTTCCCCCAGACGGACTCTGACGTAGACAACAAACAACTTTAATCCCCTTTAAAACAGCCAGAGCGTTTAAGCTACATCCAGCAGTCTGTGCTTCTCTGAAAGATGCTCAGAATCTGATGGATTCCAGACAAAACACAACAACATGAGATTTGTGGAGCTGTTCCTGAAGGAAATACCAGTTCTGGAAAAGCAGCGAATCAAAACAATGCAATTCCATCGTTGCGGTATAAAGGCTGTATAGTTAAATAAATGCAAGTCAAAAGAGAAAAAATAGATACGTAAGGAAGTATTACGCTGTGTTGTATTTTGAAAAGGTAAACATTAAGAGATTTTCAAAATGTAATCTTAAATTAATGCAAATAAATAGCGATAACACAACTAACAGAATGTCTGAGGAATATCAACACACTGATTTGGTAGAAAAAAACTTCTGAGGAGAACAGGCAAGTGACCATAGGAATCAGTAACAGCGTGGAATTTAACGCTGGCTTCAGGGCTGTTTGAGACCAGACAGAACCAAAGCACTTACTGAGAACATACTGACAGGTTTAGGGCTGTAATCTTCAGCCCTCGGGATACAAACTTACTTTGAATTCTGTTTCTCCTTTAGTGTGACTACAACAACACATTAGGGCTGATTGGGTTAGATTGTTAAAATAATAAATAATAAAATAATAATAATTAGATTAAAATAATACATTAAAGAAGTGAAATAAAATAAAATAACATAACTTAAATAAAAAATTTAAAAAAATTAAAATAAAATAACTTTTACCAGTGACTATTTTTTTCAGGAAGTTTGAAATACATTTGAATAAAATCAAATAAAAATTCAAAGTAAAAATCATTGGGTCTATAAATTTTTTAAAAACATTAAAATAAATTGCAATAAATAAAAAAAATGATTTAAATATAATGAATTGTGCAGCCCTGCACCACATAATCACAAAAAAACAACAACAAAAAAACACATAAGTGATGAAAAACCTCCTTGCTGTAATTATCCAACATGGAAAAAGTTTCAACAGCCAAGCACCAAAGCCAACAAATTGGTTTATCTCAGGTTTATCAGAGCTCTGATGACGAGAGCAGATAGCATTATCTGTTTTCACGAACCAACGGCACAAAAACGATTAGAGTAACAGCCGTCTGTCTCAGTGTTTCTCTCTTTGAAGTCGGACTGGAGTGAACATGCTCCTGCGAAGACTCTAGTCGAATCACGACACAATGTGCTCTCTATTGAATCCAGTCGGAGGAGTCCGTTCAGATTACACAACCACCACACACTGACAAACAGCCTCCCACAAACACAGGGAGAAGAGATGATACAGCCAAAACAACATGCATGCTAGCTATTATTACCAGGGAGTCAGAGTTTAGCTGGTTAGCTTCAGCAGGTAGCTCCATAACTATATCATTTTATGGTCGAACAGAATCACTCTCTATTGATGACCATTCAAAAAACGAAAAAAAAATAAAATGTTGTGTACTGTCATGTATTTTACCCCCCCAAAAAAAATCTGAAATAAATATGTATGTATATATATAAATATGTATGTATATATATAAATATGTATGTATATATATATATATATATATATATATATATATATATATATATATATATATATATATATATATATATATATATGTATGTATGTATGTATGTATGTATGTATGTATGTATGTATGTATGTATGTATGTATGTATGTATGTATGTATGTATGTATGTATGTATGTATGTATGTATGTATGTATGTATGTATGTATGTATGTATATGTATGTATGTATGTATGTATGTATGTATGTATGTATGTATGTATGTATATATATATATATATATATATATATATATATATATATATATATATATATATATATATATATATATATATATATATATATATATATATATATATATATATATAAAATCAAGACAGAAAGGTCAAATTTTGGCAAGACAGAAATTAAACAAATTTACAGCAAATACAAAAATATGTCAGCAAATTAAGTAGTGGTGCTGTGAGATCCAAATTTAATATCTTGTATGACTTCCATGAGCTTAAAGGACTGCATCCATGTCATCAGGAATAGCAAAGAAAGCAGTCTTGCATGCCTCCCAGAGTTCATCAATATTCTTTGGTTTCGTCTTCCATGCTTCCTCTTTCATCCTACCCCACATATGCTCAATTATGTTCATGTCTGGTGACTGGGCTGGCCAATCCTGGAGCATCTTGATCTTCTTCGCCTTGAGGAACTTTGATGTGGAGATGGAAGAATCCGATGGAGCACCATCCTGCTGCAGAATTTGGCCTCTTTTATGGTAGGGAATATAAGAGGTAGCTAAGATGTCTTGGTATTTTAGACTATTGATGTTGCCTTCCACCCTGCAGATCTCTCGCATACCCCCATACTGGATGTAACCCCAGACCATGATTTTCCCCCACCAAACTTCACTGTTTTCTGGGTGAATCTCGGATCCATGCGGGCTCCAGTAGGTCTCCTGCAATATTTGCGGCGACTGTGTTGTAATTCAACAGAAGATTCATCTGAAAAATCCTTCTGCCACTTTTCCAGCGTCCATCCATTTAGCAGGCTGTGGGCTTTGGCAAATGCCACACGGTTTTTCAATTGTCTTTTGTTTAGTGCTGGCTTCTGGCCACTGATTCGACCATGGAGGCCATTTCGAGACAGAATCCGAAAAACTGTTCTGGTTGACACAGGGACTTCAGGTGACCAGGTCTCGTGGAGCTCAGCTGCAGTGGAAAATGGGCTGGCCTTGGATTTTCGAGCCAACAAACGGTCCTCTCGAGCAGTTGTCTTGCAGGGTCTGCCTGACCTGGGTTTGTCATAAACATCTCCAGTCTCTTCAAATCTTTTTTTTATCCTCTGTACTTGACGCTGAGACACTTTGAAGGATTGTGGAAATCAGATCAGCAGTGGATCTGGTCTTCAGCCTCTTGATAATCAAAACTTTAGTCTCAGGGTGAATCTTAGGCATGTTTGCAGAGGTCTAGTTGCAGTTGATGTGAAGGTCTAGTGCACTGGGGTTCTTTTTATACACACCTGAGATCTAATTGATCCATTATTAGTCACAGGTGAAGCTCATATGACAAGGCGACAACACTTATGTCTTTGCAAAAATTCACTCAATGGGCTTTACCAAGCTGTGAATATTAGAATATTTTTTGACAGTTTAATTTTGCACTGAAACATTATTGCAAAAGCTGTTGGGATTAAAATGAGCCATTTCTTGTAAAAATCTTGATAAGAAATATATTTCAGCGGCACTTCAGTTCAATTTGTACACAAGCGACAAGACTTTTGTCAGGGACTGTATACATACATACATACATACATACATATATATATATAATATAAAATGAGTTTCATAAAATAAAAACTTCGGGGAGGATTACAGCATTTTAAATGAGCAGGTAATAGAGCTTTTTTGTCAGATTTAATAAAGGGTCAGAAGGTATGGAAAAACATTGACTGCCCCATCCCTGGGTGTGATGTGATATTGTGTGCCCGTCTGGATCTCCACCTCATTCGGATCGCTTCGAACCTTACCAGCAGAAGAGGCACCTCAAAACGTCCTCCTGAAAAGCTAGGGTAGTGTATATATGTAACTGGTTTACAGTCCTAATAATTGTTGTTTCTTGTGGAAACAACTAGAATCATAATGTTCTGGGTTGAATCTGAAAAATACAGCTCTTTGTGCTCCTAAAAATACAGACAATCATTTGTTGGGGCGTGACGTTGTGCACTCGAGCCATCTAATCAGCATTTCTGATGGTGGTTTCCACAAAGCTAACAATTGAAGGTCTTTTGACGGGGCGCACCATCCTATTGGAAAACATGAGCCGTTTTGTTTGGTGATATCAAAATAATTATACAGAAGACGTCAGCTTCAAAGTGAGATGTCTGTTCGGAGCGTCCCGTACCAGATGTTAGAAAGATGTGGGACGCTGAATCCAGCATTAATGACAAGCCTGACGAAAGAGGAGGAGAAGAGCAGAGGGAAAGCACAACTATTTCATCAAGCAAGATATTGGCCATGTCCCAAATGCAGCACTTGATGTGGACTTTGCTTGCGAGACCGCAGGGCGGCTCCTTTATCATTGTGTTACAAAAAGAAGCGCACAATATCGCCCCCTTGCAGCTTCTAGGCACCTTTTTTGGTGAACTGCTACCAATCTATAATGATACTATGTTGTGGCATTTCACAACTAGCACTCAGAATTACTTTGGATATACATGGATATAAATGAACAATGTGTTTTCCTAATAAGGTGTGTACATGAAACAAAATTCTGATTAATATATAGACATATGCTAGGTTATTCACAGTATGTGAATTTCTAGAAACTGAAACATTGGCTTAAATCTCTTACTACACTCTAAAATGCTGGGTTGTTTTAATCCAATGTTGGGTCCAAATATGGACTAACCCAGCAGCTGTGTTGTTTTAACCCTGCGGTTGGGTTAAATGTTTGCTTAAAACAACCCAATTGCTGGGTTAGTCCATACTGTTTTATACCCAGCATTTTTTAGAGTGTAGAACAAAACTGTGCGACATTTAAAGCTCCAGAAGTTCAGTCTGGACTTGATCCGTTGTGGAGCAACTATGTTCGAAGCAGAGCTGTTCGTACCAATCAGATTGTCGGGTGGGCTTTATACGATGATGGACAGATGATGATCAACAATAACATAATCATTCACTTCACCAAAGGGCAGTTGGGTTGAATTCATTTGAATCTGAGAATGACGAAGTCAGGCAGTACTCCATGTAACCTTAAATTCTTTTTACAACACCGGTAAAGATCGTTTACACTCATCCTCTTCTTCCAGCGTGCGTGCAGTTGAGTTCGGTTGACAACTATGCGTTGCTCAACGTACGTCACTTACTCCATTGCTCTGATTGGTTGTAGGTCTATTCAATTGAGAGCAGAGGCATTTTCTTTCCTGGTTCAGTTTAAACACACCCCAATAATCACAGCCCAATGGAGCAGTATGACGACGTGTGATGAAGACTTGTTCTATAAAAATTCTGTATTAATAGTATTACATTAAACATTTTTTATGTCTATTTAAATATATTTGAAAATGTAATTTATTCCTGTGATGCAAACAGAATTTAAAGCATAATTACTCCAGACTTCAGTGTCACATGATCCTTCAGAAATCATTCTAATATGCTGCTAAAGAAACATTTCTTATTGTTATCAATGTTAATATCTGTGTTGTGCTGCTTAATACTTTTGTGGATACATAATCATACATAATCGCATATGGCCAAATCCCCAATTTAATCTGATTTCCCATGTGCTTGTACACTAAATGCAATCATTAATACTTCATCAAAACAGCAGACTATGCATCTTTGATTACGAACAACAACAGAAAAACAAACAAAGAATGCAGACCTGCAAAAATCCCCTATTAGATGTCGGCATGTTATGAGTCTGACATATTTCCTGTGTCCTGGATTTTATTATCTTTAATGATCCTCTTGGTGCTTCTGTAATAAGCATCGTTATGGCCATATAAGTAACACTCAGGATGGTGTTTAATGTCTGCCGCTAGTGTAAGGACAAATAAATGCCAGGTCTAGCATGGCACAAGAGCCCAAGTGGTCCCATTCCTCCAGTCAGCACACTACGGGAGAACATTCCCCTGATTCCGAGGAGGAACGTCCTGCTGGAACATGCAGGGGCCAATCAGAGCCCTGCAGAGAGGCAGGTGTGTGAACAGGCAGCCCACCGCGACGTTCATAGTCACATATGGAGCGCACATTCAACTGTGAATACCTGAAGCTCTCTTTAAGCTGCGGGGTGGTAATGATTGATAGACCATCGCCACCAAATGATGTCCGGCTTAGGAACATTGACATCTTTCACCCTTTATTCAAATATTATAAGCATTTTGTGTATGTCAAAATGTGCCAAAAAGGCCAGGTTATCATACAAAGAACTTATGAACATGCAAAAACAAGAGAGAACCAACAGAATATTAATAACTGGTGATGTTGTAATGTGTGTTTTTTTCTTTGAGGGTTTAAAAAAAAAAAAAATTGTGCATAGTAAAATAAAACTCTTGTTTTAGTTTCCCCATTTTTGCTGAATCATTTTGACAGATAAATCCCTTAACCAAGTTTAATGTTTTGTTCTTCCCTCATATTTAAAATATTTACAAAGATTAAATATTTTCCTCATATTTGATGGTTTAATCGAACTTGTAGGGTCGTTAAAAACAAATATCCACTTCTGTGCACTACTGTATACTGCAGATGAGTGCTTATTCGTCAGCACAGTTGAAGAACTGTGAAACACACTTAAATTTAAAGGGATAGTTTACCAAAAAAAATCATTGCTCAACCTCCTGACATTTCGTACCCGTCTGAACATCTTCTCTGCAAGCACATACAAAGAAATTTTCACATCAACCCCCCGCGTCAGGGGTTACTTTTTTAGGGAAAGCCGACTTGCGCTGACTGCCAGAAGCTAGTTATTTTAGTCTATTAAGTTTTAAATATGGATATTTTTCTTACACAAACGCGCCACTTTGCTTCAGAATGCCTTTATTAACACCCCTGCAGCCGTGTGAAGCGGTTATATGATGGATATATGCACTTTTATGGACTTCATAAACGAGGCAGCAATTCACTGCCATTATAATGCTTGGATTAGCCAGGACTTTTTTAATATGACTCAGATTGTATTCGTCTGAAAGAAGAATGTCATATACACCTGATGACTTGAGGGTAAGTAAATCATGGGCTAATTTTCATTTTTTGGTGAACTATCCCTTTAATTTAGGATTTGCATGGAATGGATAAAGAGAATAAATGTTGAAGATTGATGCAAAGTGTTGCATTATTTTTATTTAATTTTATTTATTATTTAAATTTTTTAATTTTGTTCTATTCTGTTGTTGTTGTTTTTTTAATGTATTTATGTATGCATTGTTTGTTTGTTTAGCCAAAACATTAGTTTGAGTGTACAATAAAGTTCAATGTTAAGCAGTATGGACATCATTTCATTTATTTTGGGTTGCACAGAAGACAGAAAGTCATACAGGTTTGAAACAACAAGAAGTTGAATACATTTTCTGTGTGAACAATTCCTTTAATGCATTGTTAGTGTACATGCATTGTAAAGCTGACTGTACAATGACTCCATACATGGAATGGAATTGTTTTTATGACTCTCAACAGACGGTTCTATCCGTGAAGACCAATTCAATGAGATCACGCAATATCAAGCCTACTCATAGTCAGGCTCACCGCAGGAACCCAACACCGCTCGAATCAACCAAATGTACACACATACGTTCATCAAAAACATGCAGACTCACACACTCTGGCGGAGTGATGACTATGTCCACATATTGAGTTCCTAGAGACACAGACAAGCCAACGAATGCCAAGCAATGAAAATAATCAACAATTACAGTAAGAGAGAATGTTCTGGGTTGGAGAACAGACAGGAGCTTTAGTGCTGTTACTGTGGCCCTGCAAAAGAAAAATCCTTGTGCATGACTGCTGACTTATGTGTACACGACAACGATGTTCTAACAACGGAAACGCTTTTTCTTTGCCTTTTTGAAAAGCTTTGCATTCAAACAGCGACATTGTTAAAAGGTTCCACGTAACACAAATCCGCAAAAGCGCTGAATGTCACTTTGAAAACTATTTTACCCCAGTTTGTTCAATAACAGAATGTTGTCTGACTGAGCTCCAACCAACGGAGAAACTCATTTTAATATCCCTCATGGTAGTGCCAATGTCATGATACAGTCTGTTTCTAATAAAACATGTATCATTTGTGTGTGTCTCTCTCTGTTTTCAGCATGTGCATTCTCTTATCCTCTTCAGCTCTTTCTCCAGAGACTAATGGCTGCTGTTACTCACTCGGCCTGCTGTTTAGATATTTTCCACCCTGTCTTGATAACTCCATCTCAACCAGTTTTGGGTGTTGCTGTTTGTTTTCCAAACTGTATCTAGGCCTGCAGCGCTGAGAATTGAATAGGAAGAGGAACACATACATCATGAATGATTGAGTAATCATCTGACAGGGAATGCCCAGATAGACACAAGCTTTTCAGAAAACAAGGCTCATGACAAATACGTGCCTGCTGTGACTTTTTTTGCAAAAAAATTATATCAAGCTGCTTGTTGCAAGATTCGTGGCAGTGAAATGTCCAGTGAGTGGCGCTAAAAAGTGCATTAATTTAACTCTGAAGCTGGTTAACATGATTGTGCCAATATTTTATTACATTGGTTCATGTACATATCACAGAAGATCGAAATTGAAATGTCCAGTGATTGGCACTAAAAGATTAACTTTCTATTGCTTTTAAAAATTATGTAACAACCTACCTAACCCAACCAATAGTGTTGAAGAAAGAAAATGCGAGATAAAAGAAACATTTGCTGAAGCAACCAAACTATTTTACCTTGTTTTTACATGGTTTTAAAGGGATAGTTCACTCAAAAAAATGAAAATACTGTCATTACTCACCCTCAGGTTGTTCCAAAACCGTAAATTTTTCGTTCATCTTCGGAACACAAATAAAGATCTTTTTTATTAAATCTAAGAGATTTCTGTCCCTCCATTGACAGCTATGCAACTACCACTTTGATGCTACAAAAAGTAAGATTGTAAATTAATCCATATATGAATTGAGCAGTGTAGTCCAAATATTCTGAACCGACTCAATCGCAGACAGATTATTTGCAGACTCGGATTTAGCAGATTGAACAGATTTAATTTACATTTAAACATTCATCAACTCACACATCAGTTGTGGTAAACAGAAGCTCAATCGTGTTTAATTTGCCGTGTGAAAACCAATGAGGTTCATTCTCGTGTTACGCATCACGTTTGAACTTCTGTAAGAACCAATGAGGTTCATTCTCGTGTTACCCATCACGTTTGAACTTCTGTAAGAACCAATGAGGTTCATTCTCGTGTTACCCATCACGTTTGAACTTCTGTAAGAACCAATGAGGTTCATTCTCGTGTTACGCAGCACATTTGAGCTTCTGCAAGTGGTTTGTTCTCACGCATCAAGCAGGTTAGGTTGAGCTTCTATTTATGTTCACTGATCAATGTTTAAATGTGAATAAAAGAGATCATCTAAATTCAATCTGTTCATCATATAAAGCGATCGAGTCTCTTTAGAAAATTTGAACTAAACAGCTCAATTGATATGGATTAGTTTTACAATCTCTTTTACAAAATTTTTGAAGCATCAAAGTGGTAGTTGTGTAGCAGTCAATGGGAAGAAAGCTCTCAGATTTAATAAAAAATCTTAATTTGTGTCCCAAAGATGAACAAAAGTCTCATAGGTTTGAAATGACATGAGGGTGAGTAACTAATGACAGAATTTTCATTTTTGGGTGAATTATCCGTTTAAGCTCTTTTGTCGAATACCCAAGTGCTCCGTTTTGTAAGTGCAATACTGCACCAAGTGCAACTTTACATCAGAGAAGCCATGCATATGGAGCTGGATATGAGATGTAAATGTAAAATATGTTAGTTTACAAATTATGCACAATGGTAAAGGTCTTTTGAGGTGATAGCACAGTATTGTGCAAGGAACCACGTAAAAATAAGTCTTTATTAATTGCTAATCTGCCCCTGTAATCACAATAATAATTTGTTTGTGTTTTATCGCCTCTAGAGTGCTTATTTCAGATGGAAACACCAGTGAATTATACGTATTTTTAGAGTTTCACTAAAAAGTTGGTAGAGTCATGTACATGAGCTTGATTCGCTTTTTGTCCTCTGTTGGAGAGTCCAGATTGTAGACACAATCCATGCAAAAACACTTCACCAGAACAAATGACCCTCTAGGGTGCAAGTGATGTTCAGAAGTGTGTAACAGCTTCAGTGTGTTTAACTACTTTTTTGCATGTTCTCTCAAATGACAAGAGTTAGAGCTAGTGTACTTCAAGTGTGTGCTAAAGTTGTCAACAAAAAAGGGGGGGGGGGGAGAAAAGTCTTTCTATTGCTAAATAACTCTTGTAGAACAGTCATTTTCAACTAAATTCAAAAGAGTCACAACACAAACTAAATCATACTGAGATTATGAAATATAATCTCCAATTTATACATTTGAACTGTGGTGTGATAAACATCTAAAGTATTAATTCTGTGTTGATATCTAGACTAGAAGTGTATATATAGGGATAAAATCACTAAGCAAAGCAATAGTAACAAAGACCTGGAGTTCATAAATGTTTCTGCAAATGATTTCTGTTTAAAATTCAGAACCTGAATCTCATTTTACTCAAATAACAGAGCTACAGCGCCCCAAGTAATCCGTACAGATTCACTTTCACCATGCTGACATCTCATTCATCGTGTCCTGTGACAAGGGGTCAAAGCTTGTGTACCATCATAATCCCTACATAACGTCTAAAATTCATACTGTACATAGCGCACATAATAGATGACAGTTAGATGAAACACTGTAATATCACATACTCTTGAAACTAAAACCACAAAAACATTCCTATTTGGCGGACATCAACTTTCCTTCATTGAATGTTGTTTTTTTCACTCTATGATCTGTTTGTTTTACACATTACCATAATAAGTTGTGAGTGGCATTTCACGCTGAAATTAAATATTTTGATTTGTAATGTTTCCATTTATCAACAAGACTGTAGTACTCTCTGCTCCATTTAACAATTCACTGAACAGAAATGCAGAAATTCCTGCATATCCCATCTGGATGTGCTCCTATAACTTAACATCTGATACTATGATGCAAGCTCTGGTGTTTCTTGTCAGTAAGACAGGTACATGTGTTCACATCACAAAATGTGTCTCCTGAGGTAAATGATCCCGCTGTGTGAGAGAGACTAGCTCCTTATGAACTCAGAAATGAGATGAATGTCAAGCACAGGCTTAAAACATCTGGAACAAAAGGTCAGCTCTGTGACTGGAGAATAACAATTGATTATGACTTGATGTACACTAATAAATACATAATAATTCACAAAATCAGCTGTGATAAAAACTTTTACATTTGCAAAGCATGATATAAATTAAATTCAATCTATTTCAATGAATTAACTAATACTACTAATAAACTAATATTTGTATTGCTAAATTTGTCCAAAGATGCGGTCTTAAATGCCCAAATAAAAAGTGCATTAAAATCATTGTGATATTCTATATGTGTTTTTTAATGTAACAATGCAGTCAGAATCATCACAAATATTCTACATATTAACGGAGTGTCATTTACACTAAGTGCAAATAGCCCGCCTTGTTGGCAAAGGCTTTAGAGATGGCTTTATTGTCCCAATAAGGCTGCATCCATTTTATAATTTCAAATTATAATTTAAAATATGAAAGTATTGGCTAGTCCTGTTCAGAACTAGCCTGACGTCATCATACTCAATTCTAGTCCGAATATGAGTCTGATACTGCTCCATTGGGCTGTGATTATTGGGGCGTTTCAACCGAACCAGGAAAGACCTCAATTGGATAGACCTACAACCAATCAGAGCAACGGAGTAAATGACGTATGTTGAGCGAAGCATAGTAGTGGTAAGTTTGGATCATTTTACGGATTCTGATTTTTGAATCTCATTCAGCAAAATAAACAAATCTCTTTTCAAGTCATTTCATTCATTTCAGCAGAATATAATTAAAATGTCACATGTAAAATTCCACAAAACATCTAGTACTCATGCAAACGTTGATCACATTTGGAATAAAAAATAAATTATAAGCTAATGCAGCCAAGGCCAAACTTTAAGAAATGATTCATTAATTGCTTAGCTGTGTCTTCAGGCTATTCAGTCTGTTAGCTAACCTCACCTCCGAATCCGAGTCTTTCGGGTTCGAGTTATTCGTTTTCATGGCCCCATAGGCTGAATGCAGAAGATCCTGTACAGAACCGATGGCCTGTAGCGCATCCACAGTCAACACAAAATTAACAAATCGCTCTCTGATACATCTCGTTGTTCCGGAGTCATATTTAAGATTAGTTCAAAAAGAACGAATCGCTCATGAACGATGCATCACTAAAGCATAACTTATGCGCATAAGGTGAATGCATATACGAAAAAGTTCTCCGTTTAGGATGAGAATTCAACCCAAGCGCTCTTTGGTGATGTGGATGATTATGTTGGGTTATCTGTACATCATCGTATAAAGCCTACCCTTGACAATCTGATCGGTCCGAACAGTTTCTGTTAGGGCATAATTACTTCACAACGGATCGAGTCCAGACCGAATTGCCCAACCTCAAATGTTGTGGGTGTGGCTAAATTCGTCTGGCATCCGGGCTAGTTCAGAACAACAGACAGTTGCTGTTGATTTTTTTGTTTTTTTGACACATCAGTCAACTGAGCTCTGGGCTCATATGCTTTGAATCATTATTCTCTCTCCTCTGCTGAACGACCACTATCATGACCTCTTGGCTTACATCTCATCCATTTACTCTATAAACCTTAGGAAATCATAGTCCTGTCCCAAAAAGCAAAGGGAGTTCACTTCCTTCAAGAGTCGTCTCACGCTTCAACAGTATTGAACATCAAATGCTTCAATCTGTCACTGACTTCACAATCTGTTAGGCCCTGAAACTGTTTACCTTCCATAATTAGAGTTACAAAGGCTTGTTGTTGTACAGGATCTGAACATCACAAGAGTCCTGGATGTGAACAGCTCAATTATAGTAGATGGGCACACCCTAAAAACAAGAAGCCCATGTGAAGGCATTGTTTTCAACAGGAGAAGACTGAGGACGTGCAAAACCTGAGAAATACAGACAAGAATCAAAGACTGGGAGCTGAGCCAGCGAGGAGGGACTATGGTGGACAAGAGGGGGAAACAGTGGAGTCATGGGGAAGAGGCTAATGGCCAAAATCCTCCTGCTCTGCCCCAGTGAAGTAACCATCAACAATACCCTAGCATCCACATATCAATGTAGAAACACCATAGAAATGGCATAGGTACACCCTGGAAACCACCCAGTACACGCTAGCATTGCAGCAGCGAGTTTTGTACCGGCAAACACCACTCACATTTTTCATAAAATGCAAGTGTAGTTTTCCTTTGGACTGCACTCAAGAAAAATAAACCTTTTACAACATAATGACTATCTTCCAAAAAGTGGAGGGGTTCAGTTTAGTCATTTCTTAAAGTTGGGGTCATGTCCTTCATAGTTATAATGGCTGCTATGCCCTGCCAAACTCATCTCCATGCCAAACCCAGAGTCTAGCCAGCACCCCACAGGGCTATTCAACCACTTCAACCACCCATGTTCACCCAAAACTTCTCTATTACATACCAGACATAAATCATCCTTAATGACAAACTAGTCTCTCTGAAGAAAGACCCTAGAACAGGAGACAGACCATTGGATATGAAATGATGCTGAAAGGCGCTGCCAGGGTGAGGCTAGGAGAAAGCAGCTTGCAACTCCATATGAAGCAATGACCTGTGCTGTAGCTGCATACGTTGAAAAGGGGTAAAGAATGGCAAACCACTTCTAAAGTAAAGCTTGCAGCAGGACCGTGTCCAAATGAGGCATGACGCTCCACAGCTTATTGTATGGCCACAGGCTCGTATAGAAGCAAGATAAAAACACAGCAAGAAAATACTCAGCATGTGTTCAGAATTAACAAAGCCACTGTAAAAATGGGTCACCAACAAAAGAGAGCAGGACTGGGTGGTATTGAAATGTGTCAATTGCTAGAGTAATCATTGGAACTCAGTAGGAATCATCATTAAATCATTACAAAACTTAATGTGAGACATAAGAATTGCAAAACAAAGAAAGTGCAAGTTAAGCACTGTTGCACATTGGTAATACCCTTACCTTGCACCGCAGAGTCTGTTGAACGATGTTAACTAAAGATGAAAGTCCTATTCCTTCACTTTCACATGCATGATAAAGTATTTTGGTACTAAACAACTGCTTTACCTGTACCGTAAAATATTATGGGAAGGAGAGTGTGTGTGTGTGTGTGTGTGTGTGTGTGTGTGTGTGTGTGTGTGTGTGTGTGTGTGTGTGTGTGTGTGTGTGTGTGTGTGTGTGTGTGTGTGTGTGTGTGTGTGTGTGTGTGTGTGTGTGTACTTGAGATCCTGTTGCTCAGAAGCCCAGAACACACAGGCTTCCTGACCACCACACCTCAATCAGACTTGAAACTTCATATGCTCATACGCTTACTTTTAGCCGATAAACTCTACTGATTATGTAGTATCTCTAAATATCATTAGTTAAATATTATAAATAAGATGTGTAATGTATTTATAAATATAATTATTATTTGCCTTGTTCAATGAGACAATCAGGCAGACTTTTCTTAAGTAAACAGTGTTTGGCCAGAATAAATGGCAACGGGACCAAACTGTATGCCAATAGTTGGGTTATGCAAGATATGACCCTCCTTCCTCATGTATACCACATACTATGCAAAGTAAATAGAAAGAAACAGAAGATTAAACCACACACCGTACTCTCCCAGGTATATCCAGGGTTGGGCACCATTCAGATTTGAATTGAGAATACATTTTGAATATGTGAATTTGAATTAAGAAGTTCTGTCATGAAACTCTAGATGGTGCAGGCTGATAGGTCCTTAACTCAAACTGCTTGCAATCATGTCATTCTCTATAGGACACAGCTGATTGGCTCCTGCTGTATCAGTAGCCAATGAGCTCGCTGCTCAACCTTCAAATACTTGGTCAGCTTTTGCTGTAGTGGTGCAGCGCGCTTTCAGAAACCTTCCACCTTCCCCAGCTTCCTCTCTATAGATCTGCTACGGGTTATGCATGTATGCTTTATTGCTATAAGTCATGTCTGCTCATTGTACAGCAGCATGTCTTACTTGCTCACAGCAGTGTCTTGGTGTATGTATTGGCAAGCAAGTCTCGTACTCAGCAGCAACATAAAAGATCTATGCCACCAAGACCAAACCTATCAACATTGTCATATCCATTACCATGCCAAACACTCCCAGAGTTTTCATTACAGAACTGAATTTGACAGGATTTAGAATTACGATTCAAATTTGAATTAAAATAAATGTACATGACAGCAAATATTAAATCAAACAATCTGAATGTTGCCTTAAAAATAACTTGAAAAAAGTTTAAAAAGAGATTTTTTTTTTTTTTTTTTTTAATATTAAACAACATTTATACTGGTCCTTCTAAAAAAAATAGCATATTGTGATAAAGTTCATTATTTTCCATAATGTAATGATACAAATTTTACTTTCATATATTTTAGATTCATTGCACACCAACTGAAATATTTCAGGTCTTTTATTGTTTTAATACTGATGATTTTGACATACAGCTCATGAAAACTAAAAAAATCTCAAATTAGCATATTTCATCCGAACAATAAAAGAAAAGTGTTTTTAATACAAAAAAAGTCAACCTTAAAATAATTATGTTCAGTTATGCACTCAATACTTGGTCGGGAATGCTTTTGCAGAAATGACTGCTTCAATGCGGCGTGGCATGGAGGCAATCAGCCTGTGGCACTGCTGAGGTGTTATGGAGGCCCGGGATGCTTCGATAGCGGCCTTAAGCTCATCCAGAGTGTTGGGTCTTGCGTCTCTCAACTTTCTCTTCACAATATCCCACAGATTCTCTATGGGGTTCAGGTCAGGAGAGTTGGCAGGCCAATTGAGCACAGTAATACCATGGTCAGTAAACCATTTACCAGTGGTTTTGGCACTGTGAGCAGGTGCCAGGTCGTGCTGAAAAACCAAATCTTCATCTCCATAAAGCTTTTCAGCAGATGGAAGCATGAAGTGCTCCAAAATCTCCTGATAGCTAGCTGCATTGACCCTGCCCTTGATAAAACACAGTGGACCAACACCAGCAGCTGACATGGCACCCCAGACCATCACTGACTGTGGGTACTTGACACTGGACTTCAGGCATTTTGGCATTTCCTTCTCTCCAGTCTTCCTCCAGACTCTGGCACCTTGATTTCTGAATGACATGCAAAATTTGAGCGACAGTCCAGTGCTGCTTCTCTGTAGCCCAGGTCAGGCGCTTCTGCCGCTGTTTCTGGTTCAAAAGTGGCTTGACCTGGGGAATGCGGCACCTGTAGCCCATTTCCTGCACACGCCTGTGTATGGTGGCTCTGGATGTTTCTACTCCAGACTCAGTCCACTGCTTCCGGAGGTCCCCCAAGGTCTGGAATCAGTCCTTCTCCACAATCTTCCTCAGGGTCCAGTCACCTCTTCTCAGCAGCATTTTGCCACACTTTTTCCATCCCACAGACTTCCCACTGAGGTGCCTTGATACAGCACTCTGGGAACAGCCTATTCGTTCAGAAATGTCTTTCTGTGTCTTACCCTCTCGCTTGAGGGTGTCAATGATGGCCTTCTGGACAGCAGTCAGGTCGGCAGTCTTACCCATGATTGCGGTTTTGAGTAATGAACCAGGCTGGGAGTTTTTAAAAGCCTCAGGAATCTTTTGCAGGTGTTTAGAGTTAATTAGTTGATTCAGATGATTAGGTTAATAGCTCGTTTAGAGAACCTTCTCATGATATGCTAATTTTTTGAGATTTTGAATTTTGGGGTTTCATGACCTGTATGCCAAAATCATCAGTATTAAAACAATAAAAGACCTGAAATATTTCAGTTGGTGTGCAATTAATCTAAAATATATGAAATTTTAATTTTATCATTACATCATGGAAAATAATGAACTTTTATCACAATATGCTAATTTTTTGAGAAGGACCTCTATAAAGTTTAAATATTTTATTATTTTTAATCAATTAATTTTTGTGGAGCAAGGTGGAAGAACATTTTATTTCTCAGAATGCATTTCCTGTGTTGAATTTCTTCAAACTGCAATTCAGTAAATTCCAAGTCAACTTCCTGTGGAGTGTGGTCTTTTCAACTCAAATTTCCTAGTGACATCAATAAGTTTAAACACAAACTCCGAAATGACACATTTAGCCAAACCTAAATATGCATGTCCTTAAGAAAATATCAATGCTTGCAATCAACATATAGCAAGACAGTCTTTGCAGTATAAAAGATGACAAGTTGACAACATGCATAGACCTGGCATAAATCAGAATACCAAACGCAATTCCCTAAGCAAATATTACAATCAAGCCATAGCTGCCAATTGTGAACATAAATCAACGAGAGATTGTTATCTTAAAATTCTTAAGATTAATTTTAATACATTTCAGAAGTTGCAGAAAACTCTAGAGAATAATTGAATAAACCCCAAATCCTTTATATAAAAAGACACAAATTTCTTACATCGAAGGATGGATGCAAGCCATATATAGAGACCAAAATATAATATCACAGACACTTGGACGTGGTTTCTTTCAACCTAATCTGGTAAGCGACATTCTAACTGTTCTGTTTTCAGGAAATGAACTGAGCTGAAAAGTCGAATCACTGATTTTGTAATAATGAACGCCTCAGCTGAAGGCCACAGAACAATGGATAGCTGTGATCAAGGGAAGAGCACTCTGTGTAAACATTTCAAGGACACAAATCACCAATATGCCAATGCACCTGCTATCTGAATGAGAAAAACTCATCCCAGCACATGTGCAGCTCAATCAGGAACGATATGGGCTTCACACTAGCTCTCAATGGATGGGGTGGAGCACCACTTTTCCTGTTAAAAGGGGAAAACACCCTGGACCAGCTCCCCATGACCAAACCCAGCTCTGAGTCACCTAATGTTCTTCTTGACTAGCAGGGAACGCAAATCTTGGAAGAGGACCCATCATTGTTCTGTCCACGCTTAGTTCCTCTATTTGTCCTCATTTGAGACCTTTACATCTTTAAACGTTCAGTTGGGTCAGCACAGTGAGAACTAGAAGTCGTTTGAGGTGGAAACATGCTCCCGAAATCCAGGAAGCCATTGGCTCCTATCTCAACTCGAGCCCGTCTGACCAATTCAGGAGCGAAATTGCACTCCTCAAGTGGCTGAAAAAATAAACACGGTAAGGTTATAAGTCTCTTGCTAGCAGCCGGTCAGTCCTTCAGCTCAAACCAAGAAACATTGAGCTGAAGAAATGAGGTGAAGCGTCGTAAAAGACAACGCTGTGTTTTCAGAGCGTCACGCCAGGACCAACAATGTGCTATGATCTTAAATGGTTTTTTAAGAAGCGGGAAAGAAAAAGAGCGCTTAGCTGTTTAAGAAAGAGGTGATTTATGGTGGTCAGAGTTAGTTCATTTTCTCACACTGACTCCCCAGGAGCTGGCCTAAACATTACTCATGCTGTTCACTTTCCAGCACAGTTCTTAACCCACAACCCAAGTCAAAAACATTATCTGTG
The DNA here is from genome assembly GCA_023029165.1 of Gobiocypris rarus. Taxonomy (NCBI): domain Eukaryota; kingdom Metazoa; phylum Chordata; class Actinopteri; order Cypriniformes; family Gobionidae; genus Gobiocypris; species Gobiocypris rarus. The sequence goes on from CM040910.1 coordinate 43,784,927, forward strand.
CAAATGCTTGGCCAAAGCATCCTGTCGTTCATACTTATTGTTTGTTCTAGCTCTACTGTGACGTTAACTTCATTACCCACTGATAGTCATCATCAAATGCATCTGCCATTAAACTGGATGTTTTAGCATTCCTGTAGCTACAGTTGCAAGAAAAATGACTCGCATGTTACTAATTTCAAGGGTGCAATTACTTTTTCCAGTACCCTGTCTCATTAGTTTAGTCAGATTGTGTCAATGATTGTGAGTTAGATAAAGATCAGACCACGTTTTATGAGTAATCAATGCAAAAATCCAAGTAATTCCAAAAGGGTTCGAAAACCTTTGCTTGCAACTGTAGAAGTGTATAATCATGTCAACTTTAACAACACAAGTGTTATTTTGAAACAATGTTCAATGTTCGTGACATTTTAAAGTAGAGAGACCGAAATAGTATTTTCTTGTAAAATAGAATATTTTTTTATAGTGTGCATGTTCACCAAGATTCTTTTCAAACTGCTGCTCCACCATTAAAAGTAGCTGATCTGAAAGATAAAACTGATTGTAGAAGTCCAGCGTTTACTCTACTGCCGGCTCTGGTGTTCACATACATGTTACTAACATGAAGCCAGGAGTGTGTTCAAAGACATGGATGTATTAAAAGTAGGAGGGAAAGACATGTCAGATTCTATATATAATATGCATAGGATCTGGAAAGACCAGCTGGAACACAAACAACGACATCCGAGCACAGACATTCTATAGCCTTCATAGATTACCAAATACGGATGTATTGCTCAATAGACTAAAATGACTAATGGCTTTATCTTCTCGTCGGAACACAGCAGTCTAAGATATTTGCAGCCTGCAGCTCCATAGGTTGAGTAGGAAGTTGTTCTAAGACATTGCAATCATATTTCTCATTGCCAACTAAAACAAGCATTTTGGGGCCCAAGTTAAAGCTGATCTGTATAGTAAAAAAAAAAAAAAAAAGTTTTCACTTTTAAGTGAACAAATCATTCTTGTTCACATTCATTTTGTTCACAGTAGTATCTCCCTGAATCGCATGACTGCTTTCCTGCCTCCAAAGATTGAATAAAGAACAATCAAACTTGGAGCGGGTTATAAAGGCACATTTCATCAGTTGGACCTAATTAACAAATATGCCCATACAAAAGATTTTAGCCACTGAATAAAGTTGAGTGAATGATTAATTGACTCCCTCATAACACAAAAACCTACAGAAAATGTAACTAAATGTGTAAATTAGTCTTTTTGATGAACTGATTTAAAAGATTTGAGTCAGTGATATAAAATCGCAATTGCTGGATATAAAGTCAGAATTGTGAGATATAAACTCGCAATCCTTAGAAAAAACTCTCTCCCCCCTCAGAATTGGACTTTTTAACTCGCAATTCTGATTTTATAACTACATTTGCGAATGAACACAGATCAGGTATAACATTATGACAATATTCTGTTGGCCTTTTGCTGCCAAAACAGCCCTGACCCTTTCGAGGCATGGACTCCACTAGACCCCTGAAGGTGTGCTGTGGTATCTGGCACCCAGATGTTAGCAGCAGATCCTTTAAGTCCTGTAAGTTGCAAGGTGGGGCCTCCATGGATCGGACTTGTTTGTTCAGCACATCCCACAGATGCTCGATTGGATTGAGATCTTTGGAATTTGGAGCCCAAGTCAACACCTCAAACTCGTTGTTGTGCTCCTCATACCATTCATGAACCATTTTTGCTTTGTGGCGCATTATCCTGCTGAAAGAGGTCAGAGCTACCAGAGAATACAGTTTCTGTTAAAGGGTGTACATGGTCTGCAACAATGCTTAGGTAGGTGGTACGTGTCAAAGCAACATCCACATGGACGGCAGGACTCAAGGTTTCCCAGCAGAACATTCCACAAAGCATCACACTGCCTCCGCAGGCTTGCCTTCTTTCCATAGTGCATCCTGGTGCCATGTGTTCCCCAGGTAAGTGACGCACACGAACCCGGCCATCCACGTGATGTAAAAAAAACATGATTTATCCGACCAGGCCACCTTCTTCCATTGCTCCGTGATCCAGTTCTGATGCTCAGGTGTCCACTGTTGGTGCTTGCGGTGGTGGACAGGGGTCAGCATGAGCACCCTGACTGGTCTCTACGGCTATGCAGCCCATACGTAGTGAACTGTGATGCACTGTGTATTCTGACACCTTCCTATCAGAACCAGCATAAAATTCTTGAGCAATTTGAACTACAGTAGCTCGTCTTTTTGATCAGACCACATGGGCCAGAAATGCATTATACAAATTTAAAATTGCGAGATATAAAATCAGAATGATGAAAATTCATTATATCTCACAATTTTGACTTTGTATCATGCATTTTTAACTTTATAACTCAATATTGCAAAATGTAAACTCACAATTGTGAGATAAAAAGTTGCAATTATCTTTTGTTTTATTATCTGGCGGAAATAACTTCCATTCAATCCCCACCAATAGGCATTATTTTAAAATTCCCAATTAATGACTAATTATACACAAGTGTGAAACATTTCAGCTTAATGAAACATGTCAGCCTATGCAATGAATATGCATCTGACATCTTTGACTAGATGTTTTCTTACACCTTTTAATTCACACTTATTTCCACTGGCATTTCCAATAATTGCCCTCTTCAACATGCGGACTCTCCCCGCGGAGCACTGGCACTCTGCACACGTGCTCGCCGTCGGCATCTCACATTAGCTCTCTACAGCTCATGGCTGGCCTTTGAGTCTAATGATTCATTTACTCTCCCACTTAACCTCACTTGCCTATATTTACAATCACCCAGAGACTGTCACTTCATTTTCCAGGCTTTGGAATTCAAATCAAGTCCAGTCTCACGGACGTGCCTAAACCTGTTCCAAGCCCGTGCGCAATGAACCCGCTGTGAACCGCTGCAGTCATTTCCGACCCCTTGTGAAACCAGGCTACGCTGATGACAGAAATGAGCAATAGTAATGAGAAAAGAAGGGATGGTGGAGAAGGTGAATTTGTTGTGATTGGAGCTGTCTGACCTGCACAACCTTCTGTTATTCAAGACACATTTATGATGTGGGCCTTTCTCTTATTGAAGTGAAGCGACATGTGAAGGCCAAGTATGATAACCCATACTCAATTTGTGCTCTGCATTTTAAGTTAGTGCACACACATTAGGAGCAGTGAGTAGCGAACACACACACACACTGCAAGCCGTGAAATTGGCAAAGATTACACAGCAGTCTTATCTAAATATGGATGTGGAGACTTATGGAATAACATGTTGGTGTGGAAACTATCCATTTGACAAAGGCTTGTCTTGAATTATATAAATTGCTTGGATTTCAATTGCATTTGAATTAAATTATATTGTGTGAGACTGCAGACTTTTTGTCCCAGCTCCTTTAGATTTACAATGAAAGTATCTAAAGAAAACCTTTAAACAAGATCAATTCACCCGAGAAGCAACACTGCATAAGATATTAAGACTTGTTTTCAGAGAATTTATCTTTAATATGAATGTATTTTGTCTTGCTGCTTTTGTCAGACATTTGGGGGAAAAAAGACAAAAGACATGCAATCTACAATAATAAGTCTTAATATCTCAAGCAATGTTGTTTCTCAAGTGCATTTATCTTGTTTGATGGGTTTTTAGATGTTTTTACTGGGAAACCAGTCAAAAAAGACAAATTAAAAACTCTTTACGGAGTAATTTTTTTACTTTTCTGGACCAAATTCAGATAATTGTGTGCATTTTAGTCAGAGGATACTTTAGCCTGTGTCCGTTAGCAATGTCATATTTGTGTTCATGTGCCGTTTGTCTTGTTTCTTCCATCATTCCATCAGACCAGAGCCAGTTAGCTGCCAAGTCTGGCCAGTGCAAATGGTCTGAGCATTTGTTTTTAGTGGCAGAGGTTACACAGCGGCCACGTCTTATCTAAATACGGATGTGGAGATTTATGGAATAACATGTTGGTTTGGAAACTGACCATTTGACAAAGGCTTGAATTATATAAATTGCTTGGATTTCAACTGAATTTGAATTGGAAAGTCAACATGAAATCTACTGTAAATTGACCCTATTTATTTCTACTGGTAATTCTTCTGGAACGATTTGTACCATACTTTAAAAAAAGTGTACAAATGTTTAATCAAAAAATAACATGCTTTGCTTCTACAACAACTTTCATTTTCAGCTGACATTGCGGTTACACTTTATTTAAGGTCACGTAGTTACATTGTACTTACTCAAATAAGAATTGAGTAATATGAATTAACTACCTGTACTTAGTATAGAGTTACAGTTAGGGATTGGTTTAGGGTTAGTTAATTGTAATTATGCATCATTTACTGTTATTACTATAGTAAGTACATGTAATAACGTGTAACTACATCATCTTAAAATAAAGTAACCAACACTGCAAATTCCTCTTACTTTTCAACACAAGGTCTACCTCATTGAATATCCCATTTAACTTGGCATCATGTTCACACAATTTAGAAATCCAAATGCATATTTCAGAAATTCTTTTTACTCGTCCTTTTACTCAAGGGTCTAACTAAGAGTACACAGGGGGCTTTCTTGAAGAGAATAAAAAAAAAATGATATGCTTTAAAAATGTGTTATTTACTGTTTCAGAAGAGATGTTTCCGTTACTCTTACTCTTCATTTTTTCTCTTTTTATAATGCAAACGGCCTTTCAAACTGACTTCAAAGTAATTTCCGTAATAAATATTTTTAAAAACGGGAGGAATCCAAAGACTTGCTCTCCATCATTCATCGTCATTTTCATCTTTTATCTAATGGCAGGAAACGAATTGCATCCATTCTTGGACCATGGGGTCGGAAATTCCTCAGTGATTCTGGCGAGGGAAGTTGTTACACTTCTCTAAACAGATCTGGAGTCTTAATCGCAGTTTAATCAAGGAAGCTTCAGGGTGACATAGCTGTCCTCCCAAATCAGACGCAATCTATCAAACAAAATGACCCGTCCTGTTTTTTTTCGTTTTTTCGTTTCTTGATGGTCTCCAAGAGAACAACATCCCTAGACATCCTGTAGTTACTACAAACCACACTGCAGAATATGAAAATTCTCAAGTGTTTCTGAATGCCAGAGTGCACTGATCTGCTAAGTAAACTCAACAGGCCTCTAAAAACATGCACCCTTTCACACCTCTGGAATTTCCTGTGGGTGCAAAAAGTGGCACAGCATTAGCAGGGCTAGTTGCCTGACTCACACACACACACACTTCACCAATATACACAATAATAGCTGCCATATGGAGCTCAGAGATGATGGAGAGGACTAATAGATGGCTCTATTCCAAAATCTAGTGAACTGCCTACGTAGGCTGCATTTTAAGGCGCCATAGACACCAAGGCTGTTCCAAAAGGTGGACAACATAACTATGATGCCTTGTAAGATAGTTTCTTTAGGTCTAATTATGAGGCAGTATCGCTTTCGACAAGCTCGGTGGAAAAATATCCATCCAAGAGGGGATATGCAGAAATGTTATACTAAATGTTATACTAAAAAACTATTAAAATAGTTATTAAACATTATTCAATAAAACTAATAAAAATTTGCAAATTTTACCCAATATTTTAGTATTTCCTGACTATTAAAGTCTCACTTTGGCAACACCAAACTCATGAAATTGAAGTTGAAATACATTTTAAGTCAATTTTATGTTTATGTTGAGTTTCTGCCAATTTAGGGCCAGATTTACTAAACAGGGCGAATTAAGATGGAAGTGGATGAAATGTTGGAAGTTCTTTGTGTGATCTATTGACAACACGCAAATTAAAGAACCACATTATTGATCCAAATTATACGAAGATGGATCATTTCTATATTGACCAACACAATCTACCAAGAGCAGCACAAATTACTGTCTGGTTAAGGCGTTTTGGGGCGGTAAATAATGGCGCAAACACCAGTAAATTGATGAGTGCAAACCTAAGTAAATCAGCTTGCATGATTCATTTAAATACTCTCCTCCCATAAATTTTACCTCTGAAAGGGAAACTCCAAATGCATATGCAATAAGGTCAAGCGCAAAAATAACCCTGTCCACGCCTTTTCAGCACTAATTTCTCCCTGCGTGTCTTTAATAAATCCTGACAGTAGTTTTTAATGCCATAAGAGGGTTTCCGCTGACGCAAGCTGTTAGGAAATCTGGCCCTTTGTTTAAAATCAATTAAGTTTTAATTTAAGGTTGGAATGCTGCCGTGGATGGCATCTTTCTCATAGGTATGAAATAAAGGTTTTGGAACAGAGCCGAACAAAATATCCCCACTTATTTGCTAATCTCAAACACGCACACTCTCAAAACACCCTTCAAAGTGGCATTATCCTACAGGAAAAGTCAGGGGCTACATTTTGGGGAGGATATTCTTGAACAAGGAATGAGTTGGCCAAGCCAAAAATGTCCTGGTACAGCATGCAGATGTTTTTTTTAGATTCCCAAGTATATCAATACCCTTCCTCAACCAGAGGGGCTTGTCCACTATCAAGGGAAAAAATGTCCTCTGTGATAAGATTTGTTTGGCATCCAGACAGAAATGTGATGGTGGATTTGACAAAAGGAGCCAAACCTGTACAAGCAGACACAACCATTTAGGGAAGTTCTGAAGGCTCGCAACCTTCTTCTGGAAAGCAAAAGTCTCTCAACAGTATTCCATTGTTACAGGCATTACATTTTTATGCATAATCTGTTAAAAAGAAACAAATTTTACACTGTTATGGTGTCTAATATGACAAATCAAACATGCTTTGTTTCTTACCTTGACCTCACACTTCCTGTGGCAGGCTAACCGGCAAACTGCAAAAGACAAAAAAACGTTAGGTTTATACATATTTTAGAAATTCTACTACATTTCAGACACTTTTTGTTTACTATAATACTCATGGGTCTAAATGTAAGCACACTGAGGGCTTTTTTCATTTATATATTTAATTTTATAATTGTATTATAAAGGCTACATTTGGATTACTATAACTAAACTAGCATATGGCCTAAACTAGGAAAATAAAATAAAAATATACTATAATAAAATAAAAATAAAAATTCAGTATAATATGGGTTTCTTTAGTTTTCTTTGAAACATTTTAATCATCTTTTTGTGCTGCAAAAACTTGTTTACTCTGTTCTCTGTCAAATAACATTCACTATTGGAAACTTGACGTTACACAGCACCCTTCACATCAGACTGTGCATTTGCTCTCTGTTTGCCACAGTGGCTGAATGAAGGCAGAGCCGTAACCACCGTAGACATTGAGGAGGACATGTTCTCCGCAAGATCATTCAGATTAGTGGTTGATCATTATGGGTTTTCAATGAACATCATCTGTGATTCATGGGAAATGGAGGAAAAGCCCGCAGACGTCTATGACTGAAGTAAAGCTGCTCGACACAACAAAAGCCGTTTGCCAAGACCAGTTTTTCCTGTGTTTATGTTATCATTTCTGGACAGAGTCATAGACCACCAGTGCAGAAAACTGGAAGAGAATTGCTAATCTTCTGCAAATCTTTGTAATAAACATTGTAGTACATTCACAACTGTTCATGTATTGTATTGTAAGAGTGATACAATTAAAATTTACTCTTGTTTAGACTTTAACTTGCACTCAGACAAAATACTGACAATAATTTGAATATTTGGATATATTGTTTTTTTTCCATCAGGAGTTTTCATTGCCCAAATTTGGTAAATCACAGAACAAATAATAAAGAACTACCTGTAAATAAAATAACAAAAAATTATCAAATAAAATAAAATAAAACACACACATCAAGAGACTTTAGCAATAAATACAGAGATTCCAACAGTTGTTCTCTTTAAATAATTGTAACTCAAACATCGTTTAGAAAACTGATCTAGTCGAAATAGTGTTAGAGATTCTCAGTGTCTGTGGGGCCCAGAGAACATAAAGAACCTCCTATTCGAGCCCATTCCAATCCATCTCCCTGCTCATTCAGGTACAGCACACTTCAGCAAACAGCGGCCCAAACGTCCCTGCTCTTCTTACACAGTGCCCACTCTGTTCCTCACGTCTGACCTGCCATTCCACGGACAGGGGCGGAGCCTCAACAACAGAGGACTTTTACACAAGGAGGGTTTTTTTGGTGACTAAGGTGATGAAATGTTTCCAAAGCCCCACCTATCTCCCAAACTCCTCTAATGGCAGCGAGAGAGAGCGACAGCTACAACATTTTATATCTCTGTGGCTAAAACTGTTCTAAAACCTGGTGAGCTACCTTACTATATAATGCCAACATCATTCAGTTTTCTTACTTTAATTAAATCAACAAAATTTTGTGAGGTTTAAAAGGTTCTGCAAACATTAAAATCTTAATTGCAAAACTTTTCAAATGAATTGATGCAACATTAAATATACAATTTTGCTCCTCAAACAAATTTTATCCTACAGAAAAAGACAAAATACTGATTAAAAACATGTTTCTTGCCTTTCTTAAAGGGATAGTTACTCCAAATTACTCCATGATTTAAAGCCCTCAAGCCGAGGAGTATGACATTCTTCTTTCAGATGAATACAATCAAAGATAGATATAAAAAAAAAAAAATGTCCTGGCTAATCCAAGCATTATAATGGCAGCCCAAAATTTGAAGCCCAAAAAAGTGCATCCATGCATTATGAAAGTGCTCCACACAGCTCTGGGGGTTAATAAAGGCCTTCTGAGGCGAATCGATGGGTTTGTGTAAGAAAAATATCCATATTTAACACGTTATAGCATAAAATATCTAGCTGCCAGCGGACCACCTTCCGTATTTAACCGACGGAAAAGGCGTAACACGTGCGACGACAACACCAGATAAAGTGTAAGAGTTTTGAACTGCGAGAAGCGTTACACCTTTTTAAGTTAAATATGAAAGCTAGATATTTTACTTCATAAAGTTTTAAATATGGATATTTTTATTACACAAACCCATAGAGTTACTTCAGAAGGCCTTTATTAACCCCCGGAGCTGTGTGGAGTACTTTTATAATGGATGGATGCACTTTTTGGGGCTTCAAATTTTGGGCCGCCATTTACTGCCATTATAAAGCTTGGATATTTTTTATATAACCTGAAAGAAGAAAGTCAAATACACCTAGGAAGAGTAAATTATGGGATCATTTTAATTTTGGTTGAACTATCCTTTTAAGCAACAAATGTAGGACTTTCTATGCATTACTGAAAAAAAAAAATCAATATAAATGTTTTATATTATTAATATTTGATAAGCAAAACTGTATGATATTGAGTAGTACAGCCATGCTGCCTACCTTTTGAAACAGCTTTGGTGCTGAGAATGTGCATATGATGCATAATATACTCCCTATGTAGGTAGCTGACTATGTTTTAGTACAGTGCCTGGATCTCTCTGTATCCGTCTTCCTCCTCTGCCTCTTTTGAAATCCAGGTCATAGTATGAAAACACTGGACTGGAGGCTCATGCTACTCACAAATACACTCGTCTCAGATGATTCCTTTTAGTGTGAACTAAAGGGCATTGGGAAAATACAGAATTTCAAAGCAGAGTTTAAAAATATGTGTTTATTCTGGAGTGGACCCTACCTTATGTAATATGGCCTTCTTTCGGTCTTGTTTCACATATTTCTGTGCATACGTTATATTTGCAGTGTTTATTTTGTTAACTCATTGGTTTAGTCTTTGAGAACTGTCTCAATAGGGAGCATGGGAGCCTTTCAGGAGTGGTAAAAAAAAAAACTGTATTTTGGCTTCAGGTCTGCAAGAGTTATTGACTTTTTCATTTCAGGATATTTTCATTCGCATGTGATCCTCCTGTTTGGGAGTGTGTCGGATGTGAGACAGTTTGAAGAAGTGATGAGTGTTTCATTCTGGTGTGGCTTAATGGTTGAAAATCTCAAAAGGTTCCAAAACGTTTTTATCCAAAGTGACTCACAAGGTGTGCATTCATCACTTTGTCTGTTTGTGTGTTCCCTAGGAATCAATCCCGCGACCTGGCATTGTTAGCGCCATGCTCTAATAGTTGAGCTACAGGAACATATACCCCAGAAAAAGGTGATTCATGAGCTGCCATCATTGAGAGCAAAGCACTTAACCCCAGATTGCTCCAGAGGATTGTCCCTGTAAAATAAAGTGAAACGAGCCTGTGCTTTACAGTGATTCCACATGTCTTATAATCAATATTTAATAAACATGACATATAGAGATGTTTATACTGTATATATAGTCGTGTGAAAAAGAAAGCACCTAGGTCAAAATGAAGAAGCCATGTGTGACAAACTAAGTACACCCTATGATTCAACTGCTTGTAGAGCCAAGTTTAGCAGCAATAACTTGAAATAATCATTTTCTATATGACTTTCTCAGTCTAACACATCAGTAAGGAGTAATTTGGCCCGCTCTTCTTTACAACATTGCTTTATTTCTTTGAGGGCATTTGTTTATGCACAGCTCTCTTAAGGTCCCGCCACAGCATTTCAGTCGGGTTGAGGTCTGGACTTTGACTGGGCCAGGGCAACACCTTGATTCTTTTCATTTTCTGCCATTCTGTTGTAGATTTGCTGGTGTGTTTGGGATCATGGTCCTGTTCATTGGCCTAATTTCGGCAAAACATTAGCTGTCGGACGGCCCTTAATACTCTAGAATACTTTGGTATACAGTGTAGTTTGTGGTCGACTCAATGACTCTGAGGTGCCCTGGTCCTGTGGCGGCAAAACAAGCCCAAATCATCAGCCCTCCACCACCGTGATGGACAGGTGTTTGTGCTGATATGCTGTGTTTAGTTTTTGCCTTTGAGAGCAGAAACTTTCTTCTGGCAACCCTTCCAAACAAGCCATACTTGTCCAGTCTTTTTCTAATTATACTGCCATGAACATTAACATTTAACATGATTTAACTGAATCTTGTAGAGTCTGAGATGTTTCTCTAAGCAGTGCATGGTCTGACTTTGGGTGGATTTTACTGGGACGTCCACTCCTGGGAAGATTGGCAGCTGTCTTGAATGTTTTCCACTTGTGAATAATCTTCCTCATCTTAGACTGATGGGCAGCAACAATTGCTTCTTGAAGATTATTTCTCATGTCTTTCCTCGTTGGCATTGGCACACACACCTGTTTGCTCCATACCAGCAAACTGCCAAAACTTCAGCTTTTATAGCGTCGATCACGCTTGCTGATGATCAATTAATCAAAGGCCTTTGATTAGCAGCGCCCGGCCTCTTCATTCCTATGAAAGCAGTAAAGGTGTACGTACTTTGTCACACATGGCTTCTGCATTTTGGCCTAGTTTTTGTTAAATAAACCATGACATGTTGTAATATGTCATGCGTTGTTGTTCATCTGAGTTCAAAATTAGTTTTACCTCATTTTAAGACATGCTAAGGACCAAATGATTTTTTATGATGCCCTGATACATAAAACCATAGAATTCAAAAGAGTGTACTTTCTTTTTCACATGAGTGTCTGTCTCTCTTTATGTATTACTTATTAAAAATTGTTACAGATGTTCTAAAGCGTTCAGATATCTGAATCATATTTTGAAGACTCATGGTCACCTTCAGACAGAACACTCCGTTCCCTGGCTACCTGATGCAAACTGCGTACAAAAATGACAAAAATCTCCCTGAAATCACTTGCTCCAATCTGATTGGCAGGCAGATACACGTCATATGGAGTCAGAAAGTCTCCCGGCCCAAGTCATGCTGAAATACTGAAACAGTGTTTTCCTGTTAAAGTACTTTTCTAATAATCGTTAAACTTCTCTAATAAACGCTGTTTCATTTGCATCTTTGAAGAAATATTTTTTTACATAGTACACAAACAGAACTATATACACTACTCTCCAGGCTGTGTCAATAAAATAATACACTTATTACTTTTAGACAGTCAAACTCACTGATTTTTTAAAGTTGTAATTAAAACAGATTATAGGAGTACATTTTATAAGAAGTTTTCTTGCTGTTTCTTTGTAATTATTTGTGAACTTTATACGTTTTTTCTCCAGCTCATTTCTGCTAGTTTCTTCACTGCTGTGCGACTGTTTTTCCACATCTATTATTGTCAGTCATGTTTCTTCTCACAACAGACGCACAAACGTGCCCCATGTGGGCTGCCCAGCACGTTTCTGTGCACATGAGCCCTGTGCTCAGAATAAAACATCAAGACTACCATATTGGGTGTGAAAGTGCATTGTGGGGACTGTACATGGGTTTGCCTTGTTAGGAACTCAGATGTTCAGTGTATAAACACTAGGGCACTGTAGAGAGTCAGGAGAGAGAGAGGTGGAGGGTGTGTGAAAGAGATGTAGGGAGAAAAAGAGGATTAGGAGGGGGCTGCTTAATATCTGACACAAGGACTTAAGAATGTTCAGAAAGAGAAAGGGGGAGGAGGAGGAGCGGGGTTGGCATTTCCCATGCTGGCCTTTTGTAAAGAGCAGTGGTCCCAAAGGGCTGGGCCGTGCCGGGTTACACAGAGAGCACAATCACAGAGCCGGACCACGAATTTCCTCAAACACAAGTGCACACACAAACATTCGGTCCACTTCAACATGTGACGGTCATATTCTCAAACCCAATGGCTCCCCAGAGTGTCACAGTGGCTTTTGCATTCGACACACTCAGCTCTTGGGCTCGGCGGTATAACAGAACAAATGTCAAATGGTAGATAACTATACAGAGACAGAAATACAGAGTTTTGAGAAACACATACAATGAATGTCAATTTGGGTCCAATGTTGTTTTAGGCCCAAATGATTAGATAAAATAAAGAAAAAAACTTTTTCTTTTCTTTTTTTGCAGAAAGCATACAGATTTGGAACAACAAGAGAGTCAGTAAATGAGGACTGAATTTAAATTTTTGTGTGTCCCCTAAGATGGAAATAATATTTATACATAAATAAATTAAATAAATAAGCAGAAGCAGAATGGAACTGGAATGCGGTCAAGAATCAAGCATTCAACAGCCCTGTAGTGTGTATATGTATATCATTTTTTGGTAACATTTTACAATGAGGTCTCATTTGTTAACATTTGTTAATGTATTAACTAACATGACCTAACAATGAGCAGTACATTTGTTACAGTATATATTCATCTTTTTTTAAATGTTAGTTAATAGAAATACAGCCGTTTCTGTTAGATCATACATATTAACTAATGTTAACAAATACAACTTTTGATTTTAATAATGTAATAAATAAAAATTTTAAATAACCAATTAACAGACTAATACATGCTGTTTTATTTACAGCCATTCACAATATGCCACACACTTGCCACATTAATTCAACTTGTGATACATTTGGCTCATTCAATCAGAATTTAGAATTAAAATCTGCTATTTTATGACATTAGTTTTCCTTTATGTTTTTACACTGATGCCTGACTTTGTTTGTTATGAATAATCTGTAAAAAGTTCAAAATATTAAGATAACAATAAATAATCAAATAAGAAGTACATTCACTAACTTATCCAACAATGCATTTTACCACAAACTGCACAAAGGCTACATAATATATAAACCACTTCTTCATTTTCCTGCCAAAATGACAAACTGTTATATACTGTAAGATTCTGGTCGTAACGGCTAACACAAGCACCAAGTGCACTGTACTCCCATTCACAGTTCTAGAGTTAAACCACAAGGCATCCCACAGTATTCTGACATCTGGATACATCACCAGGGTAAATATTAACTGTGTGCTGTTTTCTGCAGACTATTCTGGGAACAGTTGAATAAACTTCGGCATTATGATTGATAACACTGTTTAACGCATGCCTCGACGCCTGTGACGTAACGTGACAGTCATGTGAGGAGCACAATCCATTTCACAGAGAATTTACGAGGTGGCAACTTTGAATGAATTTATACAAAATATTTTATATATTTTTTATTTATTAATGATAATTTATTTTTTGTAATGGATGGATGGATGCATGGACAATGGATAGAACAAACAAGCGATGGATGGATGGATGGATGGATGGACAATTGATTGGATGGATGGATGGATGGATGGATGGACGGATGGATGGATGGATGGACAATTGATAGAATGAACAAACGATGGATGGATGGATGGATGGATGGATGGATGGATGGATGGATGGACGGACGGACACGGACGACGGATGGATGAACAATAGATAGAATGAACAAACGATGGATGGATGGATGGATGGATGGATGGATGGATGGATGGATGGATGGATGGATGGATGGATGGATGGATGGATGGATGGATGGATGGATGGATGGATGGATGGATGGATGGATGGATGGATGGATGGATGGATGGATGGATGGATGGATGGATGGATGGATGGATGGATGGATGGATGGATGGATGGATGGATGGATGGATGGATGGATGGATGGATGGATGGATGGATGGATGGATGGATGGATGGATGGATGGATGGATGGATGGATGGATGGATGGATGGATGGATGGATGGATGGATGGATGGATGGATGGATGGATGGATGGATGGATGGATGGATGGATGGATGGATGGATGGATGGATGGATGGATGGATGGACAATTGATAGAATGAACAATGGATGGATGGATGGATGGATGGATGGATGGATGGATGGATGGATGGATGGATGGATGGATGGATGGATGGATGGATGGATGGATGGATGGATGGATGGATGGATGGATGGATGGATGGATGGATGGATGGATGGATGGATGGATGGATGGATGGATGGATGGATGGATGGATGGATGGATGGATGGATGGATGGATGGATGGATGGATGGATGGATGGATGGATGGATGGATGGATGGATGGATGGATGGACAATAGATAGAACAAACAAGCAATGGATGGATGGATGGACAATTGATAGAATGAACAAACGATGGATGGATGGATGGATGGATGGAATTCTAATCCCAAAGTATAACTAAGCACACACACACACACACACACACTTTCAAACACTCTTCTAAGTGTGATTTCAGGTGTTAACTAAGAAACAAACCCCCTGTGCAGCTGTTAAGCTTTAATATCCTGTATGGACTACTTCCCACAATTCCCTCTGATGCTCATCTGGTGTGGATTCCGAGCTTTTCTCCAAGTCGAACTAAACAGCAGTACTGAATAAATAGGCTTTCCGAAAGCCCCCTCATGCCTGGGAACGCAGGATAAATCACAGCCGCGTTTGTTGAAACAGCTGTTGAATTCAACACACATTCGCAGTGCTTATGTAATAATATAAGAAATGAACAGCATACAGTGGTCACTCTTCAGAGTGTGTGAAGTTTCATTCAACTTCAAATGCTGAAAATCAGAGAATTGTGGTTGGTGGGCTCTATTTTGCAAACCAACATCATAAACATGACGCAAAGAGGATCTCTGCTCAATTTAAAGGCTCCTAATGTATATTCTTGCACTGTCTCCTAGTGGCAAAAACAAATACTGCAAACACACACAAAGACAATCTAGGCCAAATCTAAATGTAATAGATATAAACCAAGGGTACTGATAAAAAAAAATTAGCCTTGATTGGCTTTTTGTCGAAAGTTAATATCATAATTAAAAGATGTTTACATTTTAGTTGGGTATGATGCATTATTATATTATATTATATTATATTATATTATATTATATTAATTATATTATATTATATTATATTATATTATATTATATTACATTATATTATATTATATATAATATATATATATATATATATATATATATATATATATATATATATATATATATATATATATATATATATATATATATATATATATTAATCGTAATGAGTCTGACCTATGAAGATGTTCTTTCATAAGATTTTTATTTTTTCAAAAAAAAATATTTTTTCAACAAAAAAAAAAGAAAAAAAAGAAGAGAGACATTTTTTTGAGAAATCTTTTGTGCATAATTAAGTTCAGCAAACATTAAAAAAAAAACTAGAAAATGAATCAATTTAATTTTGAAAATCCCAAAAATCAAAAATCAAAATCCCTTGAAAGAACATTATATCATTATCACATCTTTTAACAAAACCATAAGTAGCATAAGGGATATATAAAAAAAATAATAAAAAATAATAAAAAAAAAAAAAAAACATCCAGTCCAAATAATATTTAACTCACCAGAAGGTGGCAGCATCTCACTGGTGCATTTAACCTCAAAAGATTTTGGGGTGCTGGACCCTCCAATTCAAAATAATGGCTGAAACCTGGAAAATCTGCGTACTCAAGCCAGACACAGCGATAGTAAGTCAACAATGTCTAATCAGAATCTATTAAGATGCGCCTTTCTGTCTGTCTTCATTGTAGATCATCAGACGTTATGGTGCCTTGCAAGACGTTCAGCAACCAGATCCCATAAAAAGGCACCTTCATACACTTACATACTTCAATACTATGTTCAATTTCACACCAGATTTCTTGACATGCTTCTAAAGGCTTCAGAGCAAACATGCAGGTTTCTCATGAATATATATTTGTAAAAGACTGAAATAAATGCAAACAGGAGGAAGTCCTGAGTATGTGTTTACTGGCATACTAAGTGGAAGGTCGTGCTGAGACAGGGAGTTTTAGCTGATTAAAGTAATGATGTTAGACTCAGCACAGAGCTCGTCTATCAGCAGGGAGAAATTAACGGCCGTCTTCATCAATCTGCTTATCTCATTTCACTAATGCAGCTCCAAGAGAGGAGTGGCAACTCCAGGAAGCCATAATGAGCTGTAGTGAGCGGTTATGTAAGGTGTGTGTGTGTGTGTGTGTGTGTGTGTGTGTGTGTGTGTGTGTGTGGACTGGTAATCCCTACGGTATGGGGACAAAATGTCCCCACAAAGATGGCAATATCCAAATTTTTGTCCTTGTGGGGACATTTTTTTGGTCCCCATGAGGAAAACATCTTATAAATCACACTAAGTGAGTTTTTTTGAAAAAGTAAAAATGCAGCATGTCTCCTGTGATGGGTAGGTTTAGGGGCAGGGGCAGTGTAGGGGGATAGAAAATACGGTTTGTACAGTATAAAATGCATTACGCCTATGGAATGTCCCCACAAAACATGGAAACACAACGTGTGTGTGTGTGTGTGTGTGTGTGTGTGTGTGTGTGTGTGTGTGTGTGTGTGTGTGTGTGTGTGTGTGTGTGTGTGTGTGTGTGTGTGTGTGTGTGTGTGTTTGTGTGTGTGTGTGTACATGAATCACAATGGCAATGATGGATGGCAGGGAAAAAGTAAACAGTGTGTGATAGACCTGCTGTGGGAACTGTTTTAAGGTAAAGCGTGCCATTTCAGCAACATCAAAACAAATTGCAATATTTTTAAGACTGGCCCAGCTGTAACATTCTGGTCGAGCAGTACTGATAAACTGTTTGCATCTCTCCACTTGCCTGTGTTTCTCAGTCCATGCATCTTTCATGTAAGAAAGTAAGTAAGTAAGCTTTATTTCTATACCACTTTTCACAGACAAAAAGGTCACAAAGTGCTTCACAAAATTAAAATATACACATAAAAGATATACACATACACATAACATACAAATACACATATATACACAAAAACATACAAAACCATAATTGCTAATTAAATGCTTGTCTAAAAGGATCCGTCTTAAGGTGTTTTTTAAAAGCTTCCACAGAGTCCAAAGCTCTCAAGGCTAATGGAAGAGAGTTCCAGAGCCTTGGAGCCACTACACAGAAGGCTCGGTCATGTCACTCTTTTTGCAGGTTACATTGTTATGCCAGTAGGTGGCGATAGTGCAAATTACTACTGCTATAGCACATTATACAGCAGGAACCAATCAGCTATAGAGAATGAGGTGATTGCAAGCTGATTGAGTTAATGAGCTATCAGCCTGTGCCATCTAGAGTTTCATGACAGAACTTTGTATTTACTCAATAGTAACTTCTTGTTTATTAAAAACAATTAAACTCTTGTGTAAATGCACACAACTCGCCAACGCTTTGCTGAGAGCATGCTTTCTTACACACACACACACAAAGAGAGAGAGAGAGAGAGAGTCTTACATACCACACAGAACCAACGTGCTACATCTAAATTATATTCTTTGTCGTATTTTCCTGTCTAAATGGAGTTTATTTGGAATTAATCAGCTTTTAAGAGCAAGCAGAAGATATGCCGGTTTCTCCGGGAGTGGGTGGAACTAATGCACAAATGGCAATCTCATTGGCTGGCGCTCTGACTGATGTTAAGAGAGTATGTTCAGATATTTTAAAAAGCATGCCATTTTACAAAGATAATTTGATGGATATATACACTATATTGCCGAAAGTTTTGGGACACCTGCCTTTACATGCACATGAACTTTAATGACATGCCATTCTTAATCTGTAGGGTTTAATAAAAAGTTGGCCCACCCATTTGTGAGCTCAGGCACTGATGTTGGACAAGAAGGCCTGGTTCACAGTATCCGCTTTAATTCATCCCAAAGGTGTTCTATCGGGTTAAGGTCAGAACTCTGTGCAGGCCAGTCAAGTTCCTACACACCAAACTCACTCATCCGTGTCTTTATGGACCTTGCTTTGTGCACTGGTGCAGAGTCATGTCGGGCCATCCACAAACTGTTCCCACAAAGTTGAGAGCATGAAATTGTCCAAAATGTCTTGGTATGCTGAAGCATTAAGAGTTCCTTTCACTGGACCTAAGGGGCCAAGCCCAACCCCTGAAAAACAACCCTTAACCACAATCCCCTCTCCACCAAACTTTACACTTGGCACAATGCAGTCAGGCAAGAACCGTTCTCCTGGCAACCACCAAACCCAGACTCGTTCATTGGATTGCAAACAGAGAAGCGTGATTCATCACTCCAGAGAACACGTCTCCACTGCTCTGTCAGCATGAAGTTTGACGGTCTGTAGCTAGGAGGTTCTGCACACTGTGCGCCTCAGCATGCACTGACCCTGCTCTGTGATTTTACGTGGCCTACAGGTAGCAACCTATCACGGTAGTACGCGTAAATTCACTGTGCTGAGCGACCCATTCAAAGTTTGTAGATTACTCTGCATGTCTAGGTGCTTGATTTTATACAGCTGTGGCCATGGAAGTGATTGGAACACCTGAATTCAATGATTTGGAGGGGTGTCCCAATACTTTTGGCAATATAGTGTATATATAAAATAGTAATGTAATAGTAAATCAAACTGGCTTAAATATGTACTAGCCAATGGCGATTCTATTGCCAAGGTGTGTGTAGAGGGTTGGGCTTGCAAACATGCTGCTGTTAATATATTCGGAACAGAATATCCAGTACAACCGCAGGACCATTTTTCTTAATTATTTAGCATTTTTAATTCAATTTTGTGTAATAATGTTTTTACTTTTGGCATTCAGATAAAATATTGAGTCTAAATAGAAATGTAAAAAAACATACAGATGTAATTACTCCCAGATAATTCACTGCTGAGTCACACCGCCAATAAAAGTTCATGTCGACAATACATTATGGGATACAGTGCAGTGTGCTTTGTTGTATATTGCACATTTTAACAAATGCCGTAAGTCACCTGGCTTTTCTACGCATACACAAAATGTGCAAAGAACACGTTTCACACTGCAAAAACAGTAAGAGTACTATGTTAGCATGCTATTCCAACATAACCGATGAAACACATGGCACAGAAATCATACACTTCACCTTTAAAAGACATATGTTCATTTGGTGGATGGAGTCCTCTGTGTAAACTGGCTTGGACTGTTGGATTGTGTATGCACACATGGCAAACACATGCAAGTGCAAACACACTCTCTCTCACACACACACAAAATCCACTACATCATCAGTCTCTTCAAAAGCAGCCCGCACCCCTGAGGGTGATCAGGGGAGATTTTGCATTTCTCTCTGAAAAAGGAAAACAGTCTCAAAGTCCAGAGGCAGAGATGGAATGCTAATGAAACCGCAGAAAAGGCTATTTTTATGCGTACGTTTCCCCTCGACATTGTTTCATATCTCTGGGTCACCTCAGCGCTGCGCCTGAGGTGTTTATGCTGGCGCGAAGACACGCCAGATCAATTGATGGCATTGAAAAGCAAACGAGGAACAACAGTGAGTCATGATAGAGTCAGGCGGGCTGGTTTCACTCTCGCAGGGAAACGCGTCCAACTCCGTGATCGGCTGGAATGAAAATAATCAGATGAGATCACGTTACAGGGCAGGGGGCTTGAAAAGGGGGACGCACAGCGCGTTCTGTCCTCTACTCTGTCCAGTGAGTTGCTGCTCCACTTTGCCAAATATGACTGCAGGAGATACAGCTATTGTATGAACACACCGCTAACAATAATATGTCCATTCACGCTAAAAACTAAAGGCTAAAAATTAGCAAGACTCTTTAGATAAGTTTCACTTCCTTGTCTAGCGACTCTCAAGCAAAAGAGCCCAAAGACTGATGCTAGAGCTGCTTAGAGTCATTTCAGAGTTCAAACAGCATCTATTTGCAGCATCATTCAACTTAGCAAAAAACAATACCTATTTATCCATATCAAAATAAAAAAATATTTGAACTTTTTTTCTCTCATTGTATTCAGTATAATATGCAGAGAGATATGGATGGATGGAACCATAGATGGAATGATATATACTGACTGGCAACCATCTCTGATCACAGACAGCATAGACCACACATCCAAAGCCTTTAAAAACCTAATCCACATGTGTGCAATTAATTCAAGCACTAAAAATGACAACAGCCCATATTCATTTTGCAGCTGAATTCAGTCTGACCTGCTGTTCTCATGTCAAGTGCTCGCCTGTGATCAGGGCTGCGGACTAAACGCCTTATTTACGATTAGATCATGGGACACAGCTGCCTGCGGTAAAACTAGATTCATTTATGAGCATCATGGCAGGACGCTTATCTTCCTAAAGCTTTTAAGTGCAGGTATGGTTCATTTCAAACAAAGTTTACTCAAACCCAGACAATCCATATATATCAACTCAGATGAAGGCAATTACAAATGATCTACTAAAAAGATCATGTCGAGCCAATACGCCCAAATGATCAGTTTATAATACTCAAATAGACTTTAAGGATTAGTGAAGTATTTGCTGCCTTTTAAAGTGATATTCACACTGACAGTTAAAATATAAACACATTCTGTATGTATTAATGCACTGAATTTTAAGTTTTAATTTAGAAGAAAACTTAAACCAAAATATATTCCAATTGTTTGTTGAAATATAAACATAAAAAAATTGGCTGTAATTAAAGTTGTTTTCATGACATTCAAACACATTAAATAATAAAGACAACATAGTAGAAGACAATATGGTCAATATATAATATAGTGCATATATTTGGCACGCTACAAATAATGTTTAGTGGCGTTTTGTTCACACATCAACTGAAAACAGCTGGTTAATCAAAATGAAGATGAAGACTCAATGTTGTTTTGGTTGATGAAATTTCAGAGCTTTACTAATACATCACTAATGCATGTGAAGTTGCTCCATTGCATAGCTTCATAGTTGTGACATCAAGTCACTTGAAAAGCTATTCAAAGCATCAACCATTTACCAATCCAGCCACAAAGAGGACCATAAACCTCTGTCCTGTCCTTTCCATCAGTGTTCTCTAAAGAGGACTCACCCCTTTGTGTTGTGATGGAAATAGACAGGATAAAACAGCTCACACAATCAGCTAATAAGTCCTAAGCGTCTCTAACTCAACGACTCAATACCACTCAGATGGGACAAATCCCAGAGACACGTGACAATGACAGATCTATCATACTGAAAGGAAATCATTGACCAGGATCACCTGCACAAGAATCTCAGGCCCTGTTTACACCTGGTCTTAAGACATGTTTCGGTCAATCGGATTGCAAGTAGATAAGGGTGACACATACCCGTTTACACTTGGAGTTTTGTCTACTTTCAACAACTTTTTGTCCTGATTTCTTCAAGGGAGTGTCTATGGGCGGATAAATGTATGTGCGTTTTCAGATCTTTAGATCCAATGGATGAAGTAAGCTCACACTATTTACATATGAATGCACTGAAGACGACGGGAGTGTGCGTTAGAAATCATTGTGCTTGGTACATCTTCCATCTACCAACCAAACTTTAAGTTAAAACCCGTTTGGCTAGCGCACTTCCCATAAATGTTAACGTGTTAGGTCAGGAGTCGGAGAGTAAGCGTCTTTTTTAAGCGGCTGTTAATCCACATGAGTGGTTACACTACGAAAGCAATCCAGTCTAATGAGTTTTCCACTACTTCTGGAAGTGGTCAAAGTAGGGGTGTGATAAAAAAACATACATAATGTTTTGGTGATTTAAACATAAAACATTGAATATTGATATTTGAATTTATTTCAAACATGAAAACATACTTTAAATGTGAAATTAAAACAGACAGTAGGTGGCAGCAAGTCATTGAGATTCAGCCTATTCATTCGGCAAGCTTATTTGTGGAGGACGAAATCCAGTGGGCTCTGGAAAATCGCACAATCCTACGTCACCGGACTAATCTTCATGGTACTTTAGACAGCGATGGAAACGCAGACAGCAGCAGGTCTGGGGGAAAGAGAGTTCCTGGGAAAAACGTTCCTGGGACAAATTGTTCCGAGTACTTTTGGTGGAAACGATAATCTTAATCTATCTTAGTCATCGAATCATTGATTCAATTGATTCATTAAAAAAACTGATTCATTCAGTAAGGAAACACCGCGTGTGTTGCTCAGAGAAGCAATTATAGTTCTGTGGCTTTGTTGTTAATTATTTTCTTTGGCTAAATAGAGCAAAAACAGGCAATACGGTGTCTAAAATATAAGTCACTTATTAACTTCTTGTTTAGTAAACTTGTATAAAATCAATATCACAATTGTTATGCTGATGCCTGGAAAAAAAACAAACTATATTAAATGATATAAATATAGAGTAAATCACACAGTGAAAGCATGCACTGTAAATGCACACCCATGCATGCACTGTGTGTGAGTGTGTGTGAAGGATATACTCGATAATGTCAGATCACACATTGTTAAAATAACAATTAGAATATTATCGCAGACGATATAAATCGCACACTCCTAGGTCAAAGGTGGACAAGCTCAAAGCATGTTAGACCCCGTTCACACCGATATTTAGCTTCGTCCACTAGTGATCCGATCGACAAAAACGCACCTTAACCCTCTGGGGTTCGTCATTTATGGGTCACACTCAGGACCTTCGGGTCAAAAATAACACAGAGGGCGGTATTAAGATAAAAAAAAAGATTTGAGTAAAATCAATGAAATATATTTTTGTGAAATAATATTTTTTCTTTTCTTTTTTTGTGTTTTGAGATAATTTTATGATTTATAATTAATATTTGCAATAATTATGACCCATTTTTTCCCCAATGAATATAATTAAAAATATATATATATATAAATATAAATTATTATTATTATTTTTTTATTAAAGCTGTATTTCATTTTAGAGTCAAGCCTAGGCCTCACGAAAGCAATTTTTTTAATGAGATCGGTGCCATCCGGTGGACACACTGAGCATTTTTATCACGCAATAGCAAATTTTTACCACCATAGTGGATCTTGCGTTTTTATAAAAAAAATTAAATAAATCGTAGCTTCATCAGAATGGTCTGAAACTTGGTGACTTTATTTGTACTTGGTATATGATCACCCCAAAAAATTGTGGACAGGATTTGAAAAGTCTAAGTGGTAGTAAAAAAAAATTGTCACATTATATATAATTAGATTAGATTATAACTATTTTATTAGGAATAAATATAATAAAATTAATTAATTTAAAAAAAATCCATAAAAAGACTAAATATTATTACAGTACAGCACCAGGAAGTAGTTTGACTTTTGCCAGAACGCTTAAAGGCTCTTTTTATTTTAAAATTATTTTGAATTTAACATTTTAATGTGTATTGGACCTGAAACATGCCATGTCTTGTGCAGGACTTGTTCTGGAGGTGAAACTGAAGATTTCTGCAGTCGGTGAGCATCAGACGTCTCTGACATAAGTTTAACAGCAATGCTTTTCTTGATACTCGAGTTTCTGCTGGCACTTCTCGTCTTTATGTAACAGATGATAATAAAGCGGTGAAATGGAGAAATGGAGACCTGGTTTGCCAGAACCCCAGCAAGCCAGAAAAATACTGCCTTTATAGTTACAAGCCTGAACGCATTTTACCACTACCTATGACCCTATATGAGCCTAACTCGAACTATTGAGCAGAAGAAGTGCTTCAACAATGGCTATGTAACAAAACAATGAGTAAAACTGCCATCTGTCTGTGGAACAATATATACTTTTCACACACTAACAGAAATGAAGATACTGCCGAACACACCGTGATGACCAGGGCCATTTCTGGGCTACTATTAAGAGGTACTATTTGAACAATAAATGTACAATTAACATATTAGACCTAGTTTAAATTAAATTGTTTAGTTTACTTTACTGTAATTAAGATGAACTCTGCATATGAACTGGACACTTTAACATGTTTTCTGAACAAATGTTTAAGGGTTTTGTTTTTGTGTGATGTGGAATGCATCCATATTTGACTAAATCACTAGATATTTTGCTGAGATTGTCATTCATTTCAAACTTACACATTTTCAATATACAGTAAATATTTGGGTTACACTTTATTTTAAGGCGACAGCTGCATATAACTACTGAGCAATATTAATTAACTTAACTACATGCAAAAAATATAGAGTAACAGTTATGGTAATTGTATTATGCATAATTTACTGTTAATATACTATAGTAAGTACATGTAAGTACAGTATATCTTTCTGACAAAGGTGAAAAATGTAATCTTTCTTATTCTAATATTCAGCCACCTAAATACAACTAAGACAAAGGAATTGCAAAAATGCAGAGTCGTTATGTTTTAACAGAGGCCCTGGCATCATTGCATAAACCTCAAGCATAAATCAGGCGTTAACGTCTAGACTTCCCATGATGGAGGCTGACATTCCATTCCGACTAAATCTTCACCACAGCAGGACTCAAAACAGGTGAATCGCCGAATATCCACCCCAAGCATCCTGTCTTAATGGGAAACTTGTGTGACTCTTTCAATCTGTTCTGCACCTAAAGTCATCTCTAATGATGTCATCTCCAGTGGCCGACAGGGGTTCAGTGGTAGAAGCCCTGCCTGTAACGCTACACACACACACACACACACACACACACACACACTCTCAGTGGCCTAATCGGGTTAATGATTACGTTTCATTAGAGGAAGTGACTGACTGGTCAGTGGGAGCAGCTGGCACCCTCACAAACATCTTGACCTTTTTCCATTAGCTCTCATCAGATGCTGGGACGGACAGATGTCCCTAGTGTAAGACACCCCACAGGCGGTCCACCCTCCCCTGCACTGACCTCTGCAGATGAGACCCTCATTGTTTACAGTCTGCTTGCACACGCCGCAGTGCTTCCCCTTCTTGAAAGTCTTCAGCCGGAAGGTGTGGGAGTGGACGGCTTCAAACTCTTCAGGCTGCAGTGGGAAAGAAACAATGAATGTTATAGAGATATGACAACAACAACAACAAAAATGGCATAAGGGTGATTTTTCATGTTCAATTAAAGGAACCATCATTTCAAATAAAATGAGATCTAATGCAAGACTTAATGTACAGTAGAAATCTAGTTAAAAATGATCAATGCATGTTTGCATACACCATTGCAATGTATCAAAAAAATGAGTTCTGTGAACGCTGAATAAAAACTAAAATGATGAGATCGCCTTGTTCTTTTTTCACTAAAGTGAAAATGTAACCCAGGCCATCTCGATGAAACCGAGAACCTTATTTGGGAATGGTGCAGCTGCGTTTAGGTATGACTGAGGCCCCTGTGCTTCACCCTCAGTAGGAGCGAGAGGGGAGAGAGGGGCCATCCAAAAACAAGAGAGACATGGACAGGATTTGGGCCGCCGCAGGTGTGTTATGTAAGCTGGATCTGACAGGCTCGGATGGGCTGTGCTCCCCTGAACCGCCTAGGCCTTCATATTTTCAGTATCCAGTAATGACATCTGACATTTCGTTTTCCTGCCTGTTTTTAATGTTTAGCAGAAGATCTGAGCAAGAGGGTGGTAAAGAAGTGGAAAAAAATGAATTTGTTGGTAATGTGCATGATGGTGGATGGCTAAGATGAGAAAATACCCTTGAAGTGATGGCACAAGTTAAATAATAAATGTTATGTTGTATATCTGGATTCACACAGAAACCAATCTAATAAATAAAATAATAATAATAAAATAAAAATAATAAACTAAAATAAACGTATTTTATTTCAGCTAGTTGCTACGGCAAAATTTCTCATTATTATTTATATATATATATATATATATATATATATATATATATATATATATATATATATATATATATATAAACATATAAATATATATATAGCTAGTTGTATATTTCTCATTTATATATATATATATATATATATATATATATATATATATATAAATAAATATATATGCATATATATATATATATATATATAAAATAAACATTATATATATATATATATATATATATATATATATATATATATATATATATATATATATATATATATATATACAATTAATATATATATATATATATATATATATATATATATATATATATATATATATATATATATATATATATATATATATATATATATATATATATATATATATATATATATATATATATATATATATATATATATATATATATATATATATATATATCCAGTTTTATCATTATATATATATATATATATATATATATATATATATATATATATATATATATAATATTGATAAAAACTGGAAGATAGATACATCAATAGAAGTTAAAAATAAATTGAAATATAAGTATAAATAACTAAATAAACGTTCCCCAATTAACCTCACTGGTGTGCAGGAGATTTCAGCAGATTTAAGCAACATGGAGGCGGCCCTCCGCTACGACTGCCAGTCTAGTTTGGCAGGGATTTGATATGCCACGTGTCTTATATATTGTGATGGTGACGGGGCAGCACAGAGAGGGCAGCGAAGTTCAGCTGGCACTGGTGCTGGGTAGTGTTTTCTGAAATTTGGACAACAAACTCCCAAGTGTCTTCATTCTGTAACGTTTGTCAGAGTGATCAACAGTAACTAAAGGGGAGGAGCTTAGCAAACATCAGACGCTGTAAAAATACATGTAATGGATCAGATCTACTGTATACAGAAGAAATGACCGTATATATGACTAACACCACCACACTAAACATACTGCATCGGAACTATATAATATTAATTATGTAACATTTTGACCAGTCCACATTTGCCCAGTCTTTATGATCCACAATGCAAAGCAATGCTGGAATCATGCTTGAGGGTTTATTTCATGTGGACAAAGATGCTTAATGTGAAGCCCTCACCGGAATGAAACTCCATGGGACAGTGCGACATTGACAGCTACACTGTCAGAAAAAAGGTACATTGCTGTCACTGGGCGGTACCTAAGGTACAAAACCGAAAGGTACTAATGTGTACCTTTAAGATGTATTAATATGTACCTTTAAGGTATTAATATGTTCCTTTAAGGTACTAATATGCACTCTTAAAGTACTGATATGTACCTTTAAGGTACTAATATGTACCATTTAGGGGTGAGTAAGGTACAAAGATGTACCTTTTCACTTTTGTACCCACTGTACCTTTTTTCTGAGTGTGCGTGCCAACAATGACACAGTCTCATTTCTATTCCTCAGTCAGGACGAGCTTCGGCACCAACTTAATGTGATTAGCCTAATCTAATTAGCCATAAACAATCAATGCGCCGGGCAGGAGCCCCAGTCTGAGATCTGTGTGTCTTTAACAGATGCTGTTACCAACACAATCTACACATACAGATACCCCAGTTAGAAAACCCAGCCATTAAAGGAACTAATAAAGAAATCGTTCATTTCTGTCGTCATTTACTCACCCTCATGTTGCTCTAAGCCTGTATGAAGTTTCTCTCGATTATGTGGGAAACAAAAGGAGAGTTTTTGAAAAAAAAAAAAAACTGTCAAATCCCAAAAGAACCAGGAATCAGCATAACAGAACCATAAAAGTAGTCCATATGACTTATTTGCTATATGCCAAATCTCCTGTAGCCATACAATCTTGAAATATCAATACTTCCGACTGATACTGATGTATGAAAAGGATCTAAAAAAAAAAAAAAAATTTGTGTTTGCAAATAGTTGTGTAGGAGAGGAAGTATTTCTCCATCCACTCATCTGAACACTGGGTTCAAAATGACAGAGCAGTGAAGTATTGAAATATGCTTCTTTATGCCTAAAACAATAAATCACTGGAAAAAAAGTTTAAATAAATAAATAATAGGCTGTCAAACAATCAATCGTGATTAATCGCATCCATAATCAAAGTGTGTTTACATAATAAATGTATGTACAATTACAAAGTATACCTGAATACAAACACAAACATGCATTATATACTATTCATATTGTATAACATATATATAAAACATACATAACACACATACATGTATTGTAAACAAACTTTTATTTTGGATGTGATTAATCATTTGACAGCACTAATACATTTTTTATTAATTCATTAATAAATTATTTATTTATTTATTTATTGTTGTCGTAGGAAAGAAAAATAAGAGTGTTGTTTTGTTGTAATAATAATGCTAAATCATGTTCTATTATTTATAATTAATGGAAAAAAAATACAAGTTTGATATGTTAATAATATTTTTTTTAATGTTAAACATTTCCCTGGAAATGTAACTTTCCATTTAATAGAAGTATCTGTTCTGATATCAATTCTGACAGTATTAACATTGCAAAGCTTGGTTTGAGCAGATTAAGTTGTCATCCATAAAACTAAAATTCTGTAAATATTCGCAAAAAAATCTGTAATTTCACTGAAAATCTTCCCCTGATCAATGGTCAACGATGGTCAAATTTGATGCAACGCTTCAATGCAATTTTTAACACGGATGATGAGAAGAAAAACTGGGGAAACTTGAGGATGATTAAATAATGGCAGAATATTAACTTTGGGTGAACCATTTATTTTAAATTTTAAAAAATTCTCACATTGCCACAGTTTGCATACCTTTTAGCATACCACACACAAGAATGAATACTGAGGGAGCCTCAGAAAAAAATAAATTAAAAAAAAATAGCGCAAGAGAGCGCAAAAGACCAGACAGGAAAATGTCTCAATCTGAGCTTGTGTGAGAGGAGAATGAGACTAGTCTGCGTTCCTGACACTGAGACGAGGCCCCGTGAGCTTTTATTCACACGAGTACAGAAGACTAAACTGGATAAGACTGAGAAACACTGACAGAAAGAATCTTGGCACGCAAACACAAACACACTCCTCTACTGATACTCCCTTGTTTACTCCGAAAATACATACGTATACATACCGCCCAAACAATACGGTCAGGCTCCGCTGTTGCGCAATTGTTTCAGGACAATGCAGGGATTCTGGGATATGGGTTATTGTTGTGGGACGTTGTGGCTGGGGATGCAGGAATCATGCTGGCTAACCTTCCAGTCTTTTGAAGCAGATGGGGTTACGAATTACCCAATCCCATCACCCCAAACACTGCCAGCCTTTCAAATGGCCCATCTCACTCTCTCAGACTGGCACAAAGGCCGAGCCCCCGGAGCAGGGCACACATCATCTCCCAGGGCCTGCGTAACTGTATACACAGCCCCCTCTCCGAGACACTAAGCCCCTGGGAAAGGCACTCAGGCCCATTCAGACGACCAATCCACACACCAGACAATACAGCCTCTCACCCCAATGAGAGGAAGAGGTGGGGCGGGTAGACAGCGCAGGACATGGACGTCAGACAGCAGCGTAAACACAGATCCCTCATTACTTCAGTGATTATGAGTTCAGAGGGGACGCCTCAGGTGATCAGCCATCAAGAGCTCCATCTATAAGGCTAGAACACTAAAAACGGTGGAGCCTGACCATATTGTTTGGGTGAATGAATAATATTAATATTTCACTAATATTAAACTAATATTTCACAATATTACCACAAAAGACAATTCTTTACACACGCGAAACCTTTGAATTATAGTGTATTTTTGATTAAGTATAAATCAGTTAAAACTTGATGGAAAAATCTGTTGGTAGAATAAGACAAAATAATAATACAATTAATGTTTAGCATACAGCATATCAAATTAAATTTAAAACGTTTCAAACACTTTACAATAAGGCTTCATTTATTAACATTAATTAACGCATTAACTTTTAGAAGCTAACAATGACAATATATTTTTACAGCTTTTATTAATCTTTGCTAATGTTAATAAAAAAGTGCATGTTCATGTTGGTTCACAGTGCATTAACTAATGTTAACATACAACTTTTGCTCTTAATAATGTTGAAGTAAATGAAGAAATTAACATGAACTAAGTTCAATAAATGCTGTAGAAGTATAGTTCATTGTTAGTTCATGTTAACTAATGTAGTTAACTAATGTTAACGAATGAAACCGTTACCAAAATATCTTCTTAAATATAATAAAGCATTATGGAGTTCAAAATAATAACGTGCACATCCAAAAACTTTAGGCAGGAGCTTGATCAGACAAAGCACTTCACTAAAAATAAACACAAATCAGCACACTACCACTGCTACTCCAAAAATGTATTTAATAAATATACAACATTCTGACCCAAAGGTCTTCGTCAGGCAGACGACCTTATGGTCGAAACGTTATATATTTAAATAAATTGATTTTTGGGAGCAGCAGTGGTAGTGTGCTGATTTGTGTTTATTTTCTTAAAAATAATAAAGACATGTAGGGATTACAAAACTAGAAGTTTTTAGGAAACTTATACCCAAAACATTAAAGGTGCTGTATGTAAGTTTTTCACTTTACTAAAGCATAAAAATACCAAAATATGTATGCAGAGATTTAGGAAACATGCTGATTTCACATACTCGTTTCTTTGAAAAAGAAATGCTACAGTCAGTTTTTTACTTTGAAATGTGAGTTCCATGTCGGAATGTCTGTTTTTGTTTTGGTCTGTGTAATAACGCATGCCGCCAATTTCCCCAACAATATTTCAACACCATGGGTTACCAGTTGGCAGAAAACACAGCTTATTGCTGCCATTAAAGCCAGCAAACAGAGAGATCATAGATTCAAACTGACCTAAAAAGCCACGGCATCCATCTTAAAATCTCTATGAAAGTTAGCGTATTAAAACACGGATAAATCAACAACTTACAATGTGGCTTCCATTGTCAATTGCGCTCACCACTGTTGCGTGTCCTCAAGCTGACAACCCACGTGAGCGTGGAGTCTGAGGAGGAGGGAGCGGGGAAACAGAAATCTTCAATATTTTGAATTTGGATGGCAGTCCTACATACCGCACCTTTAACGCTTAATTCAACTACAAAGTCATTGTGAAAATAAAATATCAGCCCTATAGTTGACCCTGTGTCAGAACATCTTAGTTGATCCTGGAACAACACTCTAATCATATTTGGGGAACAGTTTATGTCAAATGTAGGCTTGCAAACAGGGTTAGGCGCTTCTGCATCAGTGTTATTCACCTATCGCTTCCCTCTGATTTTAGGGGTAAGTTATGGGTGGGGTTAGATTTAAGGGTAGAAATAGGGTTTCTGGCAGGAAGTGCCTAGTTGAGACTGCCACTTCTTGTGTGTCAGACGCTTATGCAGAAAACTTTTCCCACAACCGTACCACTACAAGCACCAGCACCTGGTCTCAGATGCAGTTACTACAGGACAACAATGAATCCAGATGGGGTGTGTGCGTGTGTGTGTGTGTGTGAGAGAGAGACACTGCTGTAAAGCCACCTGTGATTCTCTTTGATGGCTTTCTTTGAACTTGACATAGGGAAGACGTTTCCTAGAGAAGCTGGTAGAGAAAGATAACACTATTCTCACAGTGGGGCCGGACACAGACAGAAAGTGGTATTCCATGGAATAAAGTGATGCGGGTTTGATACAACAGGAAAGGAACTATTCCTTTAAATGAGCCATCAATGTGCCTACTAATACACCCTCATTTAGCTACTGAAAGCTTCATCCACCAGGCCAAGAAGCTTCTTTCTTTCTGTTTCTCACTCCCTCTGACACACATTCACTTTCTCTCCATCCTTTCAGCTCGACAAGACACAGACTGGGCACACGGCCAACAGCGCTGAGGCAGGAAAAGAGGTGTGTTACCATCAGAAACTCATTTTGCTCAGGAGAGAGGAAACCATGTGTCAGAAAAAGCATTTGGACACTTAATTCACACTTAAAAAGGAATGACATTGAATTAGATACATAATCAAAACAAAAGACATCTGGAGACACATTATGCCAGCTAGACATTGAGATAAGATAGATATGATGGAACGATAGACAGACCGATAGAACGATAGACCAATAGACCGATAGACAGATAGATAGACCGATAGACCGATAGACAGATAGATAGACCGATAGACCGATAGATAGACACAGACAGACAGACAGACAGACAGACAGACAGACAGACAGACAGACAGACAGACAGACAGACAGATAGACAGATAGACAGATAGACAGATAGATAGATAGATAGATAGATAGATAGATAGATAGATAGATAGATAGATAGATAGATAGATAGATAGATAGATAGATAGATAGACGGACTGCAGATTTAAAAGAGTAGTATAAAATGCTATTTCAAACACAGTCCTTTGGTATAATCAAGTCAACATGTTCTATAATGCAATGACATTCCTATAGTTTCAAGAATGGGACTGAAATGTGAGTAAATCAAGGCTGATACTCAACAGATGTTGGGACATTCGAGGCTTCAGGTTTTATGTCCTAGTACAGTTGGAAAGCATTGGTCTCTCCATGTGAAACCCTGCTAAACATCATGGGAAAGTGTCTGTAGGCGTCCTGTGAGGCGTGGTGAATACAGCCATTCACCTACAATCCTCTTAGCGTCTAATCTGTAAATTAACCATGTGAATGAAGTCCATCCAGGGTATTCAAATCTGCCCTTAAGTGATGGTAAATTACAGCAGTGGTTACTTAAACACGTCCTCTTAAAAGCAGCATGCCACAGCAAATCGTTACAGCAAGCCTGTCTGTAATGCACACACACATTCCTAATATATATGGTCACCTTGCAAAGCCTTTTTCTTATAAAAGAAACAGAAAGACACAGTGTCCGAAACCACTCCCTGCTCCAAATATTGTGCACTCTACTGGATGTTAGCCATTGTATAGCATTTTCTGAATTCTCTATATGGGATAATGAAATACAAACAAGTGATGAAATAGACAAAGAAAAGGAAAAAACTTTGAAACAGAAGGAAAATTCTAGTTTAAAACATGTGTCAGGTTCTTATAAATATACTCTTTGTATTCATGTTGGCTTCATGCTGATTAGATACAATTTCATGCCAATTTCCAGAAATACTTTGATTGAATGTCTTGTGGTGTAACCAAGTAAAAACATTAATTTCCTTTATTTTCATATTTTCCTTATACCTCGAATTTGATAAATATCATTAGGTTTTGGGGGAGCTGCATCATATTTAAAGATTTGAACAAACAAATAAATCAAAAAATAAACATATATGTCAAATTAGTTTAGGGTCCAATTCTCACTAACTATAAACTACAACTTTTGCCTCAAACTCCTAATTAGTAAGGTAGTTCTTAAGTTTAGGTATTGGGTATGATTATGTCATGCAGAATATGGAATTAATATGTGCTTTATAAGTACTAATAAAC
This sequence comes from Gobiocypris rarus, assembly GCA_023029165.1. Classification (NCBI taxonomy): domain Eukaryota; kingdom Metazoa; phylum Chordata; class Actinopteri; order Cypriniformes; family Gobionidae; genus Gobiocypris; species Gobiocypris rarus. The sequence goes on from CM040910.1 coordinate 43,818,671, forward strand.
AGCCAATATCCTAATATGCATGCTAAGCAACTAGTTAATAGTGAGAATTGGAATCAAAACGAAAGCGTTATCATATATGCTCATCATAAAACAGGTATATTCAAGTGTATGTAAGAACTGCCTTTTAAAGCATTGTTGAATAAATAAATGCTATAAATTAAATGCATTCACACTGTCTGAATTTGCTCACTCCTTTCCTTTCACACCTTCCTGATGTACCAATCTCTGTGGCATACACTAGGGGACAGTGAATGAGTGAACAAGTCTGTAATTTCAGATACAGTCAGTGTTTGCTCAGTAAAGCTCTCTAAAGCTAAACCTCCAAGTGGCCTTATTTCAGTTTCCCTCTCCAATCATTTAGCCCCGTTAAACATTACTCATTCCCATATATCTGTCTCAACGTACTATGCTCAACACTGTGGCTTAGCATAAATCTTGCAAAACCCACACATACACTCACAGTCACCCTTAAAAATCACCTTATACAAACACACTCACCCTAAATTCTCCTCATAAATCCTTTAAACACACACACAAACACTTAAAATCCACCCTCTTGTGTTTACCTGATACATCAATCACTGCCTCGAACCATACAAATGCAAAAACACAAACATCTTCACCTGTGAATGAACCCAAAAAGCTGCAAAACATGCCAACACAATGCTGGAGTTTGTCCACATATCGGAAGAGCCCATCCCAATGTATCCATTATATTGCAGAGCTAGGATAAGATGGTTGGGTCCAACATTTTAGGCCATGCACTGGCCTAAAGAGTCAACACCCATTCTCCTAATTAGGGTTGGTCCGATAGTAGTCTCAGCCTCAGAATTCACACCCATGGACCATTGGCTGAATGTCTGATGCACATGGCACACTTATCTGGAAATTCTTCAGGAGTTTCAAAGTCGTTGTTTGATTGGATGAATTCCACAGGATGTGTGTTGCGTTCTTTAGCGCTCCAACTAGAAACAAATGCTGTGGCGCCAAACTTCCTCGCGGATGAAGAACGCCGTGAAGAACTGTGACAATGAGCGCTTGAAACCAGGATCAACTAAACGCTGGACTTTCAAAAGTATTTTAAGTTTGTGGCTCCAATGTTGCAGTAAACTTGCTCAACATTCTTGAATGAATCATTTATAGATGCACGCCGGTCTGTTATTGCAGGGACATCTTTACATTTTCACACTGCTAAACATGACGCAGAACAAAACAAACTATGATTATAATTATGATTATGACTATGCATTATATGTCAGTCAAACTCTGCCTTTTGTCCTCTTGGGCGGTGCTCGACCAAGAAAAACTGCGTTAGAGTCCAGACCTTCTGCCATCAGGTTGAAGGTCTGGCTACGCAAGACGGATAGACGATGCCATCATCCATAGCCGATGGCTGACAGACATCATGATGTTCAGCTCCATGTGTGTTCTCTTTCTCCAGACGCGCACCACATTAACAGAGCACATTTAAAGCTCAAACGCAACCCCCCGATGTCATTGTCCATTGCGATTTTTCACTGTAGACATCATCTGAAGCCATTTTGGTAGACCCAACCCTAATTCTAATGTTAAAAAAAAAACTAAATCTTTTTTTAAATTAAAGGTGATGTATAGGAATTCAAATTATGTTGGTTGTTGATGTTATAAATGCTATTAAATAAAATACAAATTATTTTAGGTTGTTTCTAGGGTCTTCTCGGTGGATGCCTATTGCCCTAAGTCTCTCAAAAAAGAGTCTAAATATGGTTGGGGTTCATCCTTCAGTGCAAATCTATGGGATTTGTTTGTCCGCTTTTTTTTTGGTCAAAGGCCCATCGCTTAGAAAGCAATATCATTCATGTCCATAGCACAAACAGTGCAGCCCAAGGTAAGCGTCTTAAGAAGAAATGCTAATAACATAGCAAAACAGACTAATCTCAGACTAGTCTCATGAACTCTTGGACACTAGTTGGCTATACTCAATTTCATATCAATAGGTCATTTGGAAAAGGCAGTGCTGAGTTTGATTACTAGGATGTCAACAATAGTATACAATAACAGTGAGATGTTTCTTGACATGTCCCGTCAAAGAACCATACACAAAGGCTAAGATTTCTGGAACATGTAACCAAAACAGTGTTTTGAAGATCTGGATCTTCTCCAGTGATTATATTCTTTGTTTGCACCACATCTTGGAACAGGGAGTGTTTTGTGGAGAGCTGGGAGTATTGGGAATTGGGTGGATAGATCTGTCTTCTCCATTGGTGTTTGACGATGAATATGATTTCACCAAGTTCATAGATCATCTTTGTTGATCCAGGAACAACACTCCAATCAACCAATCACATTTGAGGGACAACTTTACGGTTTATGTCAAGTTTAAGCTTACAAGCAGGGTTAGGGGCTTCTGCAGCATTCTTATTCACCTATGATTTCCCTCCAATTTTAGGGGTTAGTTATGGATGGGGTTAGGTTTACGGGTAGAGATAGGGTTAGCACTACATTTTCAGACAGGAATGTTGTTCAAGGATCAACAAAAAATGTTAATTCAGGAACATTTCTTTATGGCAAAACCAATGTTTGACGCCTTCAAACTATCCCGCATCACGGAAATAAAATGGCCTTAAGTTATAAACAGAACACCTTTATCTATACGGATGGATCTATAGAACCTTTATCTATAGAAAACTGGATTACCATCTTCAAGGACAACCCCGCGTTCGTTTTTCGGATACCCAAAGTATTCCCATACTGCAGATTGTAACTTTTTTTGGTTTGTGGACAGAGATTAGAATTTGTAGCCTCTTGCTCTGACATTTTCTCAGCTGTAGGCTACGTGTATGAGTGGAGTCTAAGCAGTGACGTGTAATGAAGTTGCATATGCGCAGTAGCGCAGGTGAGATCTGCTTTCATCTGGACATGAGATTCATGCATTCATGTCCTCATATATTGAGGTGGCAGAGGCTGAAAAAAAAAAGAGTTTCAGTGTGTGAGGTAAATGAAACCACACGTCTAAGCCATTCATTCACACAGAGACACACAGAAACATGCAGGATTCATATTTAAACTTTTTTTGCTGTCTTATTGCGGATTAATATTCACAGACACTAGTATATATTGTGATTTGATTTAAGTGTACTGACCTATACTTTGACAAATGACTGGATTCCATCTGTGTTTTCCGCATCGAAATGGAAATTAATTATTTATGTTTATTAATTATAATATTAATAAACCATCTGTTTATTTTCATGCTATTGCTAATATGCCGATGGTTGTAAATTGATAAAAAAAATTATATCGGCGGCCGATACATTGGTGCATCTCGCATTCCCATTCATTGCAACGACATGGTGCGAGACCACCTGGAAGTACGCAACCTGCTTTCTGCCTTCCCCTCGCCCTGAAACATCCCACTTTCTGTACCTGACTGTGGGTCTGGCCTCTTTGGGACACCCACCCCCACCCATCCCACCACAATGTTTTCTTTCACAACGCTGCAATTCTTCTGCTCACAAAAACATTTCTCAGCAAGGGGGGTCTGACCTTTGACCTCACCCCCCTCCCTTTCCTTCCACTCTTTTTGACCCCACATCCACACAAACACACAGAGGACGTCTCCCTCTCCTTGCCCTTTAAAGGGTTCGGAATCGAATTCGGGGAGCCGTAGGGGGTTTGCTCACCATAGGAGGTGCCCCAAGAGCATCTGAGGACAAGAGAAGCATTAAAAGAACACCAAGGACTGATGCTGCATTGATTTGAGGGAGGCAAATGACTCGTTGAATTGAAAGTGTAAGAGAGCCCAAGGGTCCGATCGAGTTCTGCTATAACATCCGCAGGAAACACGTTGTATTTGTCAAACAAAGCATTTTTGAGCGCAGTCTGTTAATTGAAAAAAGCTAAAACATTTTGCAACTGAGATAAACTTACTCCATAAAAAATAGGAAAGACTGCCAAACAAAATTATTCAAATGACAGGGATTCACGATACTGAAGTTCTGACCTATGATTACTTTCATGCTATGGCCAATTACCAATGAATGACTGATATTATAAACAATTTTGCATAAATAAGTATATAATGACTATTAAAATAATAATGCTATGATTGATTTTATGATATATATATATATATATATATATATATATATATATATATATATATATATATATATATATATATATATATATATATATATATATATATATATATATATATATTGACATAATATAATATACAGTATGAAATATGGATAAATATTCATTTTGAAACCTGCTATACATAAAAACTATGCTGTTTGAATTTTACAAAATAAGTCCTCTTAAAAATAGAGGACGAGGAATCTGGGATGTTCGTTAGATAGTCCCTGAAAAACTCTTAAACCTTTGTCTTTATATTCCGTTTAGTGTATTTATATTCCGTTTAAATTCATACTACATCATGAAATAGTTTGAAGAAAAAAGTATTATAATAAATAAAATAGATAGTAACTAATAACTAACTAAACAATAAAGTTAGTTAATTAATTATTGGCAGTTAGCTGATTTGGTACAATATATTATCCATCCCTATCTGTTAGTGATTTTTATGGAATAGCACATGGAAAATATCCCTACATCACTGAAAGTCTGTTGGTGTCATGAGGTATCACACCTGTCTTTTTTTCTTTTTTTATGTTTATTACAAACTCTCGTGTAGACAACATCACACCTGTCTTTGTGACAGTGGGATGCTATCTTTGACCAATCGGTAGACTTTGGGTTGTTCTGTAGTTGAAAGTAAAATTTTCTGACTGTTTTTGGCTACTACCTCTCTCCAAAACTGCAGAGACACATGAATGACTGATGATTGAGGGACAATTCACTTTCTAACACACATCCTTGGTCAAATGGTTACAATTGTTTTTACAATTGTTTAGTATTTCAAACAAACCTCACACAAAAGCACTGTAGCACAAACTCCTTCCATCTGGATCGAATTAACCACTATCTGCCCAAAGCAATCTAAGGAATCAACAATGCCTAAATGTTTATATTAGTACCAGACGCTCATTTACTTATTATGATGAGTGTGTTTATGTAATGAAGGGATTTGCTCCCCAATCCCTTGGTCTACCTCGGCCAGTGTTGTGGACTGGGATCAGTCTATCCCACCGGGGCTCCTCAGGAAGAGGAGATGTAGTGAGGATGACAGACGGAAACCAGTTTCCATTTCAGTACAGACAGATCTAGTCAAACCTCATCAGACAGCTGGCTCAGTTCCACCGACTGTACCTCGACCCAGACAAACCTTTACATTACACTACAGGGGGTTCCTGAAGGAAGAATCTCATTCGTTTTCATATTTTTAGAGATAGAGATAATGTATTAACCTTTCAAGACAGCATGTGCAACCTGCCCCATCATTTTAAATCACTTTCACACATGAACATGCTTTGAGTTTTATGCAGTAAATTAAATAGGAAAGTCTCTTTCTAATGCTATAATTATTAAGTTTCTCTTTTGTAGCTTAAATCTTTGGTTACTCTTTATTTCAATGGTCCATTTTAGATGTTCCACTACCTATAAGTAACTTTGCAACTACATGTCAACTAACTCTCATTATAGTATTAGTCTGTTTGTAGGGTTTGTTAGGGTTCGGGTAGGTAGAATAAGTGGACGTAGTTGCAAATATACTAAAAGTCAGAAGAATGTCTGTTGAGGAGCATCAAAATAAAGTGTTTTTCAGATATTAAGCAGAGAGTCTACTAATAATGACTTCTAGTTGACATGGAGTTGTAAAGTCACTTTGAGTAAGTAGAATGTCTAAAGCGGACCGTCGATAAATAAAGTGCTACCAAATGTTAAATCTATTGTAAAAATAAACATTTTAACAATATGGGGCCAGATTTACTGAACAGGGCAAATAAGCGTGAGAGCGCAATCCCATAAAAGTGCCAATGGGAGTGGAAAGTGATCTAAATGATCTGCACATGATCTACTGACGATCAAAAATTAAAGAACACAGATGCAGCCGGATCATTTCCATAATGACCAAAAAAATGACCAAAAAAAATGCGAATTGGCTTTTTTTTTTTTAGGTGGTAAATAAAACAATCCAGAATATTTCAATGTTTAATCCATCAGCCAGGTTGATATCAGTCTATCACTACACAGAAAAAAAAATGATATATTCACTCTCTTTACACATGTTTGCGGGTGGTCTTCCTCTGTCAATCTCTGGTCCTGGGAATTTGAAGATCATTTAAAGGTCTCATCAGGACCCAGATTAAGTCATTTTTCCTGGGATCTGCTGAAGCCATTATTCCGGTTGGGATGTCACAGCCCAGAGCCCCCATCACTGCCGGAACTACACCGGCTTCACTTGACTTGTCACATTCTTTCTAACTTGTCCTTTAGTCCGGGTATTCATTAACATTTTTATACTCTTTCTTCCTGATGCTACATTCACATACGACTAACATATCCATGACCAATTACTGCTGCGCATCTACATACAGGGTGGTTGACTATGACTCGCTTATCCATCTTAAAGTCCAAACATTTCTTGGATTTTCCAGTCAAATCACTTAGAAAACTGGTTCTATGAGGCCTTTTTAAAACAAAACACATATGCAGGCCCACATGGGATGTCGCCACAGAAAACACCACAAATTTGGATTTTTTCTTCATTTTATGCAGTTTTGAGGTTAGCATAAATTGGCATGTAGTTGCAATGCAAAGTTACTTATAGTCAGTAGAATGTCTGTTGGGAGAGCGGAGCTTCACAATAAAGAGTTAGCAGATATTAACCAGACAGTCTACTAATACTCTTATGAGAGTTAGTAGACAACATGTAGGTGCAACGTTACTTATAGTCAACAGATGTTCAAAAGGGACCTTCAAAATAAAGTGTTATAAAGTGCTCTATATTACTGTACATTAGGCCTCAGAATCTGCACCAAAACTCAACAGAATTGGAATTTATACAGCCCTGACCCGTCGAGGAATGAACTCCACTAGACCCCTGAAGGTGTGCTGTGGTATCTGGCACTAAAATGTTAGCAGTAGATCCTTTAAGTCCTGTAAGATATGAGGTGAGGCCATCATGGATTGGACATGTTTGCACATCCCACAGATGCTCGATTGGATTGAGATCTGGGGAATTTGGAGGCCAAGTCAACACCTCAAACTCGATTGTTGAGCTCCTCAATCCATTCTTGAACCATTTTTGCTTTGTGGCAGGGCGCATTATCCTGCTGAAAGAGGCCACAGCCACCATGAAATACCGTTTCCATGAAAGGGTGTACATGGTCTGCAGCAATGCTTAGGTAGGTGGTACATGTCAAAGTCACATCCACATGGATGGCAGGACTCAAGGTTTCCCAGCAGAACATTTCCCAAAGCATCACACTGCCATTATCGGCTTGCCTTCTTCCCATAGTGCATCCTGGTGCCATGTGTTCCCCAGGTAAGCTACACACACGCACCCGGCCACCCACGTGATGTAAAAGAAAATGTGATTTATCCGACCAGGCCACCTTCTTCCATTGCTCCGTGATGCAGTTCTAATGCTCACGTGCCACTGTTGGTGCTTTCGGCGGTGGACAGGGGTCAGCATGGACACCCTGACTGGTCTGCGGCTATGCAGCCCCATACTCAACAGAGATGGACTGTGTATTCTGACACCTTTCTATCAAAATCAGCATTAACAAAATGTTCACTTGCTGCCTAATATATCCCACCCACTAACAGATGATGTGATGAAAAGATAATCAGTAGTATTCACTTCACCTGTCAGTGGTCATAATGCTATGCCAGATTGGTACGTATATAACTACAAACTGGGCATCACAGTCCCAGTTGACACTGGAGGTCTGCATCACTTAAAGCTCCTAAAAGTGGGCTGATATCCCATCATTCAAGAGCTGCACATGGCTGCCAAGCCATGAATACTAGCTACTTATTTGTCACTTCTTACAATATCTCACAGACAAATGACTGCCCCCTGAACTCTGAGAATAGACACTTTAATCATAGTGCAAGAGCTGCAGTTACACACGATGCCCTACAGACACATTTATGGAACTCTAGATGGAGGCATCATGTGGAAACTGAAGTTCAAAGATTTTGTTTAAAGGAAAACAAATATTAAGAAATGTTCTCTCAAAGTCTAAAAACTTTTTTCAAAACTTTTTTCACAGTGTATGTTAAACTTTTATTCAGCAGGGACGCATTAAACTGACCAAAAAAAATTCAATTTCAAACAAATGTACTTTTAGGCATTCTATTAATAATTTAAAACAGTACCACAGTGTTTAAGCAGCACAACTATTCTCAAAATTGATAATAATAAGATATGTGTCTTAAGCAGCAAATCAGCAAGATTTCTGACGGATCATGTGACCCTGAAGACTGGAGTAATGATGCTGAAAATTTACAAGAATACACAAGAATAAATTACATTTCAAAATATGTTCATATAGAAAACAGTTTTTTTAAATGAAATAATACACACTTTTACTGTATTTTTCATTTGAAAAAATTCAGGCTTGGTAAGAATATATGTGGTGAAAAAAGAGAGTGATGTCTCCACAAACCACCACAAGATAGTTAAAATGGGTCATGAATAAAACAGCTCCATCCTAACCCCATTTTCTTTCTCTCTCTCTCTCTCTCTCTCTCTCTCTCTTAAGAGGAGGAAAGGGTCAGAATGTGACCTCTTACTTGACTGTGTGATGGTCACCTGCTTTTCATTTAGGGGAAATTTCTCCTCAGGCATTCCATATGTTCTCGGTTCTCTCATCCCTCATCTAACCTAAAAGCATTTCAAAGAGGAGGATCCAGAAGTGAAAATGACTCACTTAATCTTACATTTAGAGTGAAGTAGTTTTATATTCCTCAACCTGAAGCTGGTGTTTGCAGAGGCCCTGAGTGGTGCCCATGTCAACAGACTGACTGCTGGTTGGCATGACATGCTGTTGCTAAAACACTTGGTCAATCCTCGTCATGGACATTCACACCTGCCACATATTGCTGCTCATATCGATTCTTCATACTGTATAATAACACACCTTAAACTCTGTGAGCAGGAGCAGACTTGCAGGAAGACTGGGCAAAATCCCAAATATATTGTGAATATTTAATAATTTTAATGGTGATATCAAATTAAGTATTGTGTATTAAAATGATGCTCTGAAACAAAATGCAAAGATCAAAAAAATAGAAATTACGGCGCAAACTGAATTCTAGAAAGCATGCTGTGTAAATCTAAAAAAAGTCTGAATACATTTAATTTATGTGAATCAGTTCAAACTGTACATTTCAGTCAATCGACTTATAACTCTGATGTAACAATTCATTTGTGGCATCACTCAAAAAAGTTGTTGCATTTTACATGCTCTAAAATGTTCAATACAATTTTTGTAAATATTTATTTTAATGCTTTTAATTGTTAAACTATATACACTGTTCAAATAGTGCATAAATAAGAAATAAAATAAATGAAATTAATTAAATATCACGATGCTGATATAAATATCTACATATATATTATTTGTGATTAATCGATTGTAACAGAAGTTTGTTTATAAATTAGTCTTTGTGTGTGAATATATAAAAACACGATTATTCTGCATGCTTTTGCCATAAAATACCATTTTTGTTGCGCAATAGAATTGGATGCATGTTCCTGATACATATACATATATATATATAGATATAGATATATATACACACACATATATATAAACTTTGTATAAATAAAAGACTACTCAAACGAGAACATTCTCAATTGTCCTCTTTGAGGGTAAATGACATCCTGTTGTTCATAACAAAACAGCTCATCTCATACATTTTTTTCGTGCTCTGTAATTTTAGACTTTGTGAAGAAGTGAAAATAAAAAAAACTTTGAGCAACATTTCACAAGACTAAACAGGCATTATTAGATCAGGAACATGCATCCAATTCTATTGCGCAACAAAAATGGTATTTTATGGCAAACGCATGCAGAAGAATCGTGTTTATCACAGCCATGTAAGGCAGCTAAGGAAACATGAGATGCACATGAATCACCACGCAAAACCACCAAATCTATGCCTGAGTGCATGTTATCATGAATCAATCAGAACCTGTGTTTATCAAACCCAAATAAAGTTCTGTTTCACAGTCTTCGGTGACATGTATCCTCATGAAAATAAATATTGCATATTGTGCAATTCAGAAAAAAAAAATGAGGGCTATTAGAAGTGAAGCATTCTTCTATGTCTGTACAGAGTGAAACAAAGTTCACTGCCAGTAATTTACATCTCTCTGTAGAAAGTACAACGTGCCACCCTAAATTGTGCCAATTACCATGATTCACACTGGGCTCAGAGGCATGATAAGGAAACTAATACCAGATCTCCGCCAGCAATGGACGCTCGCCTATAAATCACACAGACTTCTAGTCCATGGTTTCACATACTGTTCAAAAGCCTCAAGAGACTCATATGACCGCCAAACTTTCAAGCAATAGTTCACCTCATTCCAAACCACTTTGGTATTAGTTTCTATTGTGTTTGCGTTTTTTTTACCTGTTGAACTCAAAAAGAGTATGGACGTCAAACTCCAAAAAGGCACAAAAAAGCACCATATATGAAACCATCAAGCCAGCAGAGGTACAGAGTATCAGTGAATAACAGATAAAATGTCAGTTTGTTATGAAACATATGACTTCAGAAGACTTGATGATGCACAAGTTATATGGATAACATTTATTGTGTTTTTTTTGTCTTTTTGGATCAAGAATTGTGTAAAAATGTTTAAAAACCTCCTATTTTTGTATTCCATCAGGAACAAGAACAGCAAACAGGTTTGGATCAACACGTAGGTGAAAAAATATCAAGAAAAGTGCCATTTTTAGGTGAACTGTCCCTTTAAGTGCAATGTAGCACCTGGTGGGACAGAGACAGATGTCCCGAGATAGAAACGAGGTCACAAAATCTGAATCACATGAACCAATATAGGACAGGCCAATACGAGACAACACTTGGTCATTCTTCAGCAGCTAAAATAAGGTTCTTGGGACATAACCTGAACTGAGAGTCATATTCCTGATCCAGAATTGAAATAGAGTTGGTTATAATATACAAAGTTAAATATAAACAGTCTGCCACAAGACTTTGGCGTATGGCTATGTTCAGCATGGAGTACTGTACAGACTATGCTGATATGATTCCAGGACAAACATTGTAAAACGTAGTATGCTACACTGTTGTCACATGACATCATGATTGATGAGCAGTTGTAGGTCATCCAGAAAAGTGCATTAGTGCATTAGAATGCTATTCTGAAGAATATGTTTATTTACCTGAGATGCTGGCTACAATTCAGACAGTCGAACTGATTGAGAGACAACTGTAATCAAGGTGTTGACAAGTGGGATTGTGCAAGGGTGCACATTGACATGCAGACTGCAGTCAACTGATAGTTTTATTGTCAGACCGTGAACATCATCTACTTTGACCCAACCTCAGACCCTGTAGTTGTAGCTGAGGCCTGAAAGAGTTTGTTTTGTGTTGTCGAAATTTCGAGATGTTGGCTTTTGCACTGCGAAAGCAAATCCACTTTTCATGCACTTCCAAAGGATGAGGACTCAGGCTCAAATTGATACTGTATCGTTACGTTCAGATATGGTAATGGCCGTTTGGTTTCCGACACACGCTGTAAGTGGTAGACCAATCACAATAGAATGGGCCATCTGACCAATCAGAGCAGGTTAGCAGTTAGTAAGGAGGGGTTTAAAGAGACCAAATCCTTTATCACATGGTTTCAGAAACTGTGAGAAAAGTGGTGGAAAATTAAAGTGTTTTTGAACCTTGGATGCATGTAAACCTGTTGTAGGAAACGTCTGAAACAACATTAGCATAACAGTGGCGAAAGACAGAGGGAGAACTAGGGTCTACATTTTCAGATATGCAAAGTTGTTTACGGAGCTCAGATACAACAGTGTGCAAAGAAAGGGTAAATTACATTTTGAAAATGAAAACCACCGGCTCTACTCACTCCAAGTGAGCACTCTCAAGGGGAGCATTTGATACATCCTATTTGAAGCCATCCATACTGACACTTTATTTTCAATCGGAATGTGACAAGCTGTCACGTATACTGTATATAGTGCCAAATTAAATTTTTTTTAAGTTTTTTTTTAAGTTTTTAAAGTTCCTGCAAAGATCTTAAATACATTTCCAAGTGATTTCAGATCAAATTAGATAGTCTGAGTGGGCAATGGGGCAGAGCAGGGAAAATGAGAATGTTTCCTTCAAAACCACCAGACATTTGGTTCCACTCACAAAGACAAAGAAACAGCCCTGTTTATTTGAGATGCTCTGGTTGAGTATTGCTTATGAACTGCAAAGTGAACTCACATCAAATAATGCCCCCTAAAGAGACAAAACAAGAACGCCAATGAAGAATAATCAAGTAAAGTTTGACATGATGAAAACCACATGACTCCCCCCAGATCGGCCTCCCTCTAGAAATGCCGCCAAGACATTAATGAGTTTCTGATGAATTACAAAAACATCCTGTGCCTTACTACAGCTCCCCAGCTAGCAAAAGTGTACCTCTCAGATGACAAACCTACGGTGCTGCCTACAGACCGTCCATTTACTGATCAAGCTTTGAACCAGGAGGCAGCAGGTCGTCAAGCCATTGAACCTATTAGACTTTAGAACATGCAGTAAGACGTTTATCTCTGACAGATGCTGAAAAAGAAAAAGTTAGACTGAGGATTAAGTGAAAGGGATAAAGGCAGACATGGGAAAAAATCTGAGAAGATGACAGAATAATGGGGAAACGTGAGATATTAATAAGAAAACTAGGGGAGGTGATCAGGAGACATTCCAGAATCCAGTTCCTTTGACAGCAGTGGATTAGCGAGAAGCTCTGCCTGGTGATGTGAACACGGGTCGGAGTCAGACGCGCGTCATAAATCATCAGAGAAGGTTAAATGGCTTTTAATGTACTCAGAGGGAAGGGGGACAACTCCCTCCGGACTGTCAGTTTAATTTTCCACACAGTGCTCCGGTACAATGTCACACCAGCCCTGCACAACATAGCTACAAAGATATAGTGATACTTTTTATTATATATCAATAAATCAAAAAAACTTTATTTATATAGCGCTTTTACAATGATGATTGTTTTTCCAAAGCAGCTTCACAGTGTTAAACAGGACAACATTGCAACAAAATTTGATTTGGCTAGTTTAATTTGGATAGTTTAAATTATATGACCAAATTAATAAATTCTATTTAACTAATATTTAGTTGGTAACTTGGATCACATAATTTGAGTGTACAACAGGCAAGCCAAACCAAGGCGACAGTGGCAGAACCAAAACTCCATCAGGGCATGATGGGAGAAAAATAAACCTTAGGAGAAATATGTAGACTTGATTTGAGTGCCAGTTCTCCTCTGGCCTGAGAGATACCTCTCAATATGTTTGTGAACCAATTTAAATAATCAAATTTTAATATTTAGGAATTTCCTTTGAAATGTCTAAAAATTGTGATTGAGGAAGAACCACTCATTTCGTAAGGGAATTGATAATGTTCAAAAACACAGCAAATATTCTCAAAATTAGCATATCATGAAAAGGTTCTCTAAACGAGCAATGAACCTAATCATCTGAATCAACTAATTAACTCTAAAAACCTGCAAAAGATTCCTGAGGCTTTTAAAAACTCCCAGCCTGGTTCATTACTCAAAACCGCAATCATGGTAAGACTGCCGACCTGACTGCTGTCCAGAAAGGCCATCATTGACACCCTCAAGCGAGAGGGTAAGACACAGAAAGACATTTCTGAAGCGAATAGGCTGTTCCCAGAGTGCTGAATCAAGGCACCTCAGTGGGAAGTCTGTGGGAAGGAAAAAGTGTGGCAAAAACACTGCACAACGAGAAGAGGTGACCGGACCCTGAGGAAGATTGTGGAGATGTAACCCGATAGAGTAAAAACATCCAGAGCCAACCGTGCACAGGCGTGTGCAGGAAATGGGCTACAGGTGCCGCATTCCCAGGTCAGCCACTTTTGAACCAGAAACAGCGGCAGAAGCACCTGACCTGGGCTACAGATAAGCAGCACTGGACTGTCGCTCAAATTTTTCATGTCATTCGAAATCAAGGTGCCAGAGTCTGGAGGAAGACTGGGGAGAAGGAAATGCCAAAATGCCTGAAGTCCAGTGTCAAGTACCCACAGTCAGTGATGGTCTGGGGTGCCATGTCAGCTGCTGGTGTTGGTCCCCTGTGTTTTATCAAGGGCAGGGTCAATGCAGCTAGCTATCAGGAGATTTTGGAGCACTTCATGCTTCCATCATCTGAAAAGCTTTATGGAGATGAAGATTTCGTTTTTCAGCACGACCTGGCACCTGCTCACAGTGACAAAACCACTGGTAAATGGTTTACTGACCATGGTATTACTGTGCTCAATTGGCCTGCCAACTCTCCTGACCTGAACCCCATAGAGAATCTGTGGGATATTGTGAAGAGAAAGTTGAGAGACGCAAGACCCAACACTCTGGATGAGCTTAAGGCCGCTATCGAAGCATCCCGGGCCTCCACAACACCTCAGCAGTGCCACAGGCTGATTGCCTCCATGCCACGCCGCATTGAAGCAGTCATTTCTGCAAAAGGATTCCGACCAACTATTGAGTGCATAACTGAACATAATTATTTGAAGGTTGACTTTTTTTGTATTAAAAACACTTTTCTTTTATTGGTCGGATGAAATATGCTATTTTTTTTAGATCTGAGCTGTATGCCAAAATCATCAGTATTAAAACAATAAAAGACCCACAAGTGTGAAAAATTATACAAATTGTTGAATCAAAGTTTTGAATTGATTTCCTGAACTGAACTGATCCCAACAGCAGTTTTAATAGTGAAGTTTATGCTGCATTGATAGCTCTTCAAAATCGCCATAACTATGAGATGTAAACTGATATTCATCATCTTTGGACATACTCATGTCAAAAAATATCTATGTGCAACTTTTTTTGCAACTGAGAAAATGCACAAAACAAGGACAGATAATAACAGTCAGTGTTGCATAATTATACTTTACCGGCAAAATCATCACTAATACACAAGCGCGCACACATTGTTCAGCTCTAATGCACACAAAAACCCAGAAAACATGCACAACCTTTTGCAGACACGTGCCTAGAAGTACATGAAGAACTGTGGCTGATCCATTATGAAGGCAAACCAGATGTTCTAATTTTGAATTTGCCAAAATTATAGGGGCCCCTCACAGGCAGCTTTGATAGAAGGATGAAGAGCTTGTAGAGCATGAGGTCATTAAAGTGGAATTCAAAAGCCAACAATGATGAAAAGTGCAAGAGTAAATCATACGCCGAGTGACTTCAAAGACCACAGACTCATTAGTCAGAGAAAATCAAAGGTGACCTACTAGACGACTGTAATACACAGAGAGGAAGGAATATTTACCTGAATCTTAATTTTATAAATAAATATTAAAAAAAAAAAAAAAAATCTGTGCTGATGAAAATCAACAGCACAGACCAGAACCATGGGAAAAAATGAATAAATAAATAAATAAATAATTAAAATATGCTAAATAAAACAAACAAATAAAAAAACAAAATAACATAAAATATGTGCGGAACGGTTCCAGATTAGGCCCTGCACCACATCAGCCACTTCCACACTGTACAGGGCAACTTGTTTGCTGTTGATTGATCTGGAGTGTTAATGGACATTGATCACTGCACTAAGCTCTTTGACCTCTCAGACAGCTCAAGATGCATCAATATTTGCATTGGCTGAGTGGCAGAGAGCGTGTGTAAGCAACACCTCGTCTCAGAGGTCTTTATGCAAGAGCCACACACAACATTTTCCAGAGTGCAAAACATTAAGGGGTTTAATTTCCTTGACAAAAACCCATGTTCATCCAACCTTAGCACAGTTTAAAATTAAATAAAAGTCTTTCACTAACTTTCTCTGCCTCTGCAACAACTTTCCATTTCAGAGTTCCATCTGACAACCTGATATCATTTTGGTAACGCCCACTTTTTACACGATCCAATCAATTACCAATTTATAAAAAAATCAAGTCCTCACTTGATGTCCTGATATCTTTTTCTCAGTTTCAGTTGGAAATGTATTATATTACGAAAGTAAAAGGTGCTGCAAATAGCTCTTACCATTGACTGTAACATCTTGGTAACACTTTACAGTAAGATACAATAAATGCTGTAAAAAAAAAAAAAAAAAAATTGTTTTATGTCATAATACCTAATGCATTAACTAAAGTGAACATATTTAATCTTAATAAGTGTTACTAATATTTTTTTCTCTGATCAAACCTTCAATTTCAACAACCTTAATTTCTAAATATTTTTGTCCAGCCCGGCTGGTCCTAAAAGTCCCAGACAGGTCATTTATAATTCAGAGTTTGGAGGAAGTGCATTCTGAGCTTTTAGGGATTGGGTGTTGCTCTTTTTCTGTTTTTTTCCTCTGCTGACATCAGGACAGGTTTCTTTTCAGAGAAGTACATGTCTTTCCATTTACAATGTCATCTCTCCTCAGCAGGTAATCAAACCATGCCAAGTATAGAGTTTGGGCCCAGGGATTTCGTTTTGGATGCTGCTAGCAAATAAATCACATCTGCCTCATTCCCGAACGGCTGTTTCCCGCATCTTCTCGACGTATATGATGACATCCACAGCTGTAGACAGAGTCCTCGTCCCTGTAAAGCCCATTCCACCAGAGCCAGTGCAGCAGGACGGCACAATCACAGTCTGAAAGGAAGAGCTGAAAGGCTCCCACTATATTCAAAAAGTTCCAGAGCTTTAGTAGGACTTGGGATCCTTATCCACTCCATTCACTAAAGCGGAATGCTAATTAAGAGACCAGAGAGGTCAGAATGTGTGAATGTCCAAAGAGAAAAAGGAGGGGGCACAACCATTGCCCAAGTGACAGTTAAAAGAATAGTTTCCCAAAAATGACAACGTTGTCATCGTTTACTCACCCTTCGGAACGTCCAAGCTGCTCATTTCCATACAACGAAAGTGGATAGTAAGTTATTACATCAAGCTCCAAAAAGGACAAAAATAATGAAAGTTTTAGGGGACATAAACATGAACACAAACGAAAAACTGTTGAAATATAGTGAAGTATAGAGAAATAAAAGGAATGTGGGAATTGGATGAGAAATATTCAAGTTTAAAAATGGACTTAAACTTTTGTTTCTCAAACTGTGCTCTGATTTGCCTTGAGATTTGAACTTTTTCTCACCAAACTTTTCCAAAGCCAAATGATCTGCTCTATGAATGAACAATCTGAGCATTCAAACGTTCCTCTGGATCCCTAAACATCACAAGTGAAATCTCCTTCATTTCTCATACAACAAGGTTAAATGAAGAAGACCAAGTCACCTTCTCACATTTAAATAGAGATATAGAATCTTTATGAGAATTGGATGAGAAATAGTTGAGTTCATCTTCAGATTTTAGTATCATTGGTATCTTATTCCTCTGGAAACAAGACCATCATCTAGAAAAGAATCACTTTTGGAGCTCAGCAGTGTGAATCCACTGTCATTGCATGGAAAAGATCAGCTTGGACATTCTTCCACAACCATTCTAGCATGACTTTTCTTTTGGCGTTTCAGGAGGTGAAAAAAATATGTCAAAATGTTCACTTTTTGTGGACAAAGCTTTCCTTAAAAACACAACATAAAGCAAGAGGCTAGTGAACCGCCAGAAAATGCATCCATTTGCGCCAAAACAGTAAAAGACACTTAAAATGTGACATGCACAATAAAACAAGCAGCCCTTTATGCCAGCACTGATCTAATTCATCGAAATATCCTGGAAAATTCTCTCCCCCCCAATCCCACCTGCCCCAGTCAACTGGACTGACCCATGGCTCACCCAGAACATGCAGGACAGGCAGACCCAGGTGCGTGAGCGGCCGGCCAGTGCGGCTGGCAAGTTGAGAGACAGGGATGGCATCACGAGATCAGGCTGTCGGCTTTCTCTCCTCAGGATCCTGCAGAGAACACATAACTATTCCACACACTGGTCCAACAAAGCTCCACAGATCCATGACAAGCTGAGGAGAGCTGCATCAACTGCCGCTGCTGTCCTCCTCGCCGCGCACTTATTCCAGGAGCCCTCCCTCCGTCTCTCTCTCTCTCTCTCTCTCTCTCTCTCTCTCTCTCTCTCTTTTGGGGTCATGTATTGCTCGGCTCCACAGGAGAGAGGGGGAGGTGACTGAGAGCCTCTTTATTTCTCCCCACTGCTCTCCTTGTCGGCTTTAGCCCCTCCTCTCTCCGTGTCTCTCTCTTCAGTCTTACTTTCATTCATATCTCCCACCCCCTGCTTTCCTCTCTAACCTCCCCCCATGAGCAGATTTTCTCAAAGAGTGCTCACTGGTTCTCATCTCAAACCCCTCTAGCTTATCCTGGAGTCAAACATACCCACAGGAAAGAAGGATCTCTGAAAGTCTCAATTGTTTCTCCTGGATTGAGTTACCTGTATCTCAAGATTCAGGAAAAGACTCCGTAATGTCACGTTTCTAGAGTTTCAAATAAGAGAAGAGATCTCAACAACATTGCCAACAGAGTCAAAAGACTGCGATTTGAATATGATCTGAGCTGAGGAATCTTTGAGCATCAAAATGGGCCACAACAAACTAAATTCTTCCAAGACTATCCATATTCATTTTAAAACAGAAAACTCTTATTGCATACCAACAATTGTCTCATTTGTGTTCTGCAGGAGAAACATCTGAGACAAAGTTAATACTTAAATGAAACATATTTCCTGTTTTATAAAAAGAGATGTCTCAGATGTACTGAGAAATACATCGTTCCTCTGGGCCGCTAGTAATGAAAAGTCACAAATGAGATGGTTGTGATATCTCAGTTGCTTCTCCTAGACAATAATGAGATTAAATGGAGAGCAAATTAATACTTTACCTTCTCAGTTTTGCAGCAATTGTACATGTCATCTCAAGAGTTTCTGAAGAAATCTCAACAGTTTCTCAAACTGTGCTCAGATCTGACAAGGTAAAGTCTGAAATCAAACGTCAAAGATCTCAATATGAACTCAAACCTTTCTCATCAGATTCTTCCAAGACTATATAACAAAACTGTCTGTGTTTTTTTTTACTATGCAACATCAGAAACAAAGACTTAAATGAAACATCAAGACTTTTGAGTCTGAGAAATGCACCCATTCGAAAGAAGTTACAAATTAAATAATATCTCAATACTTTCTCCTACAAAACAATGAGCGAGCAAATTGAGACTTAATCTTCTCAGATTTGCAGTAATTTTCAAGCATCTCCACCGGTGTTTGAGAGCTCAATAATGTATCAAACGGTGCTCAGAATAGACAAGATAGACAAGACAGTCTGCAATCAAAACTTCATGAACTCAATTACTTCTCATCAAATTCTTTAGGCTCTGATCTGAGCTATACTATATAGTATTGTTTAATGCTCTGCACTCTTACATACACTATAGTCTCATGTGTGTCTTTTTATATGTCTCCTAAGAAATTCTAAGAGAAACTAAATACATTTTTAAATGACACATGATTGAAGACTCCACAAGCCTGGAAAGAGCAACCTCTGAGGAATGATTTTCTTCCTCTGGGTCTGTAAATCTCCTTTAATGTCACAGCTACATGTCTCTGCCCCAGATATCAGTGAGGATGCGAGCGCGTTGGTTTTCTGGGCCATCAAACACACAGCAACCCAAACAGCAAACAGAGCAGAGCCGAGAGCTTCATTACAGTCATATCAAACCTTCACTGGCCTGCTGGAGGGGAAGGTGGTCTCTCTGTGGGTGTCTCTCTGTCTCCGGATGATGTCTGTAATCCCTTGGCATTTCCTCGTCATCACACTGATGAGATGAAACCCCTCCTGGGGTCAGGCTTGTTTGGTTTCAAAGACATTTACCCTGTCCATCATGGCACATGGTGGACACATTTGTAATTAGGGGTTGCATTAGCGAAAGACAAGCTAATTCAGGCAGTCAGGGTGCAAAGAAATGCCTGTAAACATGGTAAATGTCTAGCGTGGTAAATATTTAAGCTTCAGAAACTCTCATGAGAAAATATTTAGTGTTAACAGCATAGAGGTGTAGAGGTGAATCACACATGAGTTTCCAAAATGTACCACGTTAGTTATTATAGCACTCGGTAGCAAGTAGACATCCACAAGCAGAACTAGGTTACACTTTATTTTAAGGTGTAATTTTTACAGTGTAATTATATATTTAATTACTGATTAATATTAATCAACATGTACTTACCATAGGGTTAGGGTAGTATTAGGGTTTGGCTGAGAGTTAGTTGCATGTAACTATGCATAATTTTCTGTTATTACTATGGTAAGTACATGTAACATATGTAACAAGGACACTGTAAATTAAAGTGCTACCCAGAATTATACACTATAAACATATAGCTATGAATAAACAAAACAAATAGCATTTTCAAAATCAAGCAGTGAAGCGATTGGCTAGCTTCAAGACACCTGATGAAAAACTGGACGGATTTCTGGACCTTTGTAAGGAAACAGCCAAGCGACCATTTAATTTCACTGTTGAAGCAGATTTGTTACGTGACAGTATTAATATACTAAAAACATATCTAAGTTTCTCAAGGATCAAGATCAAGTTATCTGCATCTCCTGCGCTGCATCAAGTCACTCGCATAATATCGGTCACCACTCATGTTAATGCATGCCTCAGATTAACTGCACAGCATGTGTGTAAATAAAATTATAAAGTAATCATTCCATCACAAATAAATCTCTTAATCAAGTCACTGAGTCTATAGTGTTATAGACTACACAACATTAATATTATTGTCAAATACATTTTTATATTATTATTATTTATTGCCCCGGTTCAGTAAGGAACTCTTGTAATAAAGTACCAGTGGTTGGGACAGATTTTAACTATCAAGGCTAGTTGAAAAGATGCAATCTAATCCTGTTTACATTAAATAAGATGCTCCTGCAGATTTAAGTTTACGGACCTGTTGCTATGACAGTAAGACAAGGATGAGTGTCGAAGAACCAAACAATCCAAGATCCTGCTGACTGAGTTAGCGCCGTATGAAGAACGGACTCTAGGCGTTTGTTGTATGATAGATCAGTTGGTCACAATGATCGAGCAGTTGTTGGTAAACAACGGATCACGGTGGTATAATTATATATCTAGTCTACTTTTGTGGCAACAATGAATTCAATTATCTTCCCAGCCCTACATGGCACATGGGTTTCTTACCTTTTCTTGTCTTTCCTTAAACAGAATAAACTGCAAAATGGACTAGAGTTTTTGCTGAAAGTCAAATGTAGCTGTAAGAAAGTTTTGCAAAGGCTGATGAGACAAATATCCACTTTTATGGACCGTAGAAGAATCATGCACGACCACCTGCGAGATGTGTTTCAATAATTGCCGTTAACTCTGAGGTCTCATTCTTGCGGTTCACTGCGTCTGACTGATGCCTCTAAACCCACTAATGTCTCTGAGATTTGGTCAGGCAAGAAGCCAGATGATAAGACAGAAATAAGTGTAGGATTAGTTCCAGTTTGATTAACTTTGTCACAAGGAAAACCACCAGTTCCCCAAAGCACCTCAAACCCAGAGGCTGTAAAAGCATCCATTTTTATTCTTCAAGCAGATCAATCCCTTTATGAGTTCCGCTCTGGTCAATAGACCGGCTAAATATACACACACACAACGGTTCTGATGCGCTTTCACTCGGCTCTATTTCGAGAACATGAATCAGATGAGAAGCAATACAATATGGGAAATAATATCCGGCCTCAGATGCAGCGCATTAGAGGAGATTGGGGTCAAAACGGGGAGAAAAGGGATGATCTGAAGAGCTGAGCCTTTCTTAACAGCGAGAAACTTGAACACAGCTGAAGCTACAGTAATGAAATGTACTGCTGGATGATATTATGAAAATTCACAATGCATTTCCAATGATCCAGTGAAATATTAATATTGTCTCTGACTCAAACTTAATTAATGAAAATCGCAAATTTACAATTGGTAAGTTTTATTAATTTGCATGAATCAATTTAATTCCATAAGTCAACAATTCACATAAATTTTTTTTTTTAAAAACATGCCCTATATATTCTTTAATTTTTTTACCCTCTTGCATTAAATGTTTTGATGATTCCTCTGAAGAAAGAAAAAAAAAACCTCTGTTAAAAGTTGTTATCTGTGATGTAAAAAAAAGAAACCTATACAATTACAACCTACGCAATGACACTAAAAACCAAAGTGACACACTTCAGAGAAAAAATATATATAAATAACTGGGCATAACTAACTGTATGCAATATACCACACTAACATTCAAAAGTTTTCTATTTGAATACATTTTAAAATGTAATTTATTCCTGTGATGCATGATACATGATCCTTCAGAAATCATTCTAATATGATGATTTGCTGCTCAAGACATTTATTATTGCCAACTTTAAAAACAGTTGTGTAAACAAAGTCAGGATATTTCTATGAATAAAAGTTCAGCATTTACTTGAAACAGAATCTTTTGTAACATTTAAATGTCTAACTGACTAATCAAATGCATCCTTGCTGAATAAAAATTATACATTTCTATTAATTTCTTTAAAAAATACAAATTCTTAGCTTCTCCCAAACTTTTGAATGTTAGTGTGTAATGTTACAAAAGCTTTCTATTTCAGATAAATGCTGTTCTTTTGAATTTTCTATTCTATATCAAATAATCCTGAAAATTATACACAACTGTAAATAAATGTTTCTTGAGCAGCAAATCAGCATACATTTACAATTAATCATTAACAACTAATCATTTAGCAGACGCTTTTATCCCAGGCAACTTACAAATGAGGAGAGCAATAGAAGCAATCAGACTAACAAGGGGCAACAGTGTGCAAGTGCAAGTAAAAAGAAAACAAATAGAAGAGTGAGGCAATTTAGCATCTGTAATTCACACATCTTTGGATCGTGAGAGAAACCAGACCTGAAGGAAAGACTCTCTGGTTCAGGACTCAATCCAGGATCTTCTTGCTGTGAGGAGCCAGTGTTTCCCACTCATACACTGGTGCTGCCCTTAATCACAGATATAAGAGACACTGTGACTATTTCTGAAAGACGTCTACAGAAGCTCTTACTGAGAGTTAACAGAGGTTTAGATGTTGTGGTGGGAAGCGTTTGCTTTAGTTGGGCTCTTGGTCCCTGTAGTTGTGTTAGCCTTTCTTTGGCTGCTGTAACTGTGTCTGTGAAACACAACAGTTGTGGCTGAGAAAGCAAACGTAAAGTGACATCAGGTGTTGTCAGCTCCTCGTTGATGATCTAAATCATCACTAAGCGAGCATGTGATGTTGTGTTTTAAGTTTTGTGTCCTTGTTTGGTACAATCGTACTTTGTTTATAGCCACAATAACTTTGTGGTATTGGCACCAATAGTATTAAAAGGATCAATTATCTTTAAGGATGACAAAAAAAAAGTATGTGCACCCTACATTTTGAGCAAATATTTCAAAGTCAAACACTGACATCAAGATTAGACCTATGATTCACAACAACGGTGACAATCAAATCAAAAAAGCTTGGGAATCAAGCATGAGTTTTGTACTATGAAGCCACCCAACATGCATTGCAGCATGAAACTTGTCACCGTTGTTGTGAATCATAGGCCAAATGTTGATGTGTGTGTGTGACTGTGAAATATTTTCTCAAAACGTTTGGTGCATATTCTTTTTTTTTTTTTTTTTGGTCAATCTTCAGGATAAATAATGCTAGTACTAGCATTAGTGGACATCTTTTCAATGTTCGCCTCTAGGGACAAAGATGTTGAAAAGATGTCTTTTGGACATAACTTTCCTTAGTGGGAAAGTAAACTCGGTAATTCCAAGTTGTATGCAAAAATAATCACCTCAGCACAACCTGCATTAATGAGTTAGGAATACTCACAAAGTGTATTTTACTTGAAATTATTTAGTTGTAAAAAATAGTAATTCTAAGTAGTCTATACTAAGACAAGTACATCTAAAGTAATTTATTAAGTTACTGGAACTGTCTTGTGAGTGTACAAAACTTGACAGTCACTTGGTACATACCATTCCTATTTCACTTTACTTGGTTTTTCAAGGCAATCTGTTTGCATGCTTTTTTTAAGTAAGGTTTACTAATTGGATTTTACAGTGCAGGAATCTTGCTTTTTTGTAGGTGACCAAATACTTATTTTCCACCATAATTTGCAATTAAATTCTTTAAAAATCAGACAAAGTGATTTTCTGGATTTTTCTTCTCATTCTGTCTCTCGTAGTTGAAGTGTACCTATGATGAAAATTACAGGCCTTTCTCATCTTTTTAAGTGGGAGAACTTGCACAATTGGTGGCTGACTAAATACTTTTTTGCACCACTGTATATAAAATGCACACATATATTCATATGGCTGCATCCTGGTTAGTGGGTAAAATTATCTGGTTTATTATCAAGTCTAGACAAATCAGTCTATTACCTGGACACACTCATATAGAGCGTAATGACTCCAAAACCCTCACTAGTGCTCTTAGAAGCAAACAACATCTACACTATCTCAGGAAAACAATAAAAGTAGCCACCTGTCTTTACTGTAATAGCAAGCTCTGCAACGGAAATATGAGAACGTAACTTGAACTGCCCACAACAGTCCACAGGTGCCTGCACAAATATCTAGTATGACCAGTCGTCCTATAGTCTACATGGCATATTTGCAGTTTCATAAAGTAAAACATGAAAATGTGCCCTGGATTGAGGTGTTAGGCTCACTGACCAAAAATAAACTACCTTCAAAGTCTCTTAGCTGGAGACAGGGCAAAACAAAAATGGCTTTTCAACAACATCCTTCAAGAAGTCAAACCATTCCTTCACACGACACATTAAAATGCAAGTGAGGTGTTCTGCCGTCACAGTAAATGTTCATTTATTGGACACACATAGGCCTACACAAACTGCACTCTTTACTTACAGTAATACAAGAAGTTGAATGTTGTATGTGGGACTAAATGTTATTCAGCTTTATATGATTTTTCTAGTCTGATATTCTAACCACAAATGTAAATGCAAAAATCTACAAAAAATGACAATTGTTGTTGTCTGCATTTGATTCTTTTCTAAATCTGTGTAAATACAATGCACAGAAAGGTCAAAATACACTTGAATTAAACTAAAGATGTACACCACCTCGACAGACAGTTTTTTCTAAAATAAATCTCTTTACTGTTGTTATTGCAATCACTGTTTCAGACAAATATCAACTAAGGACAAATAAAAAAATGCTCACACTATATCTTCAGGTTGTGATGTATTGTAAATCACTGAGGGGAAGAAGAGGTCACCACACAAAGACACAGATTAGCACAGTCAACAGCTTTAACCAGTCAGATAAGAGCGGTGGAGAGGAAACGCTCTGTCACAGTATATGAGCCTGCAGAAGTCATTATAGTAACCTTTGTATACTGAGTGCAAAAGAAGGCCTCCTGTACATTTCAGAGTCATGGACCAATTATCTGAGAGGACGAGAGCTGCCAGAGTGACCCCTAGTGTCTATGATGAGAACTGAGAAAGAACAAGCTCAGATGGTGTTGAAATGAGGCTTCTCACATGTTTTACTTATTCTACAGCAACTGTTGACGGCCAGTCGTACTATCAAACAAGCGTCTATGGATTCTTTTAGTTAAAAAAAAAAAAAATTTAATATATGGCAAAACATTTGGTATAGAACAGGGTTAAAAATGAGGCACTATATAACATGTATAAAATCAGTACAGACATTTCTCTATAAATCATAAATTAATAGAAATTATTTAATTAATAATTTTAAGATTTGTATTCATTATAGAAATGCATTAAACTGTGTGTGTGTGTGTGTGTGTGTGTGTGTGTGTGTGTGTGTGTGTGTGTGTGTGTGTGTGTGTGTGTGTGTGTGTGTGTGTGTGTGTGTGTTCATGCTTTTCTATCCTGGTGGACACTTCAACCTGACTGCACACAGACTCATGGGGACTCGTGTCACCGTGGGGACCTAAATTGAGGTCCCCATGAGGAAACAAGCTTATAAATCATACAAAATGAGTGTGTGTGTGTGTGTGTGTGTGTGTGTGTGTGTGTGTGTGTGTGTGTGTGTGTGTGTGTGTGTGTGTGTGTGTGTGTGTGTGTGTGTGTGTGTGTGTGTGTGGGCATGTTTTGTGAAATATCAGGACACAAATGTGTATAATGACATGGGTATGACATAGGTATTACAAAAGAGGGTGAAATATGAGGACGTTCCCCATGTCCTCACTTTTCAAAATGCTTATAAATCACACAGGATGAGGTTTTTTCACAGAAAGTAAACTGCACAGTCTCCTGTGATGGGTAGGTTTAGGGGCAGGGGGCAGTGTAGGGGATAGAAAATACAGTTTATACAGTATAAAATGCATTACGCCTATGGAATGTCCCCACATTTCACAAAAACAAACATGTGTGTGTGTGTGTGTGTGTGTGTGTGTGTGTGTGTGTGTGTGTGTGTGTGTGTGTGTGTGTGTGTGTGTGTGTGTGTGTGTGTGTGGACTGGTAATCCCTACGGTATGGGGACAAAATGTCCCCACAAAGATGGCAATATCCAAATTTTTGTCCTTGTGGGGACATTTTTTTGGTCCCCATGAGGAAAACATCTTATAAATCACACTAAGTGATGTTTTTGAAAATGTAAAAATGCAGCATGTCTCCTGTGATGGGCTGGGGCAGTGTAGGGGATAGAAAATATGGTTTGTACAGTATAAAATGCATTACGCCTATGGAATGTCCCCATAAAACATGGAAACACAACATGTGTGTGTGTGTGTGTGTGTGTGTGTGTGTGTTAGTGTGTGTGTGTGTGTGTGTGTGTGTGTGTGTGTGTGTGTGTGTGTGTGTGTGTGTGTGTGTGTGTGTGTGTGTGGGCATGTTTTTGTGAAATATCAGGACACAAATGTGTATAATGACATGGGTATGACATAGGTATTACAAAAAGAGGGTGAAATATGAGGACGTTCCCCATGTCCTCACTTTTCAAAATGCTTATAAATCACACAGGATGAGGTTTTTCACAGAAAGTAAACTGCAGTCTCCTGTGATGGGTAGGTTTAGGGGCAGGGGCAGTGTAAGGGGATAGAAAATACGGTTTGTACAGTATAAAAACCATTACGCCTATGGAATGTCCCCACATTTCACAAAAACAAACATGTGTGTGTGTGTGTGTGTGTGTGATGAATGCAGCCTTGGTGAGCATGAGACACATTAGTGAAAATATAGACATTTTCAATATTTTAAAAAAGATTACTAATCCTAATAAATGCTAATAAATTTCTATTCATCAAAGAATCATGAAAAATTTTATTGATAATAATAAATGTTTCTTGAGCATCAAATCATCATATTAGGATGATTTCTGAAGGATCATGTAACACTGAAGACTGGAGTACTGATGCTGAAAATTAATCTTTGATCACAGGAATACATTACATTTTAACATATATTCAAATATAAAACAGTTGTTTTAAACTGTGATAATATTTCACAATATTACTGATTTTACTGCATTTTTTAAATCACATTACTGCGAATTTAAATTTCTTTATTTAAATTAAATTTCCCACATAAGAATAATATCCAATACATTTTTTACCACTTTATGAGTGCAAAACCAGTTTAACTCAAAGCAAACCATCTGAATTCTGACATCCTGAGAACCAAAAGCTTTAGTGTGAAAATGCCCTTAAACTAAGATAAAAATGTCAACTGTCACACCAAAAGACAAACTGAATCACGGCTGACAGACAGCATCAGAGCGCTGAAGATAATCTGAGTGACAGACACTGGAGGAGGAGCCTGATGAACACACAGCATAATCAAATCCATCGCAGCTCAGCATCAACAAGGCTTCGACCTTCAGCAAAGTCTTTCCTTGCAGATAAAACACGAGCGTTATTCGTATTGCCTCCATTATGGAAATAAAGCTTTCTCTCCGAGCGGATAGTCTGTGTCAAATGGGGTCGAGTAAAGACTGGGGACCGTTCAGACTGAGATGGAGCGATTGCTTTTTAGCTAGAGGACAGGGATCAGGATGAAAGGAGTGGAGGAAGGAAGGAAATATGGGAGGACAGGAAAGGAGGAGAGCAGGGCTGGGTAGTAGAAATGCGGCAACCAGTAGAGATTTTGCAATCATGTTAGATATATTTGCGTGGACAGGACTGTTTTATGTTTACATTTGAGCATGCAGCAAAAAAAACTGCACTACTACACTGTATTTCTCCATCTCAAATGTTTAATGCTAATATTTTCAACCTATTTTCTCTGTTTGTGAGACATCATTCCAGTGCAGCTCTAATATTATACTGTAAAAAGTGATTCTAGATTATTATAGGGATAGTTCACCCAAAAATGAAAATGATGTCATCATTTACTCACCCTCAAGTTGTTCCAAACCTGTATGAGTTTCTTTTCTTCTGCTGAACTAAAAATAAGATGAAGAATGTGGTAGCCATTGGCTTCCATAGTATTTATATGTCCTTATGGAAGTCAATGGCTAATGTCAACTGTCTGGTTACCAACATTCTTACATTCTATTCTTTTAATGATTCTTACAAAGATTATAAGAGTACATTTTACAAGAAAATACTTTGGGCCCTATTTAACGATCTGAGCACATGGTCTGAAGCTCTTAGGACGTGTCCAAATCCACTTTTTCTAGTTTAACGGCGGTAAAAACATTCACCTCGCCAGTCGCATGGTCCAAAAGGGTTGTCCCTAGTCTCTTAATGAGTCATGGGTGTGTTTTGGTGTAATGTGCAATAAACCAATCAGAGTCTCATCTCACATTCCCTTTAAAAGCCAGTTGCGCTAACGCTAAGCTGTATTCGCTTTTTACATGAAGGAATTTGCAAGCGGAAAGACTGAACGCTTCTCCAGAGAGGAAACCTTTTATTTTTAATATTTAAAAATGTGTGTGTGCTGCTGCGCGTCCCTGTGTGTGTAATAAGCGCGTAATGTACGCGCATTGTGCATACCTATATAGGTGCATTTACTAACGCCAGTCACGTCAGTGTTTCTACTTCAAAATGTCATGTTTAATTAAATGTGTTACTTGCCTTTTCTTTGTGATTATTGGAGAAATTGAATTTTGTAGTTTTACAGTGTTTACAGTAAGAAAGATATGGCCGTTGAGTGCTAAATGAAAACATTACTTGTTTTCAATTACTGTGTTTTGCAATGAAGTGACATCAATTGTTGAATATTCTCTTGTGGAATTTTGCCCCCCAAACGCACACACACACACACACACACGCGCACGCACTGCCCTTAAACCTACCCATCACAGGAGACAGTTGTGCAGTTTACTTTCTGTGAAAAAAACATCATCCTGTGTGATTTATAAGCATTTTGAAAAGTGAGGACATGGGGAACGTCCTCATATTTCACCCTCTTTTTGTAATACCTATGTCATACCCATGTCATTATACACATTTGTGTCCTGATATTTCACAAAAACATGCCCACACACACACACAGCATCTGTTCCTCTCTTCCATCCATGGAAAACAATGAAGATACACCCACTTTGACTTCACGTGTAACAGCACGTTTTCCTGAGTGGTCTTTCTGAAAGGAGTAGCACACACACACACACACACACACACACACACCCTCCCAGCAGAACACAAAAAGCGTAAACATCTCTCCTCTCACAACGACTATCAGCAAAAACACGAGGGTCTGAATCCTCTAGTGGTTTGATGTCATTCTAACCTATTACATACCACCGCTGTGAGAGCCAAAGCAAACTAACAAACCCTGCGCTTATCAAACTTTTCTTGTTTGAAAACTCCGGAAATCCAAGCAGTTCTGTAATCAGCCTTTTTTTCCACATCATTGTGGTTCTCTACTTGTCAAACTTTTTATGTAACATGTTTGTTTACACAATTTGAAAGGAACCAATGCCCGGCCAGATCCTCGTCAGCAGCTCACGGGTATGTTATCTCATCCTCGGCAACTGTGAGAACTCCATACTCACATAATTACCTGATATCTAATACACTGCTATTACTAATGAAAAGTGCCGCATGACTTAATAACATTACTCATACCACAGTGATGATCTCCTTTCTTTGGCATTGTAAGTAAATGTTTAACTTAATACACTCTGAACAATGATTTAAAGAATGAGAAAACAAGACCATACATGTTCATATTAAGCTGTAACATGTATTATTCAAAAAACCTTGTGAGACCTCTATGCACTTAGAATAATTGTGTGTGTGTGTGTGTGTGTGTGTGTGTGTGTGTGTGTGTGTGTGTGTGTGTGTGTGTGTGTGTGTGTGTGTGTGTGTGTGTGTGTGTGTGTGTGTGTGTGTGTGTGTGTGTGTGTGTGTGTGTGTGTGTGTGTGTGTGTGTGTGTGTGTGGACTGGTAATCCCTACGGTATGGGGACAAAATGTCCCCACAAAGATGGCAATATCCAAAATCCTTGTCCTTGTGGGGACATTTTTGGTCACCATGAGGAAAACATCTTATAAATCACACTAAGTGATGTTTTTGAAAATGTAAAAATGCAGAATGTCTCCTGTGATGGGTAGGTTTAGGGGCAGGGGCAGTGTAGGGGGATAGAATATATAGTTTATACTGTATAAAAACCATTACGCCTATGGAATGTCCCCATAAAAATGAAAACACAACGTGTGTGTGTGTGTGTGTGTGTGTGTGTGTGTGTGTGTGTGTGTGTGTGTGTGTGTGTGTGTGTGTGTGTGTGTGTGTGTTTGTGTGTGTGTTTGGCTAACTGGCTATATTCTGTAAGAAAGGGGCCAAACATCCTCTTTTATGTAGTGAAATATTATGACAACCGACAAGTGAGGACATTTTACTGGTCTTCACTAGTTAAATATTATAAATCGACCAAAAGGTGTGTGTGTTAGCGTCCCAAACAAAGATGACAATATCCAAAACACTTGTCCTTGTGGGGACATTTGTTGGTCCCCATGAGGAGAACAGCGGTTTAGGTGTCGGGTTAGTGTAAGGGGATAGAAGATACAGTTTGTATGTGTGTATGAGTACAGGTTTGGCTATTTGGCTATACTATATAAGAGATGGACGAAATGTCATCTTTTAAATGGTGAAATATGCCTGGTTGTATTTTAGTCTTCACTTGTAAAAGCTCTGTTTTTTTTATATAGTGTTCTGCATATGTTTCAGTGATGGGTACGTTCAGGTTTAGGGTTAGGGGTCTGGTTAGGTGATCAATGGATGGATGGATGGATAAAAATATATTAAGTATTAATCAAATGAATACACACACAGAAATGTTTAAAAATTGTTATACTTAAAATTACACAGAGTTGACAGTCTCATAATACTGTGTGTTTGTGGCTCAGTGTGCATTTTTCAGAGATGTGTTAAGGACGATACATTCATCTCCGATGACCTACTCGTCTTCCTCTGCCAAGCGTGTGAGTGGCGTTTAATTTACGAGCAGAAAGGACATTAGGCAAATGAGAGGAAAAGTGCTTCATCTTGCCCAATGATAACTGCCAGATGAAAGCAGCATGGACTGCTATCAAAATGCCAATATCCTGAAATTGATTTTAGGGTGAAAGAGAAATGCTTGCTAAGATCACATTATGTCCACCAACCCTCTCCATGTACCAACGGCTGGGCAGGACATACTGTCTTTGATTTTTAATTGCCAACTGGCAGCGTGTGTGTATATGGAGATAGCACAATATAAGCTGTCTATGCACAATTAAAACTGAAATCTTAAATAATGTCTCTGCCATTAGTGGCACCACAGAGAAGTGCCAAAAACAGTTAATAAGTCCTAACCAAGCATTTTTTACTGGCTAGAATATGCTGCAAACTGGACCAGATTTGATGTCAAAGGTCTAATGACAGTGTTCACAACGTCCTCAGAGCCTCTCGTTATCACAATGGCTGGTAATATCCGCTGCTGTTATATGAAAAATTGTAAATACATCTGACCCTTTTGTCCGTGCCCATTTTGCATCCCTCATTCTCTACACATGTCTGGTGTGTCTCTGGACGCTTGATTTGTGGCCAGAGCAGCAGATACAAGTACAAAGACGTTTCTGGCCTTTCTCCAAGCAGCCTGGTCTCATAAGCGGAGTGCAGAGCAGACCATATCACCAAAATTCACCACTGTACCAAAATCCTTCATTGTGAAGCAATCTGCAGTGAGGCATGATAAGCGTTTGGTTGTATGGTGGCCTTGAGCCAATGTGGAAGTGGTACAATGGTCTGTACGATGCAGATATCAAGTGCTCTTTATCCATATGCTCATTTGACATGCATGGATTATCATTCAGAAAACATCATTTCGGACAGAGTCCGAACGTGCCAACCTGGAAGGGGGAAATGAAGGCACATGGTGGAAAGATAAGATTGTAGAGAGCCTGAAACATACACTTCATAATCTAAATGTTTCATATTGCATTCACAAAGCAATTTGCATTTACATTTATGTATTCAGCAGATGCATTTATTCAAAGCGACAATGCATTCAAAGTATACATTATAGTCGCACATGTTCAAAAATTCTAAAAAAAAAATATATATATATATATATATATATATATATATATATCATATATATATATATATATATATATATATATATTTAAGTATTAATTTCCTTTAAATGGAACTATCTTTGGACACTTTCTTGGTTTTATCCTAACAGGAGCAAAGCGGCATGCAAATCTGAGACAATTGAGTGCGAACAATAAAAGACAATTAAGAGAGAGGTGAGCAAAGAGGTGAAGAGTCCTGATTATGTTTTCATTTTATGATGACCCAGACAGAAATGAAGTGATTGCCCAATCACAAGTCTCAGCACCTCTCACAGTTCAATAGAGGACAACTATACAGGAGTATGGGACTAAACGGTCCCTCAAAACACAAAACAGTTCCTCAAACAATTCTTGAAACCATTGATATTGAAGCATTTCTTTGTATTTATCTGTCTAGCAACGTCTGAGTGAAAAGTGTTTTTCAGTGTATACTACTCGACTGAACCGCACACCAATTTCTACCTGAATCCACCAGACAGCGCAGAACAATTCCATTTACTTCAGCAATCAACTTATAGTAAAACACAGAACAATTTAGTAAGAGCATGCGGAACATTTACCTAAAAAATAAAACATTTATTTATGTCTAAAGTGAATGCAAACAGATGTAAAAATATGGTATCAGTGCAGTAGGCCTTTGTGGTAGAATTGACTTTTATTGAGCTCTACAAGCTCACTGTCGAAATAGGAACAATTTAGTCATGCACACAAGCAGCTCATTGTTATGATAATCAATTGAGTTGCTGTAAAAGCACACGGCAATTTTACAACCTGCAATATTTCAAAGGTACCACAACCTCCAGATATTAAAGGACATCCACTCAAGCAGAGTGTTGAGGCTGTAAAAACCTACGCGTCCTCTTAGTGACTGACATTGTGCGGTGTCATCTGGTCAAGAACAAACAAGTAAATGCACTTACTAGTCTAAAACAATAAACATGCAAAGCAATGGTTCAAAAAGAGGTCATGCAACTGTGCAACATGCAACTTGAGGTTGTGGTTTACCTTCCCCGTCCGGGACAGTTTAAGCGGAAAGAAGCAAAAGAAGAGGAACTTCCCCCAGTTGAGAAAAGCCGCCAAGCACCAGTTCAGACGGGCCATCCTGGTCTCCTCGTACCCTGAACGTCCTTCTACGATATCCCAGCACACTCGATTCAATTATGGTCCTGTCACGAGGATAAAGGGAGCCAGCCTGCGAATCCAAAGTCAAACTACCAGTCCCTCTTCATTCACTCGCTCAGTTCTCTCTCAACGGGGCGTCCCTGAGACCACCGCTCGGCTCAGGTTCGGCATACCCCTGATGTGAGCGCGTGTGGAGGGTTGCTGCTCGCTGCCTCTCACTCACTGGATGCTGCAGTGCACTTCCAGCCATGAGAAGCAGCAGAGAGGAGGGGAAAGGGGGAATGGAGCGGGAGGGGGTGTTGGGAAGGGGTTCACAGCGTTCATCACCGACAGAGAAACACAAGGGATCAGTGCTTTGAGACAAAAGTTACCACAACACAAGTGTTGAATACAAATAAAAACTGCCATTGGTGAGTAAATAAAAGGAGTTGCCATGTGACTGGTAACTTTCTGGTGATCTCAAATGACAAACCGATCCTTTCTGATGTAAATGATGTGCACAATTCAAATCAAACACTAACACTGCACAATAAAGACAATGCATCTTCTAACAACCTTTTCCATCTATTTTACTAAAGAACACAGTAAATCCGATGGAGGAATAGAATAAAACAGTGCTGTTTTATTATTATTATTATTATTATTCAAACACTAAAACTGCTTCATAATAAGAAAAATGCATTTTCTAACTATTTTTCCATTTGATTTACTAAAGACCAATGGGAGAATAATAGAATAGAATAGAATAGAATAGAATAGAATAGAATAGAATAGAATAGAATAGAATAGAATAGAATAGAATAGAAATTACTTTTGAATCGGTTGAACTATTCAATAAAAGATTCACAAACATTGATACAGTGCTTTTTTCTCTCTTTTTTCAATCAGAGGAAACTATAGGTAAATATTGCTGTTTATATTGGTATATTGTATATTTGTATATAGCCTACTTCATGGTATATCATGAATGAATGCAATAATACAAAATTGGGTTTTTAACATTACTGAGAACAACATATTTAGTTATTGGTATTTAATCAATTGTATATGTACCTGTATACCAAAATAAAGAGCAATATTTACATATATATTTTACAACATTTTGCAATGATTCAAACAGGTTTCAAATCAGTTCATTGGAATAGAGAGTTTGAACTGATTCTTGAGAATGAATTGAACTTTTGTTTTTGCTACTGAAGTTTACATCAGACACACTATTAAAACATTTGTCAATATTTGCAAATATATCTATATATTGTGTCTGTGTGTTTATATTAAGCGTATGGGGGGGTGCATAAATACCCATATCGTTCAGTCCTATAGCAGACACATCATTTTGATCCAAGATGCCATAACATCACATCCACGGGTACAATGGAAAATGACATGTAAAAATGAGCAGATGAAATGGACTACAGCACCCCAGGGAGATCCTGTTAGGACAGGAAGGAGCAGCATAATTAAGATTGACTAGCTCTAACAAATTGCAAAATGGGCTTGCTCTTGACCCTGTGGGACGTTTCTGCCTGTCTGAGTAAACGTTCTCATTACGAATATTAAGAATAACAGATTTCACAATCACAACAGACCCGCAGTCACATCTGACGGCTGCATTATGCTCACGGAGAGAGCGATGTGAACTAACAGAGCAGTAGATGAAATATATATTAGCCACGAATGGATGAAGAAAGATTATATAGAATCTTAAATCTAAAGGTCAAAACAAACACAGGGTTTTTATAGTAGATGAAGTATTGAGGAGAAACAGCTGATGCCTCAGTTTACCACATGACAAATACGGCCAATGACAAATTCAGAGGACGTTCATAGAACTGCGGCATCCCATAATACGACAATCACATCGGTATTTAAAGCGAAACTGAAATTAAGGCATCATAACTGTCTGGTATATTTGTGTGTGATATGTATTTTAATTCAATTCACATTTATTTGTATTGTGCTTTTTACAAAACATATTTAAAAGCAGCTTCACAGAAAATGCATGCGTCTACATTACAATTTAAAGTGATATGTTATCAGAGGAGACTGTGTCCAAGTTATGGATTTCAGAAATGTGCGTATACAAAACACACACAGTTAGCTAACAATGTATTTTAAATCAATGTAATAATTTAAGGCACAAACAATGGTTTCAGTGAAGTAAGAGTAGGCTACATGTTGTTAATGATTAGGGTATATAGAAAATTGAGCATTGGTATTTCCCATGCAAATCAGGTTCAGTTTTTCTGCTGCTATAGTCCACTGTATCAATTTCCTCTCAGTTAAAGGCAGCATGCATCTATCACATCTATCACATTACAAAGCAGGAAGTGGATACAGCGTGTGCCTATGATCAAACACCTTTAATCTTCTGCATGAATGCCTGTTTTATTGAGACTGAACAGATTCAGTTAGTCTCTTTTTTGGGAACACTGGGAAAAACCGACAATGGAGGGGATATAGTATTTGGATAGGATGCTGAGTGGACTGTGACTAATTGAGTGCTGGTTTCAGACCGGACTGGCTGCGGGAGATAGAGTGAGTCTGGTTCTGTGCCAGACTAGCACAGCCAGTATCAATTTCACAATATGTACACTGTAAAAAACAGGGTGATAATCTTGATTTAGGATGTCACACAACAGCCCTTTTTCTGGAAGTACTCAAATCACACAAAATCAAAGTGCACCAAAGCCACAAATAAAAGCTGATATGCATGAAAATAGTTGGCCACACAACTTTTTAAATAAAGATTCTCCAAAACCTCCAACAAATGCATTTAGTTTACACAACTAGTATTTTACACATTTAGTATTTTCCAGCAGGTTTACATGGCTAAGACCGATCCATAACCTCCTAAAAATGTGCACCATCTCAACACAAACCATGTCACTCCCTGCAGATATCCATATTAAATTAGTTCCTCACAAAAAGTAGCTAAACAAATTTCCACCAGCGGAGGTAGATATCCATCAGATGCAACCCTTCGCTCAAAGTCTGTATTACTCATAAAATCATAGAGGATGAGGCTCTGCCCGCTTTATGAGGGGGAAATGAAAAAATGAAATCGGGGAAATCTGCAAACGTGTGGATACATAACCTCGGCCTGGGTGGGTCTCTGCTGTGTCCTGTTTTCCAGGGAACACTTCACACTTTCCTCCAAAAACTGGAAAAATTGCCATTTTGACAGCTGTGTTATCTTCCATTACAGAAAGAGAAATGATAAGCTGGCATCTCCACTGATAAGTGGACATCAAACACATGACACAAGAGTGAGCCTGAAGTGATACGTGCGTTCTACAAAAGCACTCTGATAGTGTTGGACATGAAAAGGCAGGAGACAGCTGGGTGGGGAACGGAGACGCATCCTGTTTGGGCTGGAAAAAAATACCCTAGAAGCTGGTTTGTTCCTCGAAACCAGGGTTTTTCTGGGAAATCAGGAGAGACACTGTGCTTAGTTTTCATTGTTTCATGGCCATTGTTTAGTATAGCGAAAAAGAGGAGGCCCTGAAGCGAGCGATTAGTCTACCTGATGCTGTTCCTGAGGTAATAATCAAACCCACATCTGCACTGTGCATGATATTAAAATTATCATGAGTTAAAGGCAGTACAACAAATATTACAATAATTCATAAATATTTCATGTTTTAAATTAATTAAATGTTTGAAGGCAAAAAATGCTATATAATTAATTCATGTAATTTATATATTACACAGTATACTGTATATTTACACATTTACTGGCCAATTTATTAGGTACACCTGTTTAACTGCTCGTTAATATCTATATAAGCCAATCACTAATATCTAATTAGCAAATCACATGGCAGCTACTCAATGCATTTAAGCATGTAGACATGGTCTGAGTCCGAAATCACCCTTTATATCCTCATCCACTGTTCCCAACATTTATCCACTAATATAGTCCACTTGAAGGAGTGAATGAAAATGATTGAGTGAATTCAGACACTGAGGGTGCTGGCTGCTTTTGCATAGTTTGTTATGGCTGATATTAATCATTTGAAAATTAGCAAACCGGCAGCTCTAGTAGTAATGAAAAGATGTATCTTGAACTCTGTCATGGAAACTAGCATGTGTAAACCTTAATTAAATAATGTAATAATCAATAAAAAAGGAATTTGTTCCTGTATGATATTACGCTGTAGCCCCATTGGACCAGCGGTTTGGAAAACGGATGGATGGATGATTCAGCTGCGGGCGCCACCTTCAGGTCAGACGGGGGAATTCATTTGGTGTGCGACTCTCAAAGTGCATTATGGGTATTCTCTGAGCATACAACGGTTGTACACTTGTTATTGCGGTGCATTATAATAATTAATTTTATTTGTAATGCACTTTACATTTCTGCAATCTCAAAGTGCTACAGAGCATCTAGAAGTACAATAAAAATTTATATAAAAATTAAATACAAAAATAAGAAAAACTATTTAAAACTATTTAAGAAACTATGCAAGAAAAACTATTTAAAACACATTCAGTCGAAAGATTTAGTAAAAAGAAATGTTTTTAGGTTTTGTTTAAAAACATCTGTAGTCTGTGGGGCCCTCAGGTAGTCCGGTAGGGTGTTCCACAGCCTCGGAGCAGCGATGAAAAGGCCCTACCGCCCATGCTGCAAAGTTTTGTTCTGGGATTGAATGAGTGCACTCGATCATGTCCACTATGGTTTCGGACGTCACTACAAATGGCTGTCCTATTTAAGGGTATGGGGGTGATTTTAGACACAGCCATGGTCAAGATGATCTACAGAAGTTCAAATTGAGCATCAGAAATGGAAAAGAAAGGTGATTTAAGTGACTTTGCCCGTGGCATGATTGTTGGTGTCAGATGGGCTGGTCTGAGTATTTCAGAAATGGCTGATCTACTGGGATTTTCACACAACCATCTCTAGGGTTTACAGAGAATGATCCGAAAAAGAGAAAATCCAATGAGCAGCAGTTCTGTGGGCAAATGCCAGAGGTCAGAGGAGAATGGCCAGACTATGTTTCAAGTTGACGGAAAGGCAACAGCAACTCAAATAAGCACTCGTAACAACTGACGTCTGCAGAAGAGCATGTCTGAACGCTCAACACGTTGAACCTTGAAGCAGAGCAGCCGAAGACACCTGTGACACTACCGTCAGCTAAGAACAGGAAACCGAGGTTACAATTCACACCGGCTCACCACAATTGGGCAGTAGAAGATTGGAAAAACGTTGCCTGGTCTGATGAGTCTTTTCTGCTGCAATATTCAGATGGTAGAGTCAGAATCTGGTGTAAACAACATGAAAGCATGGATTCATCCTGCCTTGTATTAACGGTTCAGGCTGCTGGTGGTGTAATGGTGTGAAGGGAATTTTCTTGGCACACTTTGGGCCCCTAAATACCAATTGAGCATTGTTTAAACACCACAGCCTACCTGAGTATTGTGCTGACCATGGTCGATGGATATCGCGCCATGTCACAAAAATCAAATAATCTCAAACTGGTTTCTTGAACATGACCATAAGATCAATATACTCAAATGTACTCCAAAGTCACCAAAACTCAAATAGAGTTGCTTTGGGATGTGGTGGAACCAATAAACAATTCATAACCATCATACACTTGCATATAAACTACTCAGCAAAATATATACCGCAGCGCCCAAAAAACTGCAATAGCAGATGAAGTATTGCACAGCCCCATGCCGCACTGCAGGTTGTGGGAAGCATCCTCATTTGGAAGCAGTGATACTAAAACCAAAGATATCATTATCATTGCAATTTAGCCCAATTTTTTTTTTTTGCTTAATTGAAATCGACTAACAAAGACAAGAGGTAAAGGATGTGAACAGCCTTTAATATCCATCCGTTAAGCTTGCTCAGCATGCTGGGGGAAAACGGTGAGAGTGGCTGTGCTTAATCAAATTAGATTTTGTGCGTGTGTGTGTGTGCCCTAAGGCTTATGTTTTTTATAGATACTGCACCATGAGCCAGTGCTACACTCAGTTCCATACATGCTATTCACTGTTGAAAATGAACTCCCTCAAGAATAATTTTTGCAGACCCGTTTTCTGTGCACAGCAAAAAGGAGGTTTAATTTTGCATTTTAACTCTCTCCTATATTTCATAGCTATGTCAGTGCAAGAATGTTGAGGTCAGGCAAACCACCATGACATCATATGATGTGCTGAGTGACTGATTTGAAACACTCTAGGCAGCGTCTATAGGATTCCCTTAGCTATAATGCTCAGTTTAGTGTATACTGCAGTGTGCAAACCAAAGCAATATCACTATCTGCACATTAATACACCTCTGTACCAGTTTTTACATTAACAAATAGATGCAAACCTCTACATAACATCAGAGACAGATAAAATCAATTACCCTTTCACCTCCTCCTATTGATCCTAAAGCCATTCAGAGGATTGAACAGTCTACAAATGGTGACACATGACAAGTGTCTAATTAATTAATAGAAATTTCTCATTCAAAAGACCAAAATTCCATCAAAGAGCTGCTGTTAAAAACCTGCATCCATGCATAAAAAAGTAACAAAAAAGTAGTGATGGGATATTCGATGGTCCTTAAACACTAGCATTAGACTGAAAAAGGCTTTTCAATGGCCAATACCTTTAATAAGAGAGTAGGGACGATAACAGGGCTAGATATCAAATATTAACAATAATTTCTCAATAGACTATACATAAAATTCATCACAATGAATATCACAATACGTTTTCCTGCATTTATTAATTAAGCATACCCTAAAGGAGGTTCATATTTTGCATTTATTATATGTTAAATACATGAATTCCATTAATTTTAGGCTGAAATAAAACTAAATACAATATAAAAACAACTGAAAAACTTAAAATAAATAAATTCTGAAATAAAAATAAATTAAAGCTAAATAGATATATTTAAAGAAAAACAAAAACAATTAAATGCACAAAAGCACATTAAGTAGTAATAGAATTACTTTAATATAAAAGCCTATTCGAAATATTCATGCATACTATATAATATAAATAATACTAAAATAAAAGTTTCAAAGAAAATAAATTAATACTATGAATACTGAATATTGTCAATAGACTGAAAAATATTTTCATGTAGTTTTTTTTTTTGTTTTTGCATAATGTGATTTAAGATACAGCAATTATATATAAACATGTGCATTATTCATTGATTTTGAAGCGCATGGAAGGGGGAACTACTACTTCTGTTAATCGGCCTAATGGACGCGTTATCATCAGCCTATGCCGATTATCCTGAAATGGCCTACCATGAGGCAAAACATAATTTTATCACCACTGAACACTCTCAAACTGAGAGAGGGAGAAAGGAAAATAGAAGGAGGGGTAGCAGGATTATCCAAAGTATCCTGGGCCGCACTAGCCCCACAATGAAGCTTTAATTGGACTCCTTTTGTCTCGAAATTGAACATTTCTGTGTGGGCCTTTAAGAACCTGCACAAAGGAGGGGAAAGGGAGGGAAAGAAAAGGCAAAAGAGGAGGAAAACAGGGAAGAATATCCTCTTCAACTCTCTTCACTCAGGATATTTGGTGCCAGTGTCTTATCAAAGCTCTAAGATGGCTCATGGGGTCTCTTCCTCCACCTGAACAAGTGCTTATTTAAGCCCGCTATTGAATGAAAGCTAATCAGAGAGTGTGGGAACTCAAGCATAAAGCCTAACGGAGATTCATCATCAATAAGGAACATTCAGATATGCCAGGCAGTGTTTCCTGCCCGTATTATGATCATTTACAAGTTTGTCATTTTATTTGTAGTCTGTTAGAATAAAATTTACATGATTTAAAACACATTATTTTGCTGCAGCATCTCTTTTCACTCTCTGCTAGACAGGTCCTGTCTCTTTAAGGCCAGTGTAGAATCTGTTAAAAGTCTTAATCCATAAAAAAGGACATACAAGTTAACAGTTTGAATCAGTGAGGAATGAATAATATTCGTAATAAATAAAAAATAAAATAAAGTAAAATAAATCATTACACTGAAAAGCAATTGAAATTAAACTGAAATAATGAAATGAAGTGAAATGAAATAAATCAAATAAAAAATAAAAGTTAAATAAATAAATGAAATAAAATAAAATAATTAAATAAATCCTTGCACATTCCACACAGTATACGTGGCATTTTGAAAGCAGATTTGGTTCTCAAATATCCGTGTGGCTGTTGTGACATGCTGTGGCCCTTATTTCTAATGGAGGGTGTTTCTAATCAGCTCCCGAGGACTTCCCCACAGGGACAATGCTTAAAAGAACGGGGCATAATGGGGTCATGCAGACTCGACCCCCAGACTGCCATGTAATCATCTACGCGTTTAATGAAGGTTGTGCTTGCACATCCTCTCCATTAAAAAAAAAAGGGAATGAAGCAGTAAAAAGCCATTGAGGGTCTCAGGGAGTAAGTCTCTCTCATCCCTCATTCAAACCCCATCCATTGTTGAGTGAGGTCTGGCTGTTCCTCATGGGAATCTGTGACGTGTCAGAAGATGCTGACAATTACTTGCACAACATACTGGGGCTATAAATGCAAACACACACTGCTTTGTTATAACATCCGCCAACTTTGCGTTTCTTAAAAAGTATCATGTTTAGAATTAGGAATTAGAATGAACCCTAAGCAGAATGTTTGAATATAATCCATACCATGCCTGTAAAAACACATTGCTCTTCTGCCCACTAAACTCATTTACTGCACTGCTATGAGATCTGCGTTTGTTCTCTACTGCATTCTGGTTCCACTGTATTCATAACTGCTGTGTCTTTCCACATTGATGAATGGCCGAGGGGCATGCAGGGCTGCCAGGGGAGCATTTTATGTAAGAGATAGCTAATCCCATTACTCTCCTAGCTGGAACATAGCAGTGTGCCGCACTGCCAGAGGCTGAGAGTTTTGGCCCGTGACTGAAGCATTAAGCCGAGAGAGGGAGGGAAGAGCCCGTCCCACTATAACCTCCATGGATGACTTTGAATCACACAAACAAATATCATATTAATGCTATTATGAGATATAATACCGTGTCTGTCTATCCAAGAGAAAGAGCAAGACAGTGAAGAAAATAAACATCTACTGTCTGAAGTCAGAGATAATACTCCACTCTTTGAATGAATCAAATTGATTTGTTTCTGTTCTGAAACAAATAAAAGCCTCAGTGACGAATAAGGATGTAACAATAAAAAGTATTATTATCATTATTATTATTATACATATTAGTAATAATAAATAATAATAATAATAATAAAATAAAATAATGTAAAATAAAAATATATTAACAAGTTATTAACAAAATATTTAACAAGATCATTTCTGTAAAGGTTATAATATATTTTTGAGTAACTCAGAGATCCAGCCACAAAAAAAAAAGCATTGCATCATTGTTGATCAGAAAATATTTGCGTCATTATTGATCCAAAAATATTTCCGTGTCAGTTCGCATTAAAGACTAGAGGAAACAGAAGCCGTACCACCTCTTTCCCAAGAGCAATTGCAAAGGTCGCTGTTTTGGCCAGTAGCTCGGCAATATCATCCAGTGATTTAGTGAAGGGATCAAAGTAACAGCCTCTTCCACACAGAGGCAGAACCTCCAAGCAGGACCCGACCGAGGAGACATGCCTCACTTGTGCAGACACGCTTCACTTGTGGGCTCCTATAGTGTGAAGTGCACATAAAGACCATCCTGAGGGTTAAATAGACCCTCTGAATGACCTGCAGGCACTGTGACCAGGAATTCGAGACATTCACAACACAAAGCCATCAAGATACATCAAAACAGTTGTGCCGAAGCCGTGCACAGCACCGTCAAAGCCCTCTGGCTTTTCATGGATCTGTCATCTGACTCTTTGTTATGGTCTATGCTTCTAACCTTTGCCGGTGAACTCTTGTACATTGGCAGCTTATTTCCTCAGACCAACCAACATGACTAGTGGCAATTGATGTTAATGGACTGAAGACAATGTGGGGAAGAGTACTAATGACAGGACTGCTGTTTAAAGTTACTTCAGTGTAAAAGGTTTTTGTTTGTCCTTCAAACTGCACCACCAGCAACACAGCACCTCTAGACAAACAATGACACTCAAAACTGCCGTTACTATAGCTAACATTACAACAACAGCATATTTTGGTTCTGTGAAACATAGCAAAACGTCCATTTTTAGGCCTTCCTGTTCTCTCCAGCTCTTGAAAGCTTTTCGAATATTAACACAGGTCCTAAAGCGCTTGCCTACAACAATAGCATCTTATACCTTTAGGTCCTAAAGGTTATGTGAACATACCCTTCTTTTTCCAGTGATATTTATCTGACCTTTTCTGATTTGT
Organism: Gobiocypris rarus; assembly: GCA_023029165.1. Classification (NCBI taxonomy): domain Eukaryota; kingdom Metazoa; phylum Chordata; class Actinopteri; order Cypriniformes; family Gobionidae; genus Gobiocypris; species Gobiocypris rarus. The sequence continues at coordinate 43,862,733 of CM040910.1, forward strand.
AATGTCTCTCAGCCATCTTTCTCTCTACAGTCTTTCTTCAAATCTCCCTCTTGCTCACTCTCCCTCCTCCCCCATCATGAGTGGACACGCCCCCTACTGCTGATTGGCTACATGTTTGTTGTGGTGCTCGGTCCAATCCCCTTTTAATAGTGTTTTTCAAAAATTGCTTACTGCACCTTAGTGCTGTCAAAAGTACCGACCGCGATACCAAATCGGTACTGAAGTTTTAAAAATGTGCCACTTTGAGCGCTGTAATCGTAAACACCTCTGACTGGCCATTGTGCTCACGCGCTCATCGGATGTGCATGTGATTGGCTACAATAATCACCTCACGGCAGCGTTTGAAAGCACACGGAAGTGTTTGAAATGTTTTAAAAGCGGGAGCGGCAGCATTTAAAAGCACAAGCAGGCATCGACCAGCGGACCGGTAGGCTGACAGACGCCTGCATTAAAAACCTCTGTGTGTATCTGTGTAAGCGCACTGTGAAAAGCGTCACTGATGTATATTTATAACGTATTTGTGAAGCGCTGATAGTTGTAGCCAATCACAGACATGTTTGATGAGCGCGATGGCCAGTCAGAGGTGTTTATGATTCCACTCAACAGCGCTCAAAGCGTCACACTATTAAAATTTCAGTACCGATTTGGAATCGCGGTCGGTACTTTTGACAAAACTACTGCACCTTTAAAACTGGCAAATATTACCCTGGTAAATACACACATTCGCACATATACCTCAACGCAAATCTCAAACACAATAGCTATGTTTCCATCCAAAGTTGTGAATTTAACTTATAAAATGGAATATCGCATAAAACTTTTGCGAATAAAGCACAGATTCCATCCAGAGAGCAGAAGTCACTTCCTGATAAACTGCATCAAAAAAAAAAAGGAAGTTTATGCAGTAGGAGAAGCCACTGTGTATAATAATCTAATAATATATTATAAATTATGCCTCAGCATCCAAATGAAACATATCTTCCTTTCTGAGGCGGGGAATTGATGCAGTAAATTTCCATCATAGTTTATGTGAATGTTTACTTATCGGATAAAAAGTTTATCCAACTTAATTCAGCTCATAAGTTTGAGCATTTTGGCATTTCGATAACCCAAAATGCACATAAAAATAGATGCATGGAAACATAGCTAATGAGATCAACAAATTCTGTAAAAATATGAACTCTGAACTATATGACAGCTATACTACTGCAGCAGCAGCAGCATGAATTAAGCCAGTAAAATCTAAACCAATTATCATTTTTTAATAATAGTTATCACAATTATTTCAAGGTGTTATGCATGTTATGAACTTGCAAAACACTGATTAGATGGCTCAATTTTGAAAAGTTGGGACAACATTTAAACAGGTTTTGAACAAATACCTGAGTATCTAAGTAAAGTCAATAAAGCATATTTTGTTAGCAACATGTATGGAAGTGAAATAATGCCAAATGAATTTGAAATAAAAAAGCTTGTTGAATTGAAATGAAAGCACTTGTTGACAGAGACCAGAGCAAGAGATTACAGATTTTTAATTTAAAATATTCTCATCTTCAATATACAACCATGTTAAATTTCAATCCTTAAAAATGCAAGCCCAAAAAAATAATGTAATGTTAATGCAATGCATATGTTTTTCAATTAGTGCAAAAAATATTTTTTGTTTGTTTACATTTGGCATTGATTTTCTTCCATAAACATGCTTACAGTATTCTTGACTCCTACTAAAAACTTTTTGTTCAAGCTACTTTTTACATTTGTTAGAAAAACATTTTGCAGTGCACTGAAATAAATAACATAAATAACATTATGATTGTTACGGTGTCATTTCTGAGGTTTAGTCTAGGTGCTAAAAAACAACAACAAAACCAAAAACAGTTTACAGGGGATTGAAAATCTATTATTTTATCCTAGAAGCACCATTCATTCGACTTGAATGGTTTTGAAAAATCCTGTCCCACTTAACAGCAGCCAGAAATCAATTTTGAGCAACTTGGCAATCTTAAGCTGACACAAGTCACCCCATTCACAAACAAACGCATTTACACAACACAGGAAAACTGCGAAAGACTCATGCCCTCCAGCAAAACAGACATAAACAATGATTCCAGACTGTTGCAATCTGCACCGGATTGGTTGTAGTAAACAGGAACATCGTCACTGGTTCTACCTGTCCTGTCTGACAAGTCGGGACTTGGACCCGTGTCGGTTACACTTTGTATCTTGTTTTTCCTAACCCATATTCACAGTCAGATAAGACAAGAGCTGAAAAACATAGCCAGAGGGGCTGTGCTATAAATATGTGTATTATCACAGTTGTAGCCTTCGTTTTGTATGAGTCATACTGAAGTAACACTACATGAACCATTACCACTTCAACCCTAGTCTAAAACATAATTCAGTAAACTCAGTTTTAATACACTTCTTCACTCAATAACATTGAAATACAACATTTCTTTCCGGTCCTTATATCAGCCTTAATAAATCTATTCTCTGAGACTATAGTGGGGTCCAAACATCTGAGACCACTTATAAAAAGGCATTCTTTTCTACACTCATTGAATCTTTAAAATACTTTGATTCAGATGAATGCGCTAATAAATCATTCAGACCATTCTGTGAATCGTTTTGACCAATTCATAACAAAAAACGGCTCCGTTCACTCCCAAATCAAATGTCAAATTTGATTCAACACAATAACAATCTCTAGCTGTATATTTTACAGCACAAGCAGGAAACTGTATTCTCACTCTAGAGCTTTCTAAACGCTTCCATGATTTAAGATTTTAGTAGACAAGAAAATGCAATAAATACAAATCTGATATTTCCATGATTGTAAGAACCCTGTTTAAACACAAAATATATTTTAAAATGTATGTATGCCACCATTTAAAGGTTTGGGATTGATAAGATTTAAAAAATATAAAGTGAAACGAGTAATATTTTATGATTTATGTTTTTTTTATTTTAAAGTCTATTTCATTACGGTGATGGCAAAGCTGAATTTCCAGTCTACAAGAACATCTCATAATCTGTATAAAAAAATATAACATGATCATTTTTAGACGAGTGATCTAGAAATCACGCAGATCATTAAAATAATTATTTTCTTGATTCGTTTGCATGATTACAAAAAAAATCTAGATTTTTAATATAGTCTCAGACTTTTGGACCACTGTAAATTATGCATGAAGTAAATGTCTTTTTTGGTTACACTTTATTTTACAGTACGTGTACTTAAAGTACTGGTAATATAAGATATCTACATGGGTTAAGGTTAGGTTTAGGTGTAGGTTCAGGGTTAGTACCTAGTTATTGTAATTGCTATAAGTACATGTACATGTGGAACAGGACTGAAAAATAACGTGCTACCGTCTTTTTTACACATTCTGACATCAATCCTCACTAATCTTAAGTCTGTAATGCTCAATGTCACCCATATGGAGAGTTAGAGAGGTCAACAAACAACTCACCGTCCAGAGGGACATCGCACGGCCTTCTGGGAGGATTGTCCCACCAGTCTAAGAAGAACCTCCAGGTGTCAACAAATCCAGCTTCACTTTTATCATACAGCTGAACTGGATTCATGCATATACAGTCACGGTTCTGCCCATGAGTGTATCCCAGCCCTCCTCAGCAGTGCACACTGAGAACAAGAGCCTGGATGTCTGGCCTTTGTTCTGACATATTTCCTGAGCTGCATTGTTAGCCATGGAAAGGAAACACATGCATTCTCGCACACACTTTTCAGCGAGATTCTCCTGGGGGGGGGGGTGCGATCGTCGGACAACATGCAGCGTGCTAGAAGCCCGACATTGTTTTTCTTTCCCTCACGCTTTTTCCCAGGTCAAAGTTTAACCGGTGCCTCACACAGGGCTACAGTTAAAGAGAAGACTCTAAACATCCATGTTGATCATTGACAGAAGTTTCCAAGTTGTCTGAACAGACCGTCAACCCCCCACCTCCTCCTGGCTCTGACATGACATTATTAGAATAGGAGGCCTTATTTACAAGTTCTTCAAAACACTGTGTTTCACTCTAGGAGGTCAAAAGCCAAGGTGTGTAAAATATAATTAGCTGCTGGCACAACACAACTCAATAAAAGTGAGGTACTGTCAGCTCCAGTTAATGCATTTTAACATGTTCAAATTCATTCTGCATATTTTCCAGCAAAATTAGTGCAGAAAAGGAATTGTTTTCAGGACTCTTTGATGAATAGAAAGTTCAAAAGGACAGCATTTATCTGAAATAGTAAGTTTTCATAAAAATTATGCATATATTATTCGTACTGAATAAAAGTATTAATTTCTATAAAATTTGGCTTTGCATCACAGGAATTAATTACTTTTTTAAAAATATATTTGAATACAATATTTTTATTTCACAATATTACTGGTTTTGCTGTGTTTTGGATCAAATGAATAAACCGATACAACATAATATATGTCAAATAAAACAATACAAAACTTTTGTGTGCATGTATACATATATATACACACAAACACACAGCTCATCTGTTTAGATCAGAATACACGGGCCAGCCTTCGCTCCCCACGTGCATCAATGAGCCTTGGCCGCCCATGACCCTGTGGCCGGTTCACCACGGTTCCTTTCTTGGAGCACTTTTGACAGACACTGACCACTGCAGACCGGGAACACCCCACAGAAGCTGCAGTTTTGGAGATGCTCTGACCCAGTCGTCTAGCCATCACAATTTTTCCTGCTTCTAACACATCAACTTTGAGGACAAAACGTTCACTTGTTGACTAATATATCCCACCCACTAACAGGAGCTGTGATGAAGAGTGTTAATAATCAGTGTTATTCACTTCACCTGTCAGGTCATTCTGTTATGCCCGATCAGTTTATAAAGATATACCTTGCCATTAAAAACTACTTAGTACTTTTATTTGTAACCCCCTAAATGTAAAAAAATAAGTACTGCTGTAAAGTAAATAAACCTACGCCTTTAAAGCCAACCCACTTAACCCAGTTTCCCGTGGTTACCAGGGTGGTACGTCTATAAAATCCGTACCCAGGACACAAAATGGCAAAAGGATGGCCTGTGGGAGGGGATTAAGCGCAGAGCCCGGGCCTGCATGCATTAGCTCTTCAAACCTCCCATGCATGCGCCACCACTGCAATGAGCAGAATTAACACAGTGGTGAATGTGTCAGGGGCAACAGCCGCTTGAAATTTAAAGGCCAGACGGGTCACAACCCCATAACCAGCAGCGGGGGACCGCTTAAATGAATGCCCTGAACACCTCAACATCATCTCCTGTTGTTTTTAGGTTTAAATTAAAGTGAATGCATAGCGTCTTAAGACAGAAAGACAGATGAGGTGCGATATAAGGGAGAGGCTGTTCTTTTCTTTGCCGACAGGTATTAAATAACACGTCTGTGGGCAGACTTGTCACAGGACATTCTGTGAACACGTCCTCCATTAAAGGAGGTAGATTTACTGTCCCCTTGAGCGTCGACCATGTTTTCATTTGGCGAAAGCTGTGTGACATGGTGCCCTGAGGAGAGAACATCAAGCTCCTGCCTCGACGAGACAAATTCATCTGCACCAGCGCGCACACACACACACACACACACACACACACACACACACATTGTATGTGTCATTATATGAGCCAACATACTGTTATTGTACAAATTGGTATATGGTTTCTAATTGTTAAAGCTTTTAAGATACATCCACAAACTCAACTCAGTCCTTCAAGTATTTCAATTAAGGATTTTTTTTTGTAGCTTATCAGAAATCAGTTTATTAGTAGAGAATAATGAAAAGGCCCCCTAAAATTACCAATTATGATGACTGAATGCTCAATGAAAAGTCGCATGATAACTGTGGGTGAGGAACAAAATAAATGTCATTATTTATTGCAAATCTTCCCTTTTGCTGCAACTCCCTAATTTCATTCTCCATTCCACATATTTGAGCTGGCCGACACATTCAGTTAAGACAGACCAATGGCATTTGCTGTCAATGACATCAATCCTGGTGTGGCCATCAATGCACCATTTTTGAATCCAAGCTTTGCCGGAGGGAGGGATTATCAGTGAATATCAACTTTCCTCATGCCATACAGTATCATTTGTATGAGTTCTATGGACATTTCCAAAATCTCAATGATTTTTCAAATGCTCCATAATCTAGTTTTACAAATGTTTTTGTTGTTACAGCATAAAAAACAAATAAATGTAGAGACAGAAAGAATGATAGAACAATAGACTGAAGAAACAATAGATAGAACTATAGAACAATAGATAGAAAGGAACAATAGACAGAACGATAGAACGATGGAACGATATATTGGTAGAGCGATAGATAGATAGAACAATAGATAGAACGATAGATAGATAGACTGACAGACTGAAAGTTAGACTGCAATTTCGTTTGGTGGCACTAGTGGTGCAGAAATCACACACGTCATCCATAAGTTTAAAACTATGAAATCTGTTTGTGTGTGATGGTGTGCGCATGCCTGACAAGACTTGAAGTCAACAAAGTCCTGTGAAGGAGGGTATAAATAGAAGCACTCTCTCAGAACAGACTGTTCCCCGGTGCTGGTCAGCTGTGAATGGGCCGGATGTCAACCTGGGTGCTGACTGTAAGCATCATGAGAAAATGCACACACACACACACACACACACACACACAGCACAGGAAACATGCTGTCCTCACCCACAGGAAACATTCCAGCTAGACAACAACACAACCTGCTCCAGCTAACTATAGTAACCTCTGGCCCGGTCCTCCTCCTTTCGTAACTGGACAGGAACTTCAGGAAGTGCTGTGGGCAGGACCACACGCCACTATTGACACTCGCTCCTGAAGGACGCAATCATACCGCATAACAAACAAGCGAAACAACAGTGAACCTATCACTAGTGGTCAGCTGAGGCACAGGCATGCATCTGCTGTATTGTGTCCACTTCCATTCAGATTCCAAGAGGAGTCTCCCTAATATAATGACTATATACATCAGTAACTAATTAGACAGACAGAACGAACAATAGACAGACAGACAGACAGACAGACAGAACGATAGAACAACAGACATAACGATATAAAAGACAGACAGACAGACAGACAGACAGACAGACAGACAGACAGACAGACAGACAGACAGACAGACAGACAGACAGACAGACAGACAGACAGACAGACAGACAGACAGACAGACAGACAGACAGACAGACAGACAGACAGACAGACAGACAGACAGATAGATAGATAGATAGATAGATAGATAGATAGATAGATAGATAGATAGATAGATAGATAGATAGATAGATAGATAGATAGATAGATAAAACTTAAAAATAAAATTTAAGTCCTGTGCAAAATTGTTGTTCCAATAGTCTGACCAAAGTCAGTATTTGGGAAACCAGTAGAGCAGAAATTACACACTTCACCTTTAATGAGGGTAACATTTCCAAAGCAAAACAAACACACACACACACACACACCAAACTCACGCTGTGGGAAACACTGAGACAATTACAGCCTGCAATGTCAATCATCGGTAAACAGCGCTTTACATGTGAGGAACATGCAACCGCAGCATTAATATGTATTTATCTGTGAATCAGGAATCAGTAAATGGATCGTTTTTCCAAGAAAGTGTAATGCCAAACGGGTAGCGCTTGTAAATATTTGTTTGTATTGAGGACATTCATGATTACTCAGCTTTGTGTGGGTTCGCTCTGGAAAGTGGAGGTTTGTTTGGTGAGGGGCAGTTTTGGCTGTGACGCTGCCGTGTCTTGTTAGCTATGAGATGGGTAAGGAGGGGTCGGCTGACGGAGGGGAGGCCGTGGAGCGTGTGAACTCTTTAGGAGATTAGATATTTCTGCCCCTCCTGTGGAGATCTGTGTGAGCAATTACCATCCCACGCTCACAGAGGAACAAACAATTAAGAAAAAAGTATTATAGGAACTGTGGTGGTCCATGGCCAATAAAAAAAAACATTTGTAATGAAATGACAGGGTTAATCAGGTAATACTGTGCAACAATACAAATGTGTCAACTGGTACTGTAGATATTTGGTAGTAGATATATCTGAATGGTACTGTGGTAGTAGATATATCTGAATGGGCACGACTGCTTATTTGCACATAAATAATCATGAAGTACAGTGAAAATACACAGTTGGATGTGTACCAAACAAGTCAGGGTGAGGAAGAACGTGCAATTAAGGGATGTAAGACAAAGCAGAAGTTAACTTCATAATTAATATACAATCCAACAGGTGGGGGCATTTTGGCTGTTTTACAGTGGCTCATTCAATCAGAATTTAGATCAGATCAGTTTTATAATATTAGTTTTACATGAATATGAAGCTATTTTGCACTAATTATAGCATTTGATTATAATTTATTTATTAATAATTATTATAATTATAATAAAATATTAATATATAAATAATAAATTATCATTAAATATATTTTATATATGAAATTATGAAATTATATAAATATATAAAGAATTATACAGTATATATTAATACATTTTAGATAGATTAGTTAGTATAAAATAATTATATACAATTGGTATATATTAGTGTATTTTAGTATATAGTACATACTAAATATATTCTATATTAGTATATTTATTAGTTTATACCAGCGTGTGTATCGTGATATCTAATTCCATCCAATCCAATGGGACATTCAATGGAATCACTGAAACTGGCTCTGAATCTGGACCAACAGCTTGACCATAACAATGGTGATTGTGCTTTGTTTTAACAATACCTCCACCTTGTGGCTAGTGACTGATGTCTTATTGTCTTAAGAAGAACCATTGAACAGGCTTTACTGACACTGTAAGGTGGAGGTGATTCCAGCAGACGCATATCCAGTATAACTCTTGCCTGTGTGGTCGGGCTGCAGTAGGAGGTGTAGTGAGTGACATTTCATTCACTGATGATCACAGAACAATAACATATAATCATCAGTTTTCACCGCCTGCTTCTCAGTCACTCCTCACCCTGGCGTCATCAGCTTCTGCCTGGTATACACACAATCTAGCCGTGCATGTTAAAACACACAAGAGGTTGTTCTAAGCCGTGTTCCAGCATTAAACGGAACAACAGTGGGGATGCCACAGCCTGTTAATGCCTCATTCCTGTCATGCAGTACCATGTTAAACTCTGAAAACTAAAACTTTGTGAATTATAACTTGATTGTTTACACAATAGCCCAAAAGTACAACAAACAAAAAAAGAAATAAAAAATGAGTTAGTCATTAGCATATACTGTAGCTAGTCTTAGAAGTCAAAGACCATTGGCTGAACATCTGATGCACAAGGCACACAAAATTGGAAACATTTCAGAAGGTTCGAAGTAGTCATCTGATTGGCTGAATTCTACAGGATTTAGGGGATAATGCATAATCGTAGTCTTTAACGGTCTGCCTGGAAACAACCCCCCCTCATGGAAGAAGCCGTCGTGTTTACAAGCGCTTATTTTCTGAATTTTCAAAAGTATGTTCATATTCAGGAGTTGTACATGCTTGCTTTATATTTCAGTAGATGGCCTCATGTGGGTCCTTGGCCAATGAAAGCTGCTCTCTGCCGCCAGTCTGAAGGTCTGGCTACGCAAGTTAATTTTCTTAATCATATTCTAAAATTACTGATTGCTGATTCTGTAATTATCTTTTAAAGTGATCTAATAAATCAAACCATCTAATAAAATCACAAAACATCACAGAATTCAATCAAATCCATTTCTAATATTTTGCTTTTGTTTACACCTCCACATGTCACTTCCTGGGTATGATGTCATTAAATGGCTTTAAAGGGATATTACAACAATAATGAATGCAAGCAAAATATCTTAAATATCCAAAAACAACTAGAACAATGTTATATAGTTTGTTGACTTGTGTACTTACATTATCACAAATGTTTCTAAGAATGTTTAAATCCAGAGAAATAAGAAATTTTAACCAGGACACGGACCATGTCCGAGCATATCAATGGCATCATACCTGCGTTACACTGTAAAATCTAATAGCTTTCCTGACTCACATTTTCTTAGTTAACTTTACTCAGTAATATAGAATACATACTTCTTACTTGGTTTTGTTGAGTTACAGTCAATTGCAGGGTGAAAATAACAGTTTACTCAATTGTTTGAGTGCCGCTTACTTGAAACAAGCAAGTAGCAACAAAGGATGCAATGACGTTATTACACCAGTCAGTGGCAGCAGTGAAGTAAAGTGTGCCTAATGTGCAGAAAAACGAAGAAGAAGAAGCGGCACTTGTAAGAGCATGTGCGATTGAATCTGCATGTATCGCCAATTTGAATTTAGCAGATGTGGAAAGACGTTGACAGGCTGCCTACGTTTTATCCGGAGCTTCGTTGCGTTTTTGGAAGAAGAATAACATAAGGTAAGTAATCAAGCATGCAACTTTTGTGTGAATGTTTTTTTTTTACTGTCTCCTCTGTTGGCATTGGTTTATAAATTATTAATGTTACACATCTGTTGAAATGGCGCACATTTAAAGTTATATGTAACCTGCAGCTTATGCAGAGATTAAGTTTGTGATTATCTTTGACAATATTTGTGATTTCACTGAAACTTTATACTATTATATTTGTGAGACAGCTTCTGGGAAAGTGAGGAAAGTGAACCCTAGTTGAACACTCATTGCATCAAAGATTGACCAGACCTTCTCAATGTGAATACATGAGATTGTGGATGCAGAAACTCCAGTGAAAACATTGATGGACTTTTACAGAGAGACAAGTAAGTTAAGCACTTATTCATATTCCTTTTCCACCATGAGAAACCACATTCTGTTTAGGTTTGGCTTTAAAATTGGCCTGTAAGCCTTACCATGCATTAACAAATGTCCACACTGTCCCAAGCATCAGTATTTTTGTCATTTGTTATGTGTTGTAGGTGTTTGCAAAGTTTAACAGGATACTCAGCACAGATCTGCAGAATAAGTTTTATGGTGCTGTTGATCGCTAAACACCACGCTTTGTCAAATTGGACGAGCTAATGCAGCAAATGAATACAGGAGTAAGTTAACTGCAGCCTTAATTTTGTTTAATATTCTGTGACAGAATTAATATAATTAGTGACAGAATTGTGACCAAACTTAATTTTACTGTAGCTTTAATGTTTCATGATCTTGAACTTTTCCAGAAACAAGCAGATGTGACAGCAATGCACACTCTTGTGATCCGGGGCTTACCTATCCTGCTTGGTGATGACGCCAGTACCTTATACAACACCTGCAACGTAAGTTCTCATTGTAAAAAAAAATTGAAGTGTTATGTCTCCCAAAAAATTTAAATGGTCATCAATATCACTTCTGTGTTCCATTGAAAGTTATTCAGTGATGCAAACTTTTCTCCAAAGAAAATAGTATAATTTTACAACTAATCTCTTCAGTGTTAACTTCATTACTTCATCGTAAAGATCATCAATTGTGAAAACGGTTAATTTGGCTATAAAGCAGTTCTGCAGAAAACTGTGATGTTGTAGCCTAGTTCCGTCTCCTATTATAATATTTAATTAATATACCTTACATACAATAAAATAAATCAAAAGATACATGTTAAATACTTAATGGGACATGGATAACAGGCAGTGTATGCAGGGCAGATAACTGACAATTAACTAATTTAATCCCAAAGTTGACATGTATGAATTTGAATTGAATTTGTTAATATATTAAACAATCAAAGTCAATTAAAGGATTAGTTCACTTTCGATAAACTTTAGCTGAAAATGTCCTCACCCCCACATCATCCAAGATGTCCATGTCTTTCTTTGTTCAGTCAAAAATAAATTTTATTTGGTTTTTGATGAAAACATTCCAGGATTTTTCTCCTTATAATGGACTCAATGGACCCCAAAAGGTCCGGATGACAGTTTCAGTGCAGCTTCAAAGGGCTTTAAACCACACCAGACGATGAAGAAGGGGTTTATCTAGCCAGATGATCACTCATTTAAAAAATAAATAAAAAAGTCTACGTTTTATAAGCACAAATGTTCACCTTGCTCTGTTCTGTACTGCGCGTTTGTCATTTGTCAAACTGTCATTTGGACCTTGAACCGTTGGGGGTCCATTGAAGTCCATTATATGAAGAATAATCCTGGAATGTTTTCATCAAAAACCTTAACTTCTTTTCGACTGCAGAAAGAAAGACATGGACATCTTGGATTACATTGGGGTGAGTAAATTATCAGCAAAAGTTTATTTAAAAGTGAACTAATCCTTTAAGTAAGAAAAATATTGAAAAATCCTTGAAAAAATATGTCTGGTCACAATTGTTACCGGTAGTAGAACACAGGTCTAAGGTGTTAATGCATTTACAAAATTACAAACCTCCAGCAATTATTTTAAAGACTGTTGCTGTGTCCCAATTCACCTACTTATACTACAACCTAAAAGTATGTACTCTTTTTGTGAAGAGAAAGTACATACTTTTGTGTGTTTATAAGATGAGTATGCCAGTTTTGGGACATACTACTGGCCATCTATAACGGACTCTTTCGCTTAGTAACGTGCATCCAGTCACCGCTTTAAACTGCCCTGTCAATCATCGCGTCACAGTTCAAATCCTCCACATTCAGTTTAATTTCCTACCGCATCGGAGAGAAATGTAGTCGCATTTCTGATCTCCCAGTTGTGTTTGCAGTTTAAATATAATGATGCATTTAAGAGTTAATGGCCAAACATATCAGTACAAAAGGTCACAATGCTGCTGCAGATGAAATATAATGTGGATAACAAACATTGAAGAAATATATTTTCGATAAATAGATCTTTTAAGATGGCAGTACCATGAAATAAATGTATGTGGTCACATAACCAAACCACCTAAAAATGTTAGACCTACCCAGAACTCATGTAGACATCTTACATTGCACTATAAATGGACATGTGCTTAATAATAATAGTTGCTTTTAAAACCACACTAAAATTTGTGAGGTAACACTGTGGATTTTCACATTCTCCTGTTGTAATATTTTTATTGTTTGGTTTTATTCAGGAATGTGATGTTGATGGCTGGCCACAAGTGTCCGTTGAGGTGCTGACTGTTATTGATTATTGATGAAGAAGAACCTCTCATTCAAAACAAACTGTACGTTGACCCAGTGTCTACTGCAATCATTGTGGAGGGAGGTATAGTACACCTTGTTGGGTCTGTCTTATGCTTCAAATTTGAATGACCAAATGTAATCAAATTGTGCTGTAAAAGGTTTTTGTTTTTAAAAAAAATGTTTTACCCCAGTGCAAAATTCTGTGTACCATTCTTGTGTCAGTTGTTAAGAAACAAATACAATAAATTTACCTTTGAACTGTATCATTGCCTTAAATTTATTTGTCCATATGTAAATGTTATCTTTGAAAAATTGTGAACCTATTCTCAATGATTTATAATAGATGACTGTTAGCACTTAAGTTATTTGAGTAAAGCTTACTTGGTTTTTTCAAGGCAATCGGTTTGCATGGTTTTAACAAGTAAACTGGATTGCCTTTTGAAGTAAAGTAAACTCGGTAATTCCAAGTTGTATGCAGAAAACTTCACCTTAGAAGAACTTGCATTAATGAGTTAGGAATACTCACAAAGTGTATTTTACTTGAAATTATTTAGTTGTTAAAAATAGTCATTCTGAGTAGTCTATACTAAGACAAGTACATCTAAAGTAAATTATTAAGTTACTGGAACTCTCTTGTGAGTGTACAAAACTTGACAAACACTTGTTAGTTCTACATACTATTCCTATTTCACTTTACTTGGTTTTCAAGGCAATCGGTTTGCATGCTTTTTTAAGTAAAGTTTACTAATTGGATTTTACAGTGTACCCTCGATTTCTGTGGTTGCATAAGCCATGGAAACACCAAAGACACTTAATATATTATGTGTTTTATTAGACAGATGAGCTGTTTGGATTCATCAACGGAAAACAAATCATTGTTAAAGCTCAACACAGTTAGTCGTATGTAGGGTTGGGAATCGTGAGAAATTTTCCGGTTCCGGTTCTGGTTCCGATTCCGCCTAATGATTCCGGTTCCGATTCCGGTTCCATTAAAATTATTAAACAAATAGTGGTAAAGGAAAAGGCATAATAAGCAACTCAAACAATCCTTTTTGTGTTTATTACATGATCTCTGATTCATTTACAGGTTGGCAATGTCAAAAAAGTCCTGTACTGTACATATATTACAGTATTAAAAGCATTCTTGCAAAAATATTATATATATATTAGTTATATTTATTAGTTATTTGTATATTAATTTAATAGAAATTCAGTTATTCAGTGAACTTGTAAATAATAAATGGTAATTCAGCATTAATCTAGATTAAAACGGCTCATTTGAATTCTGCCGAAGGCATTCAGAATATGTGTGCTACCCAAATAATGACTGGTGCTTTCACACTTGGTTCGATTGCCTGGACCGAACCCGAGTTCGATTGCTCCTGGACCGTGTTCATATTATATTTTCGGTCCAAACCGAGGTGCGCGGCCATCAAAGCAGCAGCTGTTTACCCTTAACTTACTTGGTAACGACGCCGAGCGCAGGAGGTGGCAGAATGAATAGCGTTGTTCACCTAACTTTTATATTTTTGTTTTTGAACCGTTAGTTTTGTAACTACGTAATGGCACTGGCACGGATGTATTGCAAATACTCTAAAGAATGCTGACGACGAGCAAAAATTATATGTACAGCTCTCTGCTTGCAGTACGTCAGTCACGCTCATCAGGACTCGAGAACGGTGCGCCTCGAGTTTAAAGACAGCGCCACGCTTGATGTGGTAATTTCACAGCATACACGCAGGTTCAAGACTTGTTCTCGCTCCTACAGTGCAATTCTGCTAGGTAGCTATACATCCGCGCTAAAATATCACTGTGAAAGTCATCATAGCTTGCGAGTATAGACCCAGCTCCCAACCCAACTTTGAGAATAGATTAACGGCGATATGTTTTTATCGCCCGATAAGAGTCTCACGTTAACGCAGCACGTTAACGCCGATAACGCCCACCACTAGTTAATTGTTTGCACTTCTGGAAGCGGCAGGCAACGTAATTAATATTCATGATGAGGTTAGCTGTCGCCCGCTATTAAAGGATACGCTCCCAGCGCCGCATACACATTGCACCAGAACTGCTGAACCGGAAACTCAAGAATTTTGCGCGATTCCGGTATTTTTCAAAAATAAGTATCGGTTCTGCATAAGAACCGGTTCTCGGTTCCCAACCCTAGTCGTATGGTTTAAATCTGGTTTTCTTGATTTACCGCGAGTACCATGTTTTACCGTGCCTATATTGATCTAGCTCACTGCATTGGGAACAAGTGTCTCATAGTAGCCGCCGAGCGAACGCACAGAGTAGCATTATAACAACTTTCAACACACTCAAATAATGTATCCAATATGATAAAACAGCGCTTACCTCACATACGCATGAGCAGAAGAAGAGGAAGCGCTCGTTTGAGGCATAATAAAAGCTCAGCGAAATCAAGGTGTCATCAAGCTATGCCTTTGTTTTGAATAAGCGACCTCTAGCAGCAACAAATTACATATTGTGGTTTTCACTAAACTGATGACTTAAAACTGAACAATTAGACCAATTTTGAATGAAATCTGAAGGACCTGTATTATTAGCAGCACCAAATGTTAAAGAAATGTTTTTCTAAAAATGATGACAAAGTCAGTGTTGTTACTGTTAACTGCAACTGAACTATTAAAAACTGTTTTCGGAGCTGCAATAATCTGAAATAAATTTTAAGTTAAATTATTAAAATTACTAAAATAAAAATAAATTGAAGACTGTACAGAACAAAATGAATACTAATAAAAACAACAAAAAAAATCTGAATATTAATAAATACTAGAATAGTAAATAAATAATACTAAAATAACACTTTTACATTTTGAAATTATGCAAAAAAGAAATATACTGCAATTCCATTACCAGTGGTTCAAAAACAGCACACTTCCAATTTAATAAATACATATAATAAATACATAAAAACAGTTTTTAATGCTAGAAATTATTGACAACATCCACTCAGATGATGATTTAATATGAAATGATTTAATATTCCCCACTCTGCCAACTAAAATATGTATAAATTGTGCGAGGAGCATTTTATTCAATTTATTAAACACATATGATGAGCACTTGCATATGAAAAAATCATGAAAGAAAGAGGTGTTTTGCCTTTCTGTAGTAGCACAAAAAAGCTGGAATGAAGCTCAGTTTATTTTGCTTCATTGCTGGAGAACTCTGAAGTCAAGACATCAGATAAACACTAGACTACTACCATACATCTGGAGGTGACTAAAAACACTATGGAAAACATGCCATGGGCCTCTCAGACCAAAGAAAAACTTTACACAGCACATGCTTGACTGAAATTAGCTAAGTAGATCTCCTGCATTCAAGATTATAATTACAGTACAGCTACTCAGACACTTCATTAACCGTTTTAATCATCCGATATTGAGCATTCGCTGTCTCGGTCCTGGTGATGGATCACAGGCCTCTTCTGCTTGACAGATTCTATTAAAACAGCCGTCAGTCTTATTTGAAGCTGCCATACAAAACCAAAAGTCCCTCTCTGAACTCAATCACATGTTTGGCTCAAAGACACGAGCATCTGCCTGAAGGTGACATTCAGTGATTGGTAAGAGATAACAGCGAGCGCTGATAGCTCTGTTCAAACGTTTGTCAACAGATCTGACCTTCATCACACGGTAAATATCCTACAAATCTTACATGAAATTATCAAATCAGAGCAGTATCAGCATATACATTTTTTTTTTATCTTTCCAATTTCAAATGCATTACATTGATGAAACAAATGTAAAAATGTATCTTTAGGGATTTCAGATGATACTTCAACACGATATCATGACAATGCGTATCAATAGTACGAGTGTGCAATCTCGTAGAATGTATACGCCAAAATGAGTTTTGGCGTGCATATGCTACGCAGTTTTTCGCGTGCATATGATACGCACTTTATGGCGTGTATATGACACGCTTTTGGGTAGGGTTAGGTGGGGTGTGGGGGTTCGTGACGTATAATACGCCATAAAGTGCGTATCATATGCACGCAAAAACGGTACCATATGCACGCCAAAACTCATTTTGACGTATACATTCTACGAGATTGCACACTCGTACTATTGATACGCATTTTCGTGAGATCGGGCTCGATACTTTCATTTTTAATATTATGTTTATCGGCCTAATAATAGAATTTGTCCGATTTATTAAAGTTGATAAACAATGGATTATTTCCTTCAGCTGAGACGTTTTTAAATGGCTTGAAATATGATTGGAATCGCTTCGAAAAGGAAAATACAATTGCAATGTGTAGCGCAAGTCATATACATCATTTGTCATTTACAATTAATATAGGGGAACCACTTTAAGTGCTATATAGCACCATCTTTAAAGGGTTAGTTCACCCAAAAATGAAAATTCTGTCATTAATGACCCTAATGTCGTTCCAAACCCGTAAAACCTCCGTTCATCTCCGGAACACAGTTTAAGATATTTTAGATTTAGTCCGAGAACCTTCTGTCCTTCCATTGAAAGTGAATGCCCACTCTACAGTCCGTGTCCACAAAGGTAGGAAGTAAGGTATGAAAAACATCATCAGTGGGTTAGTTAGACTCTTTTGAAGCATCAACAATACATTTTGGTCCAAAAATAACAAACTATGACTTTATCCAGCATTCTATTCTCTTCCTCGTTTGTCTAACTAACCCACTGATCTCACATGGACTACTTTGATGATGTTTTTCAAACCTTACTTCCTACCTTTCTGGACACGGACTGTAGAGTGGGCATTCACTTTCAATCTACAGAAAAAAAACCCTGAAAGTATGTTTTAAAATAAAATATAATAAACATTTAAAAATAAAAATAAACAGGACCAGCAAGGAAGAAAAAAAACACTGTTTCAGATCAATAAAACTAAACAAAATAATAAAACATAAATTTCTTACAATTATGATTTTTTTAGCTCATAATTGGGTTTCGTCTATTTTATTTGTTGCTTATGCAGAAACAGGCTTTCATAGCAAACAAACCAGAGTTGAGGGAAAGGTCATTTCCAATCAGATTGTTGTCTTGACAGTGCACACATTGTGCATTATCTGTCTGTATTATGCCTATGTTTATTCAAATTTATATTCAGCCATTGTATTATAGATAATTGCTGAATGGAAAGGCACTGCCACACCAGCTTTTGGCTGCCGATTTAAGTGTCATCTCAGCTGCGAGGTGGGTGAGCAGAAGACTCATATCGTCCGATAAGCCCTTTTTATCACCCATAGAAGTGTTAGATCAATGGCACACAGGTGTAAAACACACCTGAATAGGTGCTATAAAACAGCACAAATAATCTTTGTCTGTCTGACATGAACAGCAATGCACATGTCTGCATAAAAACAGATGCTTTCTTTACACAGATCATATCTTCATCATCTCCAGATGGTCTGTGTTACAAAAATTAAAGTATGAACTCACAATGAGTGTAAGTAGGACTAGTTCGGACATGACTAATTATAGATAATAAAAATACATTAATTGAATTTAACTACTGAAAGACAAATATTACTATACTATAGTTATTTTAATATACACTCTCATATCTTAAAAACAGTATTAAAAGGCAGTCATGGAATGAGACCCTGAAAAAAGAATGCAGAAAATGATACAAAAATCCATCCAAACCCAAAAGTCCATCTGATGCCTATTCACAATTACAAAAAGAGGGCAAAAGGATGGTTCATTTATCTGTACTCAAATAGACAAAGTGAGAATGCTCTAGAAGGGCCACATTCACACAAGTTCTTCTGTGAACTCTGTCTTTGGCGAGAGTAAAGCCAGTGGCAAATACAGCATCTTATGATCTTATGCCATGCACTCATCAGGCTATTTTGTGATTCACAACTGACCAATGAACAATGCATTGCTTTGTTCACGAAACAATTGCCGATATGTGAATGAGAGATAGCCTCACACATTTCGCACACATGCAAAATAGATCCTCCAGCTCATGTTACATCCAGAGCAACATGTTTGGTCTATAAAGAGAGATCAGCATGACAACACGACACATGCGTTTTAATTACAGAGGTGTGGCACACTTGTGTTTTCCCTTTGCACTGCATGCACTGCAACTTGATTCAGTTTGGGTAATCCCGGTTTACTCACCCCCACAGTATGCAAGTTCACCCACCCCGTTATGGAAAGTAATGGCAAAAATCAAGTCTTTCCATAAGTTTCTAATTAACTAATTACTTTTCTGAGACTTATCTTTTAAAGGGGATGTCTAATGCTAAAACATGGCCAAAGTTTCAAAAAACAAGTTGTATGCTGTATGACGGAGTATTTCTTTGCCAAATACACTCCTTCAGGATTTGCATAAGTTTCTTAACGTTTTATTAGAGTATGGCCCTTTAAGACGACATGAAGGGCTTAATACCTTGTATGGGCACTTCTCCCGGATGAGCGAATGCACACATCAACCAGAGCGAGAGCAGGAGCACATCCATCAACAAGCTTTATTCGGGTTACAGGAGCCATCGGCAGTGCTGTCATTTTGTTATTAGACTATTAGGTGTTTTGTTGGCAATCAGATAAGTGCATATAATGTATAAACACAAACATTTAGTGAAAAGTTACCCAGGGATAATGCAACGATGTAGTGTGTGTGTGTATGTGTGTGCTTGTGAGTCTTTAGCTCCGCCCACTGCACTGTACCCTTTGAGGAATCATTTAAAAGGACTCCGCTTTCACAGGTCAGAATCAGTCTGATGAATCTTTCACTGAATCAACATCGGACTCACTTGATGAACTGCAACCAAGTGTGCTGCACAAGTCCTGAAAAGTGAAGCCAAGATGTTTTTTGGCTGGATACAGTATAGGTCATAAACCCCGCCCTCTCCATGCAATCTAATTGGACATGAGATTTCACTTTGGACATTCCAAATTTCACTTCAAATAAATATTTTCCAAAGATTTAATACGGTAAAGCTGCTTGATTTTAAGCAATCTGTTGTATAAAGTGCTTTATAAATAAACGTGACGTGACTTTACTAGAGTGCCAAATTGCAGAGCTTGTGCAAACATATCCACATTGCAATGATCAGATGCTTTTCTTATGCTTTATTAAAATGTTTGCTGTTTTCTCCATTTTGTTGTGTGTTTACTTTGTTATTGAGGAAAGCCCGCAGTACATTTACATATTCATAAACGCTGCTCTCAGCATTGTGGGCGCTGGCGGAAGTTCGCTAACAGTATATCGCAGCTCACATATTTCAAACTTCGTTTCATCACTAAACAAAGAATAACAAAGAACTTCTGTCATTAATTACTCACCCTCATGTCGTTCCAAAACCATAAGACTTTCGTTCATCTTCTGAACATGAAATGAAGATCTTTTTGATGAAATCTGAGAGATTTCTGTCCCTCCATTGACAGCTACGCAACTACCACTTTCAAGCCCCAGAAAGATATTAAAGTCATCATTAAAGTAATCCATGACAGTGGTTTAGACTCGATTTGATGAAGTGACATGAGTGCTTTGTTTGCACAAAAAAAACTTAATTTACCACTTTATTTACAAAATATTAATCTCAGACACGTGTTCACGCATTAACGTTTGCTCTCTTGTCAACACAATAGGCATTTGTCGTGGGTGTTCTCGTGAACGTGCGATGGAGATTAATATTTAAAGCACTCGTGTCACCAGGGTCCGTGCCAGAACATACCTGGCCTGGATGTGTCATTGGGGGCTACCTCTCCCACTCTCAAATCAATTATAATAATAAACCCATTTTTAATAAAACAACAACCTCCATGCCATCAACAGTGTTGGGATTAAAACGCACAATTAGAATTACAGAAATTTAAATGAGTTTGTTACTCGCTTTACTATGAACGCTTCAAATCTAGGCCCTAGTCCAGCAGCTTATTAAAATTCTGTCCACTGGAGACTGTTTTGTTTTGTTGTTGTTTTATCCTCCTATTACACATTGTTGCAGCCATTAAAACAGTCCAGTTTTCTTTTTAATATCAAAAGAGTTATATTTTGTTTCGTTTCTTTATGTGTCACTTAAAATTAAGGTTAAACCACTGCACATGGATTATGTTAATGATGTCTTTACTATGTTTCTGAGGCTTGAAAGTAGTAGTTGCGTAGCTGTCAATGGAGGGACAGAAACCTCTCATATTTCATTAAAAAGATCTTCATTTGTGTTCTGAAGATGAACGAAAGTCTTACGGGTTTGGGACAATTAACATGAGGGTGAGTACTAACCCTTTAAACCCATCTTAATATCATTATTCACTGTTACATAACATTATAAACAACATAAAATATAAAAATACAAAACAATGCCCACAAATAAATATAAATATACAAACATTTAAATAAAAAAATATATAAAAATAAAATGTTCCTTTGCTACACAGTAAATCCAAAAATTGCCTCGTTCTGCACTTCCGATATGTATTTTAATACAGTTCTGTGAAATGTCAAAATAAAGAACGTTTGAATGAGATCAGTATTCCTTGGTATTTCTCCACTAGGACTCAGAATTCCACTGTACATACTTTCCTCTTTTACGGAATGTGGAAGTCTGCAAGCCTATCCTTTAAAAACAGTCCGTGCAAGTCAACTAAAATGATCTGCCTTGGCTTGTTACAACATTTGGCGTGAAATGGAAAGAAAAAAGTGGGGCTTTCTTCCTGTGCGTATTCAAAGTAAATGCAGCATGTCAGACCAAGGGATATATTATGATCCCTGAGAAAAACAACCCTCTCCCAGAGTTAAAAAACACACACAGGAGACCAACCTGGATGGCCATGCCCCTTTAATTACCTCATGACTCAACAGTAGTCTCTTCTACAAGAACAAGAAGGCTCTAGAACTGGGTGATCCCCAACATCAGCAATGTGATGAGCTTTATGAGAGCATTGCACCTTGTCCATCACCCCACAGGCCTTTGAGAAGCCACAAAAACAGACGAGCAGGACTTCCTAGGAGTTCCTGGTTGCCAAGTGCGATTGACTCAGCTCTCTGCCAAGTATTAGAAAGCCTACAAGAAAATCCCTCCAGCAGGAAAGTGTCAACAAAAATCAAGAATAAAAGCCACATTCATCAACAGACAAAAAGACAGAGTCGGACGGAAGCGACTGCGTAGAATCTACATTCTGTCCATCCCATGCAACAGGCTTGAGCCCAAAAGAGGTGTTTAAGTCAGACAAGCCTTGTTATACCCCCACAAAGAGAGCATGCAAGCGTAACTCTGGGAGAAAAAATACAGTTGCCCTTAACCCTTAATCTATCATGTGGACTGTCATTTCATCCTCAAAGCGATGCCCGCGCTGCATTAAAGTAGCTTTAAGTGACTGTATTAAAGTCTTTTGTACTCCATTATCTTCTGTTGACAGAGTCTTTGTGAAGGGGTTTCTGCCTCAGTGGGTCTGTAATGTCCTGAAAGCCAGACGCTGAAAGAAATATCTGACCATCCCATTCATGGGAGTTCTGATGCACGTAGTGTGGTATCACTCATACCGCATCACCTTGCAAACCCCGACCTGAACTGGGATAAAATTAAAAATTACAAAATAAAATAAAAATAAAATAAAATTACAAAAGTAAAATAAAATAAAAACAAATTAAAAAATAAATAATAATAATAATAAATAATATAAAATATATAAATTAAATTAAATTAAAAATATAAAACAAAACCCTGACCTGAATTTAGCACAAAAATAAAATACAATAAAATAAAATAATGGAAAGCAAGGTGCTAGGTTTTCAATGATATAGAAATAAAACAAATATTTTGGCAATATTTAAACAAACATGCTTTAAATTGTCAAAAAAAGACATAATAAAAGTTGTATATTATATTAAAATAAATAATATTATTTTTTATTACTGAGTCCTCGAAACTCAATTTGAAATCCCCTCATTTATTGCTCTTGAATTATCTTAACTTTTTTTTTAATTTATCAGCATATCATGTAATATTTGATTAAAAGTTTGAACCGATTTACAACCCTAGATTTCTTTGCTCCTGTGAATGAAAACGGTAATGTGTAAATCCCTTTCTCAGCTTTCAGCGGATTGTCAAGATTTTGACGTCAAGCAACCTATAATTTCCTTCTGGTCAAGCCAAGCGTGAGCATTGGGAAATTGGAAAAACGATATCCTCGAATAGGCCTTCAGTGCAGGAATGAAGTAATCTGAAGCGTACAGTCCTTTGTGTTGGCATTCCCTTCACTTACACTTCACTGGCAGCTTAAACATCACTCTCACATGTAACACTAGCACATATGTCATCCTGTGATCTAAAAGTCAGCTAAACCTTACAGAATCTCATTTAATCAAACACTATCAGATGTCTTATTATCTGCTTTTGAATTTGCAACTAATAGAGACATTTTAAACACATGAATACGTTGAGGATTTGCACTGGAATCTGCACTGAAACTATTCAACCCTCATTCAACCTTTTTTCCTTCATCATCAAGTATAAAATTGTCTTTTCTCACCACAGTACATGTATGTCTTAGGGATTCTCACACACGTGTGTGACTTTTGAGTGTGACAACTATCTAAGGGTGGGAGTTGTAAGGGATTTTATCAAATTTCCGATGGAGTTTGGGTTGCTTGCCATATTCGCCTCTGGCTTGCTTAGTTGGGGACTTGTAATATTCAGCAGGATTATAGACTGCACTGCCACTGTTGGATGAGAACTGAACTGAATTGGATGATGACATCAGCTGTATAGACCTTATAGCCCCGCCCCTTTTCTTCTGGTTTGTATTTGCACAGCATGAAGATAAGAGCTTACTTATGTATGAATGAATGACATCCGCTTCAAGCTGCAACTATCGATTATTTTGATAATGTTTATTTTTAGATTAATCGGATTTAAAAAAAAGATTCATTCAACATTTATTTTAATTGATTATTTTAAACAATATTATTCCATATACCCAATGCCATCCTGCAAAGAATGTGTAATATAATGCCTATGGAAACAAATAATAGTGTATTTATGTAGGCTATGTTGTAAAATGATAAACAAAAGCACAAAATGTTAAGCTGCACAAGGTATGAAGAACACACACATTCACTCGTTTGAACATAGTAATTATATTACATTAATGGGTTATTCCAAGTGACTTTAGTTTAAACTTATAAAACTTCTGACAAAAACATTTTTTAAAAGGTGTATTTTAGTCAGATTTATTGCGCACCTGTTCAATTTTTTGTGCTCCGTCTGTTTGACGCGCATGCGCGAACCGGCGCTCCTTCGTTGACACTAAAGTTTAACTTCTGTTGTCAGAATATGCTAAGTAGAAATACTCACGGGTCATTCTAACATTTACAGATAACAATATAACCATAAAATGTAAGTTATGCGCTGAGGAAAACACGTGTCAGAGGCGGTACACAGCACACGCCTCTGTCAAAGCATGACAGGACAAGACTCAGTAAACGCTAATGCTTTGGTTTGAAGCGCTTATAAATATAAAGTATTCTCAACTTGCATCATGTACCTTTCCTGCAGCAGCTCACACTGCTAACTTATATTCTATGGAGCTAGAAATATGACTAAATGTTCTGAATTTGAATTGTATAAATCTGAATTATTGACACGTGTAATCTGAAATGTTTTATGTCGAAATTGTATAGACACGTATTTTCAAACAGCAGATATTTTGTTCTGAATTAATAGACGGAAAATATTCAGTTTTTGAAAATACAGATTCAAGATTTCAAATTCAGATCATCAAATTCAGTTTTCTAAAATTCAAATGCAAAAATTCAGATCATCAAATTCAGTTTTCTAAAATTCAAATGCAAAAATTCAGATCATCAAATTCAGTTTTCTAAAATTCAAACGCAGAAATTCAGATCATCAAATTCAGATCGTACAGAAAGTAGGTCAGAGGCCATCATGAGGGAAGAGTAAAGGATGTCAGAAAAGTCGAACAGAGCATCATCTGATCATTTCATTTCTTATCTGTAATGGAATAACGCGGAAAGATAAAACTGCCTGTTTATACTTTTTTGTTTTGTTTAGATTAATGCACGGAACATGAGATTTCGCTAGATTTCTTTTTCGTGCGTGGTTTACAAAATCGCCGATTAGTGAAGAAAATCTCAGCATTTGACATCTGTCGCTCCTCAGGGCTGAATCTGAAATCGCTTCTAAACCTCATTCACTATTCCCTACTTTAGTCCACTAATACCGCTCAATTGAATGAGTGAATGAAAACGAGTGTGTGAAGTCGGACAGCTGTTGTAGGCTACATTCGCTGTAAACTCGTTATTATGCGGTGCAACGTGGGATTGAATGAGTGCACTCGAACATGTCCACTATGGTTTCGGACACCACTACAAATGGCTGTCCTCTAATGCTGCCCTATTTTAGGTATAGGGGCGATTTCGGATTCAGTCCAGGTCTGTTCAACAAAATAATTGTCCTCTATATAGTAGCAGTAGTAGGCTACCGCTTATTTAAACTGTACAGGGCAGGTCCTAGATCGGGCTTTCTTGTATGCGTTTCACAGAAAAAAACAAATCAGAAATATGACAAATTAATCAGCACCCGCCTGTTATATTTAACTGTGCGGAGTAAAATCTGTGTGGTGAAGCTGCGCTAGACAGCGAAGAGCAGGTGTAAAGCACATACCAGTGTTCAGTTCCACTTCAGAATAATATGACTGTTACTACTAAATTAGGAAATTAATATTAATCAGAAGATCACGAGTGTGATAGTTTGTCTGACAGGACCGCATGTAACTGCCTTTATGAGAAGCTCATTGGCGTGGACACAGTTGTCCTGCTATATATGCAACATTTTACTATCCATAAAAAGATTGTTACAGTAAAATATTTGGTCAGCAACAATTTTAACGTAAGCATTGAACATGCAGCCAGTCACGGTTTGACGTGGCCAAGAACGCATGATAATTCAGATAATTCAAACCAAACAAAGTTATTCGCTCTGGCTTCAGAGTTCAAGAACATCAAATTGATCAAAAACATCAAATCTCTGATAAAAAATAAAAATCTCAGACACAGATGCAGCTGTAACCTTCACGTTTTATTTGTGTAGCCTATATCTAACTTTAAAAAAAAAATAACTGATGCTGCCTGATTCTAAAATTTGTTTAGAGCTTTTGGATTCAAAATACTTTATTTGAGAAAAGTTATTTTACAATCAATTGTATTTAGCCTATAAAATATTAACAAGTGTCATGTAGACCTATGTGATTTTCATTTAAAAATGATTTAAATCGTGATTTTATTGCATTCCTTTTATTTATTCAGATACCGATGTAATATGTTGTGTATTTTACCTTTCTTTTGTCAGTATTAGAAACTCCAACAGCCTTTGACAGACGCCACATTTTTTTGTATAGACGAGTTGCAGAGATGTTCAAGGCGCTGTATTTTCCTCATCCATTTTGAAACAAAACTTTATATAGCCTAGCTATATTGTTTAATTGTAGGCCCTATACATAAAATATTTTTTATTAACAAATGTCATGTTTTTTATTTTGTGTTTTTCATTAACACCGTTTAGACCGAAAGGCAAGGGCTAGGCCCTACTTGATCAAGCAATATTCAAAACGGTTGCAGCTATTATTTTTCTGAAGTTTTTATGATTATTCTGAAGTTTTATTATTGTAAAATAAAAATAAAAAATGGAAACCTGCTGTGACGTTCAGCATCTGTGAAGCACTTATTTTGGTCGTGTTTGACAGCATCTTCCTCCACTCTTTAAACAAAAATAATCAACAACATTATTCGTTATTACCAAGACGAATTAAGATAGGCTAAGGTAGGCTACCCGTTGTAACAAATAAATGAAATAAATTAATTTCCTCTTAATTACTTTCAAACGAATTATTGTTTTGTTCGTTATTAGCCTAATGAAAATACCACAACAATAAAATAGTTCAATAAAAAACGTAACAATATTAAACGTTTATTAAAACGAATAGGCTTAAGACGGATGACATAAAATAGCCTACCTGCATTAGGCCTAGGGTATAACAAATAAATAAAAGATATTTGGAAATTCCCCTTTAAAACGAAGCTCAGTTTGTGGTTCACTATTAGGCTATTTGATTGAAAACAACAACAATAAAATAAAGAAAAACTTATATTAAGCAAAGAAATATAGGCCTATGTTTTTTATTAAAGGTTATCTTGCGCTAGCCTCCGTTATCCCGTCAATCATCTCGGGGCTATGAGTTACAGTTAAATTTAAATTTAAATTCACCCTCATAGGCTACCCAACCTCAGCCAAATTGCATGACAGTATTTGCATCCCTTGTCCAAAACTGAGCGTGTCGTAAAGAAATTATAATTTCTGTACCGGTATTTACACTTGACTAAACATTGGTATGTGCTTTACACCTGCTCTTCGCTGTATAGCAGCTTCACCACACATAGGCTACTTGACTCGCACAGTTAAATATAACAGGCCGGGTGCTGAGATTTTCTTCACTAATCGGCGATTTTGTAAACCACGCACGAAAAAAGAGAAATCTAGCCGAAATCTCATGTTCCGTGCATTAATCTAAACAAAACAAAAAAGTATAAACAGGCAGTTTTATCTTTCCGTTATTCCATTACAGATAAGAAATGAAATGATCAGATGATGCTCTGTTCGACTTTTCTGACATCCTTTACTCTTCCCTCATGATGGCCTCTGACCTACTTTCTGTACTGATCTGAATTTGATGATCTGAATTTCGCGCTTTGAATTTTAGAAAAATGAATTTGATGATCTGAATTTTTGTGTTTTGAATTTTAGAAAACTGAATTTGATGATCTGAATTTCTGCGTTTTGAATTTTAGAAAACTGAATTTGATGATCTGAATTTGAAATCTTGAATCTGTATTTTCAAAAACTGAATATTTTCCGTCTATTAATTCAGAACAAAATATCTGCTGTTTGAAAATACGTGTCTATACAATTTCGACATAAGATTACACGTGTCAATAATTCAGATTTATACAATTCAAATTCAGAACATTTAGTCATATTTCTAGCTCCATAATATTCCATATGCGCTGTGTCCAAAGAAATGGGTTAACGATACTACCATAAGCGACGTGCCTGCTGATGCTTTGCGTCAAAAGAGTGCAGACGCAACTAATCAATTACAAATGCGTTGTCGGTTATTTTCATTATCGATAATTATCCATTTTATCAATTGGTTATTGCAGCCCACTTCAAACATTACAATACTCATGATAACTTTTGTTAACTCTACAATGAGTAAATCTACTTCACTAGTTATTAACAAACACTTTAGGAAGATGATGCATTCGATTAACTTACTTATGAATGGGAGAAAGTGCAACGCCCAATATGGTGAATAAGCCAATCTTCCAAATTAGAACCAATTGTTGATTAGTAAAGCCATCCATAACTGCAGCTGAAGCTCCGGTTGCTATAGAAACAGGCAGTGTTGCTTTTAGGATTGCGCATGCGCATTGTCCAGGCTGATCTCTTTTTTTTATTATTATTTCTCATGATTTGAGCATATAAAAAACACATTTATGAGACAGTTGACAGATTTCATTGGGGATTTCAAATATGAAATTTAATTGAAAGTTTGGTAAACAGTTTTGGAGAATTTGTTGTTTCCCCATTCAGACAGGAGCTGAATTGACTTGCATGTCCGAGAGGCGTTTCAAAGATGGCCGCCGAGTGAAAAGAGACTTTGTTATTACGCTTCAACAGAGATGTCATAGAAATATACAGCATTAACGGAAAAATGAAAGTCAAAACAAAAAATGCTTGTTTCTCTGGCGCATAAGATCTATTGCCAAATTAAAGTCAAGTCACCTTTATTTATATAGCGCCTTATACAATACAGATTGTTTCAAAGCAGTTTTACAGTGATAACCAGGAAAATAATGATTCAATGATGCAAACAGAATTCAATTCTGTTGGAAAGCAGCTCTAAAAAGGATGATAAAAAAACAACTATTATTCAGCTGGAATCGTTCAGTGTTTATTCAGTTTGGTTCAATAACAAGTTCATCAATTATGGAATAAGTTCAATTCGGCTTAATCGGCCATAATGCAGCTCTGCAGAAAACAGTGAAGTCCTCATCCAGCTCAGTTCAGTTTTTGATTCAATAATACTGTATCCCCAACTTAGCAAGCAATTCCATAATTGATGACATTTACAGTTATTATGAATCAACACTGAACATCCTTGAAATAAAGGATTTAAAAAAGACTTGTTTAAATGATATAAATGCATATTCACTAAATGACCATGTGAAAATATTATTAAAGTAATAATTTATAAAAAAAAAATTAATTTTAGACAGAACTGTTTAGCAAAGACTGTAAAGTAATGAAGTGTGCGCTCAATTTCTTAATGTTGTCAAAATAAAAGTCCCACGTATGACACTTAGTGGACAAAAAAACTATTTACATACCTCGAAAATATAACTGGTGACCACTAAAGGCAACCTAAGGTATTTGATGAGATGAAGTTTGCGTCGATTGATATTTTGCTGTTTATTGTGACGCTGATTCGAAACATCTAGTACTGTATGAAGCATTATATGAATAAAGGTGACTTGACTTAAAATGCTGTCTATGTAGGGAGCTCACTAGGTTTCATGTTTACTCTGCCTGGATCACAGAGATGTTTTTAATGAAAAGAGAGAGACAGTTTGACCTTAAAAACTTAATCTTTACTTTAAATAAATATGAATGCGGCAGGATAGATAACCTCAGGTAAGCAAGTATGCACAAACACAAAAAGTGCTCAGAGAGGTCTGCCAGGGGTCAGGTATAGTTCCTGAAGCATTGATACTTTCATTAAAGCATGGAGGGAGTGGCGCAGAGGTCAGTGGTACTCGCAGGCTCTGCACAGAGAACACACTGTTTTCTGCTGGCCAGCAGGACACTGGAATGTTGGGAGGGATTGTGGGTAACTTTCACTGCGCCACATTAGATAATTACAGAGTGGGAGGGAAAACCCTGCTGGCGGTCTGTCACAACGCAAATGGGGCGGCACTGTGTCCAACAGACCTGTGCTGTTGTCCCAACACACATGCATAGGAAGTGACACTTCATTCAATGGAGTGATTCAGAGAATATGAGCTCGGTTCAAAATAGCATACTAACGTAAGACTCATAATATTTCTATTTTACATTAAAATTATGGCAAGAAAACACATTGTTCCGTTTTTTTGTCGCCACAAGCAAGGGTTATTACAATTAACGGGAAAAAAAATTATAATTTACTTGAAAAACTGAAATAATGTACTATTTAGACACAAAAAACACAACAAAATTACTAAAACTTTAAATAAAAATATATAAATAATCATAATCGTAATAAAAACAAAGGCAAATCTTTAAGTATTAATTTCTGTAGTTTTTGAATGGGTAAACTGTAGCTTACATTGAGTAATTGGCAGCAACATTTGATACTGAACAGCAAGCTACTGTATCGTTACTTTCCATGATGTCTTGAAAGAAAGGACATTGTGTATCTGACAATGTAATGCACCCAACTTGATCGTTCATGTTCAGTATGCAATGAATGAAAATTACATATTTTCTTTTTTACAAAATAACAAAAGATTCTCTATTTTGACTCATCTTTTGATTAGACTACTTTGATTACACAAAATGTAAGAAAAAAAAGCTAAATGAAAACCTGGCTGACACTCAAAATGACCACTATTTTTTTATTTCAGTAAAAAAGATTGTACTATATTTTAGTTCGATAATCTTTTTTATATATTATTTTTAGGGGATTTTATGGTAATAAATTATATTTATGCAGTAGTTATAAAGAAGTTACTAAAACATTCTAAACATAACCTATGGCTAGCAAAACACCTAATCGCTTTTTTTCTTCTTAACCTTATAGACTACATAACGCACACGGTTTCTGCCAATCTTGAGTACCTATAGAGTAGTATTGCATCCTCTTCATATCTCCGAAGAGCTAAACAAGACCCCCCAACACTGTCAGAATGGAAAGTTTGTGATCGGACAAGCAAATGATATATTCCGACTTCAACCGGATACAGGACCAGTATCAAATTTGGCTTTCAGAAATGCAATGCACATTACAATATATGCTTCTCATTAGTAACTAACACTAAATGCATTGAAATAAAAATAATTTGGTTGATTATGAGTTTAAAAGACAATGAAATATGTTATCATAAATCTGATGTTCATTCTTTTAAATGACTATAACCCTTTGAGGGTTATATTTACTTTAAATGACTCATTGTTAAAATGATTATCCATGTCAATACTCTACAAAGCAATAAAAATCTGTCTTCCGCTGATGCTAATCCTGGCATTGTGCTACACTTCTATTTCCTCTCAGCGTTAACAAGCGTGACATGCTAGTCCACAAAGAAGACTCAAACCCAGGTGTTAGACAACATGCGTTCTTCAGAACAAACCCCGAGGGGGAGGGCTAAGAACAGGAGGACTTTCTTTCTATCTCTCACTTCCTTTACAAAATCTACCACCAATGAATCTGCACAAACAAGTCAAGCCAACACAAAGGGCAATGCAAAAGCTTCAGGTTTCAACCATGACAAAACATAAAAAATCAATTGGTTTAAATGCTATAAGTGAATTTAGGCATTGCAATGCACAGTTTGAAAACAGATTTCCAAATAGAGATTTGCTAAAGATCACATTTAACAACATTATTAAATTGATGTTTTTAAAGATCAACTTTAAATTAGCGTTAGATTAATTCACATTTTTGTAGTTTACACAGAGATGATCATGCTATCGTTTTCAAAAACTTGCACTTTAAAACCGGTTTCCAAAAGTTTACATTTTCAGGCCCCCAAAATGCACACACACAAAAAAATCTGTTTTTAGTAGAAAACAGTGTCGTGTAAACGGACCCTAATAGTAAAAATAGGAGAGATAAGCATCATAATCAATGACGATATGAGACCCCAATGAGATCTTGGGTAAAAACCCAAGGCAGAAAATACAGCATCAACTGTCTTCATGCCAGACTGTGCTAATTACATCTGCCCAAACTTGTTACCAGTCCAATTCTGTTCTGACATCCTCATTTACATACAAAAATAAATAAAATATTATTCCACACACACCAAAGGAAGCTTTTGTGCTAATGTCAGCAAGAACATTCTTCCACAGGAGTGCTTCTGGGAGAAAGCCGATAACAAATCATAATTAACATGACAAACAAAAACAGGTCAATGACATTATGCTCTGGATCAATTAATACATTCAATAAAACTCATAATTCATTATCAATAGTCATAAAAACAATTATTTGAATATACTTCTATGGTGCCAGCTCAGTCTGGAAACCTGTACATTAATTTCCACTGCTTCTGATACACTTTTGTGGGAACCAATCACAGACTGGCTTATCCACCTGGAGCGCTATTGGTGGGTTTAACACAATGATGGATAGAGAAGTGATGGATCGTTGCCCGTTGATCACTCCTCTTGTGGTCTGATTGGTTGAAGGACTATCCAATTGCATACAGAGTCATTTGAATTATGCCCGTTGATCACGCCTTTTGTGCTGTAGAAAATAAAGCAGACTCCCCAGACCAATATTCAATTTTAAATTGAGCTTGGTCTGGTGATAGCCAGGAAATGATATTTTGTTAAAAATGTTGAAAATGTGATTTTTTTGGTTGTTGATGAAAGACTGAATACAACAATTGAATTTTCAAAAAGAAAACAAAATGGCAACAAAGATCTCAGGCATGTCACTGTCTCTTGTGCTTGTTCTTCAGAGCAAATTTGATACCACGATCAAAATGTGAACAATAATGTGATATTTATATTGCATATGATACAGAAAATCTAGGATCAACTTAACTTTTTTAACTGAACATCCTTCTTGAAAACACACCAACATCTTTAGCAGGTTTTTGATTAGACAGCCTGCTTAGGAGCAGGACCGCAACCCAAACCTTGAGGCCCAGAACTCCATCAGATGCTGAGATCAATCGCAAAGCCAATTAATCAGTCAGTACACTAAGAGATCCAAGACTGCCCACTTTCTCCCCTAGACAACAAATCTATTACAATCCCCTGGATTTGCCTCAGCTGCCAAAAATCGTACAGCACACACCCAGAGAGAGCGCTCTGACAGGTAGCCTTTGATCTGCTAAATCTATACGTGTAGCTAGAGGCTAAGGGTCTAAAAATAATACGAGGCATTCATCTGGAGAAACAAGCATGACCTTGACAAAAAGTTAGAGATGAGAGCCAGGGAAAAAAAGAAAGACGAGGCATGAGTGAAGATGACTTTTTAACCGACACATGTTCCTACACCTGACTGGCCATGTTTTTCACTCAGGAACCTTTTGTGTCCTGCACAATCGCTCTGCGATAGCACAAAAGCCCAGGCAGCCGTGTGTGGAATGGCTGAATGGCGTTGTTGGGGAGGGAAGCTCGGCCCTTTTGAAGTTCTCTGCCGCAGTTGGACAGGAATACTGCGAGCGAGCGCTGAGATAAGACCAAAACATTGAGCTGAATCCCTGACAGGAGGGAATGTGTTTCAGCTGGGCGCTGACAGATCATCCAGAATATCCCAGTGGGAAGGGAACGGGGTATAAAAACAGCAAACACTTGCCAACAGTCATTTAACTCTGAAAGCAAGCCCGTTTCAAAAAGAGGCATGAGAATTGTGTCACTATTTACTCACCCTCATGTCATTCTAACCCATGTCAGATCTTTTCCATACAGTGACAGACTAAAAATTCTCACACAAAGCCATTGTATGACTTCAGAAGACTATAAAGACTAAGACTAAAATCTTATAAGCCCTGTTTACACCTATTAAGATGTTTTTTGGTCGATCCAATCACAAGTGGACAAGGATAACATTCCTATTTACACCTGGTGTTTTAATCAATCTCTTCTGATCATTTTTGACCACTTCTGTCCTGATTTCTTAAAGAGGAGGGGTTATATGTGGGTAAACCTATGGGCTTTTTCAGATCTTTCAATCAAATGGCCGAAGTTCACGCAACTTGCATGTGAATGCACCGAAGCACTTAATTTGTGTTACGAAGATGAATGAACGACATGCGGGTGAGTAATTAATGAAATAATTTTTATTTTTGCATGATCTATCCCTTTAAGACATCAAAGACAGTGGCAAAAATAATTCAGAGAAGTGTGCTTGGAAATAGATGCTATGACTGAAGAGTAAGCATCTTTCCATAACCCCAAATCAGCCCTAGGATTTATAAACTCAGTCAAATCACGACCACAATTTATAAAATCCCACATTTTTGTTCTGACAAGTTTGAAAGAGGAAGTTTGGGGCGTGCCTTGCTGCATCCCATTAAGGGAGCGGTGCTCTATTATGGCATCTAAACTAGGTTAAATGCCCAAGCTGTGCTCTTACAAGTGGTCTGATAAACAACATGTATCCATAGTTTCTCCCTATAGATCTACCTGGTGTAGGTAACTGTAGTCAGTCACTCCCATCCAAATCCCTGGAATTTCCACCTCTCTTCTCCTGACGGCCTTCCCCACCCCTCTCTAATCCCGCCACAGACCTGTCTGTGTGATTTATTCCCACTGGAGGGATGAAAGGAGGCTTAAGAGTGTGCTCGGAAGATTTGGGCTCCGCTGGTTAGTTAGGAACAGATGAGAAAACGCAGTGAGCTGTGATCTTCCTCAATCTGGGATCTTCAGTCAAACAAATCTCAATCTTGATTTCTTGCAGTGATTTTTCCTTCATATCAACAGTAATGCAGCTTATAAAACGCTGTGTGATGTTATCTGAAGTCTTACTTGGAATTTGTAATCATGGCATGGCGTGCGTTCAAGTGATTTTGGTTGAAACAAACGGATGCATTTGGGCAATTTCATCTTTCTTTATTTCTATTATGTTTTTTCTATTATGTAGGTGTGTAAATGATAAATTGTGTTTATTTGATCAATCATCTGCAGCCACAAAGCATAATGGAAATTTGTTTCCAATTATTCTTTATATGGGCCTGTCGGACAATAAACCTCTATATTCTAGCAAACATATTCTTCATCAACATTACAACACAATCTCATGCAAATTCATAACTATTTTACATTTTGGCAAATTGCAGGCTAAATATGACTTTGTATGTTTTCATTCATATCTTTCGTACAATCTGCTTATGCCCCAGTGACGGTTATGTGTAAGGGTGGGGTTAGGGGTGGACTTACTTTTTCACACAATTCATATACCAATTATTACAAAAATCACTACCTCGTAAAATACACGTTCCCCTAAGTTCCCCTACACCTCGGAGCTATTCTTGCAATTCAATGCATTAAGCATGTCAGGCCTATATTTTGTTCATTTTAATTAACCTTATTACAGCATTTTAAACACAACACGTTTCTACAACACACTGATTTCCCCCAGGGAATCAAGTTCTATCTTATCCAAATATTATTTGGAAAAAAATACTGATTAAGACATGCTCAAGGATGATTAAAATATGGAATGTTATTGCATTAAACATACAGTAGAGCTCTCTAGACCCACTAACAAAGAAAATGAATCTTCTAAAAACACATTCACATTCTTTTAATGAAATTAATGCCTCAGATTAATCATCATATTTAAAGTAATGCAACGTGGATGTTAATGGAATAGTTTTGAATACTCCCCCTTTTTGCTTTGTTTTTATTGTTGTATTTTTTTTTCATAATTTGATTTGATAAATTCTATTGTTATATCAATGGTTCTATTTTACTTTTTAATTGTTATTTACTCAATTTTTTTAATGAATTGCCAATCTATTGGTTCTTTGTTAAGCCCTTTGAATTGCATTAACTTGTTTAGAAAGGTGCTATATAAATAAAATTTGCTTGCTTGCTTGCTTGTGTCAGCGAGTAAGTAAACACCATAAAAGTAGTAGAAAAAAGCCATGTAAAGGCATGTCTGTGTTGCCACAGAAAAAAAATTAACGAAAAAATAAACCGAATACAGTTTTGGAATGAAATTAAATGGCAGAATTTCATTTTGGGGGGAATAATGCCTTAAAAGTCTCTGACATTTGGCCTTTATTTGCTGATGACTGGTTCACATGACAGAAGCATAATTCAGTAGCTGTGATGGACCATGTAACCACAACTCTGATGGAATATATCAACTATATTACTAGGTAGGTATAGAAAATATTTTTTCTGATTATTAGATTAATAAACTATTTATAAAAGATTACCTTAATTATTTTGGGGGTCTGCTTTTCATGCTGGAATCTTCAAAAAACATTATTTTCCCAGAAATATGACATTATTGCAGCACCTCTCTTCCCAGTCTGTCAGTAACATTCTGTTTAGTTCCTGTCTCTATGAAGCCCCTCCTTCCGACAAGCAGTGTGCTCTGACTGGTCAGCTTGACCAGTGTGTTGTGATTGGTCAACTGCTTAAAGCTTGTTTTGGAAATGTCATGCCCCTTACCACAGACAAGTTTTAACCAAGCGGCAACCTTGCTCTCTCTTGAATCAAACACGGAAGTGACTTAAAGGGTTACTTCAGCGATTAGCATTAAGCTTTGTATCAGTAGAAACCCGGGAGTATATTCAAATTATTGTACTTTCCCCCCTCATATGACCCTTAGACGAGAGAATTATGTATTTTATTTCTGGAAAAATTCCTCCGATGACGCAAATATTGTCTTTTTGCGTCATTGGAGGAGTTTTTGGCCAGAGGCTGAAGACTACAGCCAGCAGAGGGCGCTATTTCCACGTGTTCAACATCGCGGTCACAGCACTCGGCTCACGGCACTGCAGAGATTCATGTAAACGGAGCGATGGAGAGCAAAGTGAGTGTTTCAACTTTTAAAATGAACTTCCTATGAAAGTTAAGCTTCCAAAGACATGAACTGAAAATGCACCAGACTGATCACATGCTGTGAATGCAGCCACGAATCCCGCGCTTACCTCAGCTCAGCTCATGTGATGAATGTAATCTGACTCCTGTTGCGTTTGTGCCATGACACTCAATGGACTCACTCATATTGAACAGACACGTTCAGTTTTTAATTGTAGTGTCTCTATCTGAACTGATTTTATGAAAATGAACTCGGTGGGCAAGTGATCCAGTGATCCAGTAGCTGTAACTAGAGTGGCCTCGTAGGGCAGCGAAGTGCATTCTGGGAATTGTTGTCTTTCATCCCCATGAGACAAAAATACATTTTCTGTGTTTTTCTCAGTCTAGAAGGCACCAAATTCAAAAATAATTTCACATTTCTACTACATTAATGACCCAGTTTAAATACAGATTCAACTTCCCAGCGCTAAAGTACCCCTTTAAACTGCAAATTATCGACTGGCCGCAAGAGACAGGCTCCAAATGGCAGTCAAATCTGTATCTCTCTGCATGTTAAAATACCCAACTTTACAGCAAAAAAAAAATGTTTACAGCCTGGTACAAAAAATGTTTTTGGTCTATACAGCTAA
Source organism: Gobiocypris rarus (assembly GCA_023029165.1). Classification (NCBI taxonomy): domain Eukaryota; kingdom Metazoa; phylum Chordata; class Actinopteri; order Cypriniformes; family Gobionidae; genus Gobiocypris; species Gobiocypris rarus. Next base: position 43,900,249 of record CM040910.1, read on the forward strand.
TTTTGCCTTTCATGACAACTGTGAATTGGGGTATTTTTATAACTCTTCTGTTTACATTATATTAAGTCTTAAAGTTCTGCATAATTAAAGGCGTGGCATGACAGGTAATTTACCGCTATGGTCGAGCGTGGTTTCAGCAACCAGATGCCAAGATGGCAATGGCCGACTTTAGGCCTCAAAAATGCTCTTCAGAAACCTATGGGTTATGTCACGGACACTACATCTATATTTTTTTACAGTCTGTGGTTTTAACACGTTACTAGCGCAACTCAACTAAGCTCTGCCCCTTTATTTTGCATATGCCTTGAGCGGGAATAATTTAAATGAGGATTATTGTGACATTGTGTCCCAGAAGAAAACGTACGACTATCAAGGTGTTTAAAGGACAACTCCGGTGAAAAATGAACCTATGGGTAATTAACACATGGTTACCGATCAGATCGTTCTCTGGGAAGCGTTTTCATGAAAATCGAATGTTAAGAGTTTTATCTCTTAAAACAGATTAGCTTATAAAGCTAGTTTATGGGGCACAGAATATGTACAATTAAATCGCTAGTTAATACCACTAACAAGACTCAAAATAGCCTCACACTAACAGGGTAGCATAATGAGGGTCCCTACATGCAAACCGAAGCATTGAGAACGTTGTAAGTGTACAAACAGTTTAATAAAAATATACTTTATAAAGACAGTACATTACGCGTATACAGACAGACGCCATCTTGTAAAACAGTCTCGACGAGTCGAGCCACAAGCGCATAAACTAGCGTTAAGCTAATCTGTTTTAAGAGATAACACTCTTAACATTTGATTTTCATGAAAACGCTTCCCAGAGAACGATCTGCTCGGGAATCATGTGTTAATTACCCGTGTTCATTTTTCACCGGAGTTGTCCTTTAAGAGAGTTCAGAAACAGTGCACACTTATATAGAGAATAACTCCCTTTGGAGTGACTGTGCTTTGTAACTTTGCAGAGATTTTTCATGCTCAGACAGCAACATTACACTCTAAAGAAAGTTGAACATGTAAATAAGCATGATAGGTCCTATTTGAACCGGTCTGATCAAATTGTTGTTGCCACTATTTCATAAAAAAAAGCATAATTCAGCTTTACAAAAGACATGCAAAATATCAGGGTGACCCAAGTTTGTGGAACCCCATGTCAGTGTTACCAAAAATGAAAGATGACTATCGGGATATAGGAGCAACATTCCTTCCAGAGTGCTGGTCCCTTTCTGAGAGCAAAGCAACAATGTAGGACTTGTTGCTCCAGCCCTTCTGCCCCAAGTAACGCCCTGACTGACCTTGTAAATCTGACCCCACCACCCAGAGCAGACCACCCCATCAGAAGTGTCCCATGTAAGATGTCTTTGAGCGGTGCGCATAACTTTTCCCTGAAATAAAGCATGCAACTCAACAGAGCTTACTGTGTTTGCATGCACAAGAATATTCCATTATTAATCAGAATTCGGCCTGTTTTGATTATGTAAGCATTGTGTAAACGTATGAACCAATAGCTTGTAAATATTTCAGAACAATCGGAACATTTAAGATGATGTAAATGTGGTCAGTATGTGAAATGACAACACAAAAGCAAAAGACCTATAAATAGATCACATGCAGCAAAAAAGCATGAATTTCCAATCTGGATTCCATCCGTAATTAAACTGTGCAATGATGCAACTCATTCATTGATCTAAATGTGAACAGAACCCTATTGTCTAAGCTTAGTCTTGGGTTTGCCCTGATTTCTCACTGTCTGGTCATGTAGGAGACAGTGTTTACCCTGTGAGGTCTGAACAGGAGAGTCTGGGTTTGTTTTTCATACATAACTGTATAGGTGGGGTTGTTGATACAAATCTAAAATCTGTCAACACGTTAAGCACTTTACCAGTCAAAGGTTTAGACACACTCGACTGAATGTATATTTCTCATGATCTTAAAAACCTTGTGATCTTTAAACTCGTATGCATAAATACTTTAAATTAGTTTTGTACACAAATATACATTGTGCATTTCCCAAACGTAAATTGGTTAGACCAGATATTGAAAAGCAGAAAAGCCAGAATACATAGTGGTCATCAGTATCATTATATATATATATATATATATATATATATATATATATATATATATATATATATATATATATATATATATATATATATATATATATATATATATATATATATATATATATATATATATATATATGCGCAATTAAATCAATTTTTAAATAAAACCAGCATCAAATATAAATGTAACATGCATTAAAAAAAAATTTCTAAGGATGCAATTCCTGCACTCACTTTTTCAACATCGATAATTTTTAATCCCTCGTTGACTGAGACAATACCGAGATACAATACAATACTGAGATATGTACATATTTCTGCAATATTAAATAGTTTTGACTTTTGGCCACTACATAAGAAGTTTTGTGTGTCCAAACTTTTGACTGGTAGTGCATGTGCCATTATTTAACGACAAATAAATAATAAATAAATGCTTAAATACAATTTTAAAAAAAGAAAGAAAAGAAAAAAAAGTATAACACCTGTATGACCAAGATTAAACTTTCTGAGAAAAAAAGTTTAATAAAAGTAATCATTTTTACTGTCTAATTTAATAAAGTCACTGTCAAGTTCAAGAACCTTCGATGGACTAGAATCTTCTAGCATGAACCCATGCGCGTTTTACCTTAGATAAAAGCCTCTTTTCCTCTTTCTTTTTCTCCACATGCTGATCCAAAGGCATCTGCAGAAAATCGTCTTCACAGCAGATGAAGCTCACGGTGCATCCCATCCAGACAGGTTCAGGTGAGCGTACTTACGACCCATTCAACGCGAGCGTTCCCGTGTTTATTCCTCCTGAAGGTCAGCACGGCAGGTACGAGCCCTGATCAAACACTCACGCGCATTTCAGCCAAAGAGATCCGACTGGCGTTATTCCTTAAATATCGGCGTCTCCGCGTATGTTCCCTTTGCCGACAAAATTCCCATTCAGAATGACTCCGCGAGGCAGTGGGAAGAGGGAGGATTAGGGTGTGAGGGGGAAAAGTTTGAAAACTGGGATGTGTAACTCCGCGCCGCGCGCACACACCTCCAGAGCTGCAGGAAACGCTTTCAATGTAAACACAGGCTGCTGCTCTTGTCATGTAGCGCCAACAACTGCGCAGGTACACTATCTATATATCGTGACTAGACTGTAAGGTCTCTCTAAAAGTATTTACTTTCAAACTTCAAGCTTTTCGAACTATTTTTAACTTTCAGCCAGTGCTTTGTCAAGGCCACCTGGCAGTCTGTTTTTATCGACTTTCCTTTTCTAGTTGTCAATAGAGTTGTGAGCGGCGAGATCAAAGCAATATCATCCACACGTGTTTAATCAGTGCATGCAGTTACTGATCCGTCGCTGATCCCGCCATTGTTTTCTTTTACTGCCCCAAAATTAAAGGTGCAGAGGCTAGAAAATCTTGGCTGGGAATTTTTAAATGTGCATTCCAATTTAATGTGCCATTTGTGATGGGGTTATGTGTCGCTCACACCCTGTGATGTCAGCCAGAATGTCTGGAACAAATGGCGAACAGCTATTTATAAAAACACACTATAAAATGTCTTGTTTAAACTTATGTTAGAAATGAATTATTCATTCCAGTACGTACAAATGTGTCACTACAGTAATGTGTACAATAATGATTTTTAAATCAGGCTTTTCATAATTTCTTTGCATGTTTTTACATATAAAAATTAAACAATGGGTCTTATTCACTAATTGCATGGAGTATTTCTTAATTTATGCACAAAAAATTTACACAATTGACAACACATAAATGTGTTCTTAAAGGGCACTTATTATGCACGTTTTTACAAGATGTAATATAAGTCTCAGTTGTCCCCAGAGTGTCTGTTCAGATCAAAATTCCTAACAGATCATTTAATATACCATTTTAAAAATGGTAATTTTTGGTTTGAGAAAAATTAGCTGTTTTGCTTGTCTCTGTAACCCCTCCTGTTTGAACCACTCCGCTCTAAGCGTGACTCGTCGGCATGAGAGTCGGACGCTCTAACAAGGAGGCTAAAGGCTGCAACCCCTAGCATCAGTCGCTAGAGCGTCTCATGAGATCAGAGGAGTGAGGTTTACTCGCACAGCGACTACAAGCTGGCCTCCGTTACACTCACCCCCTAAACCTCACTCCCATCCGGGTCACGGGACCAAATTAACCCCTCCTGTTCAAACTGCGCCGCTCCAAGCAGGACTTGAACCTGGGTCCGCCGGCATGAGAGTCGGACGCTCAACAAGGAGGCTAAAGGCTGCAACCTCTAGCATCAGTCGCCAGAGGCGTCTCGAGATCGAGGTTTACTCACACAGCGACTACTAGCTGGCCTTCGTTACATATCTTATCGTGGACACGCTCATGTGACATTGCAGTTCTTCATCATCATGAAATATTATCATCTGCATGCGTTTTAAAGCCATATCACTCTCAACTTGAGCACACACACCTGACGCAAGCACAGAGAGCTGTATGTCGTTGCGTCAGTGAGTTAAACTAGTCCTCTTTCATGTGTTATTACGATTAAACTGTCAAATGCACTCAAGGTTATGTCAGAAACAAACAAAGTTCACATGAAAACAGTTGGTTATGTATGTGCATATATGTAGCAAGTAAATAAATCCTGTGTGCATTAGATCAGTGTACTAAAGTGAGAGCAGTGTAGGCTAATATACAGCACCTACTGTTAAATAAAAGATAAACAGAAATTCACTCACTGCTCTTGACTGACTGAACTTTAGTAGCTTTATTAAGAACATTTCTTACCTGAATGCTGCTGTTAATGCTCTGGTGAGGAGATAAACATAGCGGACTGTGCACAGCACACTGGGGGCGGGTCTATGCTAATACGGCAGTGTTTGTCAACACTCATGGGCGGGGCCTGTAAAATGTGACATCACATTGCCCAGAATCTGAGACTTATGATTTATAGAGATTAAAAAAGGGATTGGGTGGATTTTTACCATTATAGGGTGGTTGTGTACACAAACTGCCAACACACATTTATGTTCAAACACCATGTAAAAGTGAATTTTGCATAATAGGTGCCCTTTAACCTTGTTCTAATGTTAATGCATTTGAAGTGTTCCAAATGAGCAAGTGCATGTAATGCCGGTTTTACTAGTACCCAATATTTTTTCTGTTACGAATCTACGATACTCACTGTGTCAGATTATGAGATTTTGACTCGTAAATTCTTGTCATGTTGTGGACAAGAAACATGTTGGACTACACGTTGCTCCTGAACGATCATCATTGCATACGCTAGACGTCACCATTTTCACAAATTTGTGATTTCGTAGTTTATAAGGAGACGATAACGGTATCATGTTCAAAAACTTGTACTTTGAAACCTTTTTTTGTAAAAAGTTTGAGTTTTCAGGAGTCCAAAACGCTGTTATTGTGTAAATGCCGCCTTAGTCTTTTCACTGTATATGACGAAATATATTTACAATGAAATATCTATGTATAATATTTCATTGATTTTGATGATGACACCTATTTAATTGTATATGACACAAGTTAGTATAGAAGAATAAAACATCATCAGCATGCGCTAGATGAATAGAGCAAGATCAATCACTTTGGCATTTGTGGTTTTTATGTGCACTGAAAAAAGAAGAGAAAGCGAAAGATTAGAATATGGAAACGGTCATGGCTAAAGAGGCCAAATTGGCATGCCAATTTTTTTTATGTTTTTTGAATTTTCATTATAATACAAATACAAAAATCATTATAAAAACATACAAATACTTTTTAGTTTTTCAAAAAAGAAAAACTAATCTATAACAGATTAGAAAAAAAGACAATGACATATTTTTAAAAGATGAAGCGAACAAAAAAAGGTTCAATGTCCAGAGAGTTATACAATTACAATATTCCTTGTAAAATAATAGGGTAAAGACAAGTTTCCATATAGTCCAGATATGGGGTCCAGACTTTATAAAACTGGCCTGTTTCACAACCATTTTCCTTAAAAAAAAATAAAAAGAATTGAATTGATTGCACTGTAAAAAAGTGAGTACTCAGAATGGAGTCAGGTGGTTTGAGATCAGGGATTGTGATATCAGTCAAATATTAAAGTAATTTCAGAGGCGAAGCCCATTATTAAAATGTTTTCATTTTGGAATGACATACACAGATTAATAATTCATAACAAGACAGCATTGTGAAAGTAAATAGGGTCAATTTTTATTTCCCATTGAGTGTAATCAGTTTCTATCTGAGTTTAATTTAAACTATAAAGAGTCTGTTTTTTATTTGAGAACAAATTAATATATATTAAACATATGTGAATATTACATCATAACCAATATTTGGCTAGTACATTCAAAGCAGGGAGGTTGAGCGCAGCCTTGTCTGATTTAATTAAAGACTTTTCTGTTGTTTAGCAGAAAGCTTGGTCGCTTCTTAAGTGGTCAAAAAGAGATAAACAGTGTCATGATTAAAAACATGCGTTCCTGGTCTGCTTTTACCAGCAGAAAGAGCACCTTTTTAATCGCACTTAATGGACGATTTAAATCCCTGGATCAATACATCACTGATTCGGCAAGCAAAGTGGACCGGATAAAAGCTTTTGGCCATAAAGTGCATGTGAGTGGAAAACATACTCAATTTATTCCTAGCAGCTGTAGTGCTTGATTTTGTGCAGTCGAATTAGACTTTGCTTGCTCAGGCCGGCTGGCTGAATTGCATGGACTGATAAGGAATAGCTTAAATAATGACTTCCTTCCTCAAGAGTTTGCTTGTATTCTGTCCAGTGGCTCATTTGTTCCACGGTAAGAGTTTTCTTTTTAACTGTGGGAACAAAACGGGGCAACACTTTATTTCGATAGTCCACTTTAGACATTCTCTAACTGTAAGTAACTTTGCAACTACATGTCAACTAACTTTCATTAGAGTATAAGGCATGTTAGGTTTTAGGGTTCAGGTTAGTAACATGTTGCAATGTTACTTAGTAGTAGAATTTCTAAAGTGGACCATTTAAACAAAGTATAACCCAAAACTGTTACAGTTAGTGTCAGATTAGTCTTTTACTTACTGAAGGCATGAAATAACACAAAAGTGTTTTATTAAATTTTTTGGAGGTAAACCTATTAAAGATTCATTTTATGAGTGAGTCATTAGACTGATTCATTAAATTGATTCATCAAAAAGAATCTGTTCACAACAGCTATTTATTTGAATAGGACTACGCTGTTTACGCTGTATGTTAATGGTAATGAACATGAATCATTCAGGCTATAGTTTGTTTCTCATTTTAATTCTCAATTCATGCTGCATTCATCTTTTGAGAATTTAATTGTAATAAAATGTGTGACATTGTGACGAAGTGGGGTCCTGAATTTGAAAGCCTTTTAGTAATGTGCAAGCATGCAATATATTTACAGAATGAGCATGTGATGGTTTTTAGTGTTTGTGTGGATTGAAATAGAAGTGCTAGCAGATAACGGTTTGGAGAGGGTGTTATCTATGGAGCAAAGCCCAAATTTTATGAGTCTGTTTAGTGCTACACCACCTGATTGGTTTAGTCTAAGCTTACCCATGCATCTGAAGCAAACCAGCCTCATAAAACATGTCACAAACAAGTCATAGGCCATGTAATATACCCTGCTTTCAGATAAATTTACACCTGTTAAAGACAAGAAAACAATCAGGTTTTGTGGCTTTTAGTTCATGTCTTTTAGCTTTGAGAATGCTCGGGCTGATCATAAAAGTTTAGTTTTTCCACTATTGGCACTTGTAAGGAAATGTACCAGTATAGAGGTGGGATAACATACAGTAATGAAGGCTAATTACATTAGTGCCACAATAGCCAAAGTCAAGGACCAAAGCACCTCTTTCAACCCATTACTGAGTCCAATTTGTCTCTGTCCTTTTTCCATTGACCATTGATTCCATTAGTGTTGAGCTCAGGCGGTCAGCTGAGTCTTCTTAACTGAGAGGAATGACGTTGGGATAATTGAGAGAAATCAAAATGGCTCATCTTTTTTCATGTGATTATCTAAGACAGAAAATACCTCAAATCTTCTGTTTTAGGAGTCTTTATCATTGTCATTAGCTAAATGTTTCCATCCACCTATTTTTATGCACATTTTGGGATATTGCATTAAAGGAATTTTTAAAAAAATGAGCTCCATCAAAGCAGATACCATTTTTCTCTGATAAGAAAACATGCCAATAAACTACGATGGAAACACATTTACTGAATAAATCCCTTGATGCGCAACAACAAACTTTGCCTCAACAGAGGATGTGATTGGATAACTGGACTAACCAGCAGACCAGTTTCATTGACTCAAACATTTCAGAATGATCAACATTTGAGATGCTTTGCAAAGTCTGAAATCAAAATATTTTGGCTTAATCCCATTACAGAAATGTCTCACATGATTGCGTTCACCAGCATCTTAGCACAAGATAACAGCGTTTATTGCATTTCTTCTGCGTGCTCTGAGACGCAAGTCATTTATGATGGAGGAAAAAAAGAGCCACAGTGGCTTCCCTGATTGCAGAAACTTCCAGATATTTTGTGTCAATATCCCAGGAAGTGACGATTTTGTTCTTTTGAAGACATGGAATGGAAATGTTTTATTCCATATTCCAATTTTTGCGCACAAATTAAATGAGCAACTTTGGATGAAAATATATAGCTATTGTTGTATCAATCAATTGTAATCATTATTAAGTAGCTAACTGTGTGAGGGTTTTTTCTTCTTCTTGTTTTAAGGATAAACCTTGCTAAATATTATTAGATTTTTGCCTAAAACAAGAAAGAAGCTATTTGCCAAAGGGGTAAGAATGGTTCACACATAACCAAGCTTATTGAACACAGCACTTTTGCATGTGATCTTAAAGAAAAGCCATAAGCAATCCATATTCATATAACTCATCATAGCCCACTTTCCAATGTAAGCAGCCATGGTTACCATCAGTACACAAACAGTGAAAGCTGTAAAATATGTTTGTGTATTAGCTTGATTCTGGGTCAGTAGATCATCTGTTTCTGATGGACGTTTTCCAGTTATCTTCACTAGCAACGAGGGTAAGTGTAATTACTTGGATTGTGTATTAAATAAATCCTAGAGCTAAGAACTCCTAAGAGCATGTTATTTTGATCCGTCAGCAAAGGAGTGCCCAGGGGGTGGAAATAAATCCCTGTTTCCATAGTTATTGTGGCTGTTATAAGCAATTCAGCAGCATGATGATAAGACTCAACTGTAGAACCTCACATCTATTTTTTTATGTTTACATGGATTTGGCAAGTACACAAAAATTGACAGTAAAGACATTTAAAAAATGTTTAAATAGATAAAAATCGATTTAAAATAAATGCTGTTAATTTGTTCTCTCTGTTTGTCAAAGAAATTAAAGAGTTTTCGGTTTAGAACTAGCACCAATTTTGGGGTGGGTTGCTTGAATGGTGGGTTTATTAGCCTATTAAGTTCTATTAAGAATTAAGTTCATTATTCGTAATGAAAAACACAACAACAAAACAGTACAATGCCAAACTCACATAGGCTCTTTTACATTTCACTTAGAATACCAAATCTTCCGCCGTCATCTTGTCAGTCTCTCGTGATAAATGAAATCTGACTCCTGCTGCTGGTCTGTGCTGCGACTCTCGTTAGTCTCACACTGTATTGAGCAGACACTTTCCATTTTTAATTATCTGTTCTAACTGAACACAACGGTGGGCCGGTGCCATGGTGGGAAACTGATGTAACCGGTGTTGAGCCTGAACACCGTCAACACCGACTATCACAGCAAGCCCAATATATACACTGATTATCTCTTCATCACGGCACCTGTTAGTGGGTGGGATATATTAGGCAGCAAGTGAACATTCTGTCCTCAAAGTTGATGTGTTAGAAGCAGGAAAAATGAGCAAGTGTAATGATTTGAGCGAGTTTGACAAGGGCCAAATTGTAATGGCTAGATGACTGGGTCAGAGCATCTCCAAAACTGCAGCTCCTGTGGGGTGTTCCCGGTCTGCAGTGGTCAGGAGCTATCAAAAGTGCTCCAAGAAAGGAACAGTGGTGAACCGGCCACAGGGTCATGGACGGCCCAGGCTCATTGATGCACGTGGGGAGCGAAGGCTGGCCCGTGTGGTCTGATCAAAACAGACGAGCTACTGTAGCTCAAATTTCTCAAGAAGTTAATGATAGAAAGGTGTCAGAATACACAGTGCATCGCAGTTTGTTGCGTATGGGGCTACATAGCCGCAGATCAGTCAGGGTGAACATTCTGACCCCTGTCCACCGCCAAAAGTGCCAACAGTGGACACCTGAGCATCAGAACTTGACCATGGAGCAATGGAAGAAGGTGACCTGGTCTGATGAATCACATTTTTCGGGTACGTGTGCATAGCTTACCTGGGGAAAACATGGCACCAGGATGCACTATGGGAAGAAGGCAAGCCTGCGGAGGCAATGTGATGCTTTGGGCAATGTTCTGCTGGGAAACCTGCGAAAAATGGCGTACCATATGCACGCCAAAACTCATTTTGGCGTATACATTCTACGAGATTGCACACTCGTACTATTGATACGCATTGTCATGAGATCGTGTTTGCATATTAGATCGTGTGACACTGAAGACTGGAGTAATAATATTTCACGATATTAAACTCTTTTTACCATAAATTTGATTTTAAAAAATTCAGTCTTGGTGAACACGAGAGACTTCTTTCAAAATCATAAAAAAATTCTCCTGACCCCAAACTTTTGAACAAAATGTACAATATATTAATATGTATAACCTGCAAATTGTTCCAACATTTAAACTCATTAACACTAGAGGATAATACACAAAAACATTCAGACATTTCCTTTATCATATACTATTTATTAAATATCTGCAAAGTAAAGTTGTTTTCTCACACTGTCACTGAACTTTTTTTTACTTTTACTGTTTCATATTATTATTATTACCTTTATGACATTTTAAAAAGCAGCTTTGCAATGTTTTTTCGTCTTTTCTTCATAGAATGGGTAACTATGGAGACTACAGTATTTGTTTGTCCCCATTAAACCATGCCCCATTTTATGATATGTTCCTAACTGTATCTATACTGTGTTTATAGGCCAATACCGTGTGTGTGTTTGTGTGCGTGTGTGAGAGAAACATACCTGCTTATGCTCCTTTCAAAGCAATAAATGTGTGCTGTAGATGAAACTTCACATTCCACAGCTTGAAAGTAATCTTTTGGTCTGGTCCCTAAAAGATTGCACTGGAGATATGCTGTTTTTTATTTAGTGCTATTGTTCTGTGTAGTCTGCAGTATACTCATTGCAAAGAACCAATCTGCATTTGTAACATAAATCTGAAGTTATAACACAAGGATTAGTTGGAGGTGTACCTCAGAAAATGTACAGTACCTTTTGTTTCATTTTTTTGCACCTTCCAGGGCCTTTTATGTCCCAGATAAAAGGCGTCTTGTGAGGCAAAGAGCAAAGTCCTCTGAACTAGACTATTGCACACACTGATGGAAGAATATAGAAAGGTGATATACATTGTATTACTGAAGGATTAGTCATACGAGATATTAATTTGCTGTAATTATTCTATTATATTCTAAAAGAACAGGTTATGTAACTTGCTCATATTTCAGAGGGCTCAGGAATCATTATCTGACCACAATACCTAATATGAGCTTTGCCCTTCACCGTCAAACGTCAGGTGGTTATTGTTGCCGCTTTGGAGTCAGTATGTTGGTCCTGCAGGCAATGTTCCTTTTTCTTTGCACCACGAGAAAAAAATAATGCTTGGAAAATCCTTTCATTTCTACTCGTGACATGTTTTGGGAAGGTTAGGCTGGCAAGATTGAAGTTGTTGTCATTGATCTTTGTGTACATTCTTTTGCCAGACTTTTCCTAGATATGGTAATACTACAACAGTGGAGAATGACAGGCCTCGTCATGTTTTGTTTTGTGTTGGGGTCTTGAGCAGACAGAGCTTGCATTTTTCCATCCCATTCTCTGGAATCCTACATCCACTTGGAATGGGGCTGTTATGCATTTGTGCATCTGCCTTGATAAACCTGGGCTTCTTTCCTCTCCAGCACATTGACATAATGTCCCATCATGCACTGCTCCAATACTCTTCACTCTTCCCCTTCATTTGGAAATCAGGATAATCCGATAATGTGCCCTGAGAGAACAATAGGGCTTGAAAGCAGTCTATCCCTTGGGTAGAGCGGCTACAAGAGAGGCTTTGTGCTTCAATGCCAAACATAGGTAGCGCTAAGCTGATGTTCGTGTAACATTTTACGTCACTCTCATGACTTCCTGTCTGTTTTCTTGAATAATAAAAGCAATAAAACAATACAAATTATTTGCACAATGCTTTTAGAACAATATTGCACAACAATGTAATTATGTATAAATATTATGAAATTGTATGAGGACAAGATTTTGAACTGAACTATAGTATACCTGGGGAACACATGGCACCAGGATGCACTATGAGAAGAAGGCAAGCCGATAGAGGCAGTGTGATGCCTTGGGAAATGTTCTGCTGGGAAACCTTGGGTCCTGCCATCCATGTGGATGTTACTTTGACACCTACCACCTACCTAAGCATTGTTGCAGACCATCACTTACAGGACTTAAAGGATCTGCTGCTAACATCTTGGTGCCAGATACCACAGCACACCTTCAGGGGTCTAGTGGAATCCATGCCTCGACGGGTCAGGGCTGTTTTGGCAGCAAAAGGGTTACCAACACAATATAAGGAAGGTGGTCATAATGTTATGCCTAATCAGTGTATATATTAAAGATCACATATGTTGAGTAAAAAATATTCTTCTACAAATGTAAAGCCTTAGTAATGCATATTATATTTTTTAAGCGTGATCCTCAGACTTACAGACTTGTGCACAGACCTCATCGTCTTACACAAATCCAACACTTTTGAGCTTTCTTCTTAGCTGTAATCTGAGAGGGAACAAGGAAAGCGGGAAAAAGTTTGGAGATACCCGGACGATGCCTATTGCCAGAACTCCTGGGGGCCAAAGGACCACAAAAAGGCCTCTGTGGAAGAGAGATCCGGGGTCGGGCCAGGGCTGCTTTCATGTCTGGGTTTCCTCGGTCACTTAAATCCACAGGTGCTGAGAGGGGACGTCTGTGCGGACCGCTCTGACTGCACAACATTCCCAGGGTGCCATGTGATACAGACGTGAATTAAAACATCCTGTAACTGATGACTGAATTACACTGAACTCATTCCACAGCTCAGCAGTCACATATATTTTATCCCCATTGGATTCATGTAATGACCACTGTTCTGACCATGTAAATAAACAAGTTTCCCATTATGCAAACATATACTTAACCCTATAAAGCCGCCATATTGGATGTGAATTAAGTCTTCTGATTGATAGGTCATACGTTTATAGCAAGTAAAAGGTATTTTAGTCTAATTCTAAAATGACCTTACGGGTGTAATATTTCAAGATGAACTTTTTGAAGTGCATATTTTTACTTTAATATCCATATCATTTTTTGAAATCATGTTTAAAAGTTAGTATCATCTCATTATTGTTTTATTGCATTGCATTATGTTTTGCCCCCACAATAAAAACTACAGAGCTTTGATCATAAACTAAGCATTTAAATATCATCTTAATAAAACATTATTGGGAGATACAGAGTCAAAGCTGCACTTATATGCATTTTTATGAAGTCTGTTATACTGTTATTAAGATCTCATTGTTTTACATTTTATTCACATTTGATTTTAGGATTTCAACTTGCTTGCTTGAGGGTGTTTTTTCCTCCTCTGGTGTATATTTTCCACTATATCATACTATATGAGCCTAATGTATCAAAAAACAAACCGTTTTGACCACATAATTCAAGTGTAACTGTACCAATTTTTAACCATTACTGGATGGATGGGAAAACAGACTGAGAGTAGCCAAGTCAAGCTAAGACATACAACAATAACCCATTTTACACAGCATTGCACAGATCAAAAGCTGTGTGAACAGTTGTGTAATTTATGGGCAAACACACTCAACACAATCTCAGTTTAATTTGTCTTTAAGACTGCAATAGATATCTGGAGGAGGAAACTTCACATCTTGGGGAAAATCCCAGCATGTTTCCTCATCAGTCAAAGTTATTATATAAGAAACATATGAATAGACAAAGGGAAAGATTTAACTGGAAAAGCTTAATCAGGATCATGTATATACGTATATAAAAACTTTCTTTTCAGTGTTTTTGGCTGTCCCTCTAGCTGTTTTAATGCAGGTACGCCCCCTTAGGCCTTCACTCTTTTCCCTGAGGAGACAGAAGAAAAATGCTTTAAAGCAGTATCAGAGAAAAACAAATTCAGGCATTGGGCAGTCAAAGGTCAAGCTCAAGTTACGAGTGGACATTAAAACACAATTGTGTTTGGTGTTAAGAAAGCTGACATTTAAAGTCCAGGGACTTTGCAGCATTAACCATCATCCCTTTAATACCAATGCAAAAGCCAGGGGTGGCAATGATGTGAGGAATTTGACTCAAAGCCGACATTTGGCAGCCCGTTCAAAGGGAACGGTTATAGCGAGGGCCTCATGCTCTATGGATATACAACTGGCCTTTCAAGAGGACATCGGGAATGTGATTAAGCCACAAAGCAAATGCTATTCAGACTGAGACAACGTGGTTTCTGTCGTCTCTTCTTTTAATTAACACTGGGTTAAGTCCATGGTGTTTTTAGTGTAAACTGTAATTCGGGCTTCTGCGTTATAATGGACAAATCCAGTTTTCAGGATATTGTGCGTTGTCTTCCATTCACAAAGTTACAAAGAGAGTCATAACTGTAAGAGTGGAATACAAATTATCAAGACTGCATCCATCAATACCATAAAATATCTCCTATAGGACTCAATAATGTGAACCTATATTTACACCATTATCATATTGTGTTAAAATGTAGAGCCGCTTGTAAGAGTGTCAGTTGTTCTTTCTAAAAATCACTTTAAATGTAAATGTGGTCAAAGGCTGCCCTCTATTGGTCATATGCAACCAATATACTAATGTTTACATAAGGGTAGTTGAAAATTGGCATGGATTTTTATTTTTAATCAAGATTTTACATTACAGTTTATATATTTGTGTATGGAAAATCAAGTGTTTAATGTGTTTGCAAAGTAACTGCAATAAATTAATAGCCTAGTTAACAATTACTTGTTTACATAAGGATATATGATGTATTTTATATTAAAGCCACAATATGTTTTTGCATGAGCTTTTGTTATGCCGCAGACGAGCGCTTCCTCTTCTTCTGCTCATGCGTATGTGAGGTAAGCGCTGTTTTATCATATTGGATACATTATTTGAGTGTGTTGAAAGTTGTTATAATGCTACTCTGTGCGTTCGCTCGGCGGCTACTATGAGACACTTGTTCCCAATGCAGTGAGCTAGATCAATATAGGCACGGTAAAACATGGTACTCGCGGTAAATCAAGAAAACCAGATACGACTAACTGTGTTGAGCTGAACAGTTGAAAAGTGATTAGTAGTTCAGTCAGTGAAAGTATACAAACAGTTGCTCACCTG
Source organism: Gobiocypris rarus (assembly GCA_023029165.1). Lineage (NCBI taxonomy): Eukaryota > Metazoa > Chordata > Actinopteri > Cypriniformes > Gobionidae > Gobiocypris > Gobiocypris rarus. Next base: position 43,915,855 of record CM040910.1, read on the forward strand.
TCCAATAAAACACACTATATATTAAAGCGTCTTTGGCGTTTCCATGGTTTCTACAAAATAAAACTGGAATATGATGTCATTGATAGGCGACACATCGACACGGTCCGTTCCCTGGTTAAAATAGCTTATTTCTCTGGATTTAAACGTACTTGGAAACATTTGGGATACATGTCAGCAAAATATATAACATTGTTCTAGTGGTTTTTGGATATTTTAATTTAGTTGCCTTTAAACAAATAAAAAAATCTTCTAATGGCTGAAAAACCACTGATGGCTCCTCATTACCATGTTAAGGCCGATGTTAACTTTTTTTCTTTTGATCTATAGCATTTGTTATGAAAAACAGCAGACTACAAATAAACTAGAGCTACAACATGCCATCGTTGTAATATAAATCATTAATGAAAAATCTATTCCGTCAACGGATAATCTATTAGTTTAAAAAACTTTCTAATTTATGTTGGAGCAGGCTGATGTTTTCTCCTCTTTTCATCAGTCTTTTAATGTGGTTTAGATCAAGTTCAGCGGTCTCTCAAATCTTGGTAAAAACTTTTTGTGATTAACTCTGAAGCGTGTGCACCTGAAAGTGTGACACGTGTGGCAAACAGCCAATCACAGTGTCCGTTTGATTCACTTCTCTTCTGAAGATTGAGAGATCGTTCTGAAAATGATCATGAAATTAAATGCGTTTACAAAGCAGGAATAAACTGAACGATTTTCTGACTATATCAATGCATGATGTGAATTAAAGAAATATGTCTAATAATTAAAGGTTCACAAAGAGCTCAAATGAATACACGTTTAAAATAATTATGAATGTATGTTTTACATTTATATTAATTTTTGTCTACTTGTCAATATGAATATAGTATATTAATTAAAAGTAATTATAATTCATATAATATAATAAATAATTTGACAAACTGCCACATGATTCTGTTTTTTTAGTTACACTACATGGCTAACCTGGAGCAGGCTTTATTCTGGGTTTGAGATCCTAAACCCAAACTAGACCAATCAGCTGCAAGTAAAGATGCAAAGCCCCCATGTATCTCTCATTCCAAATTTGCAGTTAGAGACAAAATTACACGTGAGACAGTGGTTCTGAGGGTGGCGAGGCATGGGAGCGTCGACCACCGACAGACGCGCTCTCTTGGCACCCAGAGATATTGGAAACTGCTCTCTTCTGGACAGTTTGGGTACCGCTGGCGCTGGAACCAGCGGCGAAACAGAAAATACAAAACAAAAAATTCTACCCCGGCCCTCCTCCGGGGGAAGGAGTGGTGCTGCAGCCATCTCCTGAAGAGCAGTTTCCTCCATCTCTGGGCGGCCCGTCTCAGGGTCTCTTATGACGGTGCTTGCCATCTGGCTTGGCAGCGGCCTGAGCGGGCTGGACGTCCTTCCCGCGTCCGGCTCCACGGCGCGATGTCGACTGCTGCTGGGCCAGGGCGGGATGTGTTTGATGGCCTCCGTCTGCTTCTGGGCGGCCGAGAACTGTTGGGCGAAGCTCTCGACCGCGTTGCCGAACAACCCGGCCGGCGAAATGGGGGAGTCCAGGAACCGGTACTTGTCGGTCTCCCTCATGTCGGCCAGGTTGAGCCAGAGATGCCGTTCCTGGACCACTAAGGTGGACATCGCCTGACCAATGGAACAAGGTCTGTCGCCGTCCGGAGCTCCCGAAGGAGCTATGGGTCAGGTCTACCCTTGTGCAGGTCCATGAACGCCTGGAGCAAACTCATGGTGTGCAGGGCGGATGCGGCCTGTCCACAGGACCTGTAAGCCTTCACAACAAGGTTGGAAGAGAACTTACAGGCCTTGGATGGGAGACGCGGGTCACCACGACAGTTGGAGGTGGTCGCCGGACACAGTTGCATCGCGACGGCCCGCTCAACCGGCAGGATCCCCACGTAACCCTTGGCCTGCCCGCCGTCGAGGGTAGTGAGGAGGGAGGAGCCACTAGGTCTGTTTCTGGCGCTGAACGGCGCCGCCCACGACCTAGTCAGCTCCTCATGCACTTCCGGGAAGAATGGCACCGGGGCGGGACACTGAGAACCAGCGCGAGCCGCTCCGAGAAACCAATCATCCAACCTCGAAGGTTCGGGACGTGGTGGAGGGTTCCACTCAAGCCCGACCTTCTCGGCGGCCCGGGAAAGCATAGCGGTCAACTCGGGGTCCGACTCAATCGTTGCCACTCTCCCAGAGGGAGGCAGTACAGCTGAGTCCTCATCCTCCGAGGACTGAAACTCCCCCTCCGATGCAGCGATCGACATCTGCTCATCTGCGGGTGCCCCGAAAGTCACAAATGGCCACCCATGGGAGGGTCCAGAAGCTTCTCTCGGGAGCACCACCGGCTGCGGAGCTTGTAAGGGATCAGGGGCCCACGGAGGCTCGCTCGGCGGGTTTGCCCTGAACGTAATCCTCAGATCACCCCAGGCATCCGTCGAAGTAGGTCTATCCTGCTGTTGGGCAAGAGTAGAACTAGATAGTAAAACGAATAAAACGAACTAAAAAACTAAATTAAAATAAGCATTAAAAAACACTTTTAGAAACTAACTAATTAAAATGCTGCCTCAGCATGCTGAACAGCCAAACACGTGAGACAGCGATTGTGACCGTCAACGGGTGAGAGGGAACGACCGCATCCAGAAACGCACGGGTGGAATGACATCTTGAAAAAGACGCAGTGTCACACCCGTGTTGCTCTTTCTGTGAGGAAACGCTCTTTTAAATGTGCTGAAGCACCCAGTGAAAACCGCGGTAGCACACAGGGAATAGTGCAGCCTGTGTGCTGCACTCACTGAAAAGAGCTGTGAAAACAGCAGTTGTTTGCTGCAGCTGTGAGCACACGGTCGCGCTGTTGTGTGCTGTAACGCTCTCTCTCCCTCTCTCTCTCTCTCTCTCTCTCAAATAGCAGTCTGTTCAGTCTTCGACCTGAACGCTGTTCGGCTCCGAAGTGAATGACAATAATGTGTGGCGACCGCATCTGCGATATGCAAAACACGCACGCCAATGGCCATTGGCCAGTTCTGTTTATCTCGAAGCTGATAGGGGCTCCCTGAAGTGATCCCAATTCGTCGGTGATGTCCGACCTACGTCGAACGTGACCGACTGAAAGGGAACATTTATTTTCTATTTGTACAAATTGCTGCACATTCATTTATTTCTGAATGGTGCACACGCAAGTTGAAATGTATTTGGTTGTGGATAGTAAAACATATCTGCAACATTTATCAAGTTCATGACTTATTGTGCATGCATATATTATCATTGTGAGACTAAAATCAATCCATAAAATTCAGCAAGCTGGTCAAAGTTTATATTATGGTTGTCAATGAATGGGATGCTAAATATCATTTTGGCTTTTTTGTATCTCAAAAAAGTCTTTAGTTTTATTAGATTTATATAAACTGTAACCTACTCATTCTTACCGAAAAAAGCCGAACTCCGGGAGGCGTGCCGTGTGTGGAGCAAAAGAGTCACGAGCACAAACACACACACACACACACACAACGTCATTGACTCTCTATTCGTTCTGGTTAAATCACAAAATAAAATGTACACAAATGTGTCCCGGCTCTTGATACAGAATCACCGATGAACACCTTTGGTTTTAATGAGAAAAAAAAAAAGTTATACTACGGTGGATTCAAACCCAGAACCGAACCTGATACGCTCGCCGGGCCAAAAGCTCTCCACTTGACCGCCAATCCATAGTTCGATTTACAGGGGGTACTGGGGGGTACTATACCCCCAAATATCCAGTCAGAAATATCCGTTTGGGGGGGGTCCAAGGTTATAACATTAACGAAAACGAACGAAAAAACGAAAACTAGGTGGGAAAAAACATTGTCGTTAACTGAAATAAAAATAAAAACGAGGCATATATTTTTTTTAAAAACATCTCACATGCGCGCGCACACACACACACACACACACACACACACACACACACAGCCCCTCCCCTCCGTGCACACCGCGTCTCCATGAGAACGAGTGTTCGTTCGAGGTTGGTATCTCCATCTCGTGAACACTTTTACACAATCACGCATTAAAAAGCTGTATAAAAATATTTTAAATTCTGAATATAATTTTGTCAGTGTGTTAATGTCGACACAAGAAGTGATCGAGCCTTCTTTAGAAAGTTAACTAGTCACAAATTTGAGGTAAAATGCACTTTTTGGTTGTGGTTGTCAATGTCAAAACAATAGCCTATAAACTGTAATTCAAATATTAAATAATGTTGTCTTTGTTTTACTTTTACACTGATTGTTTGCTGCTTCAATCCAGATCAAGTAAGTTAGGCTATATTGACTGTATAGGGTAAATTTAGTATAGGGTGTGAAAATTGTACAGCTGTGGTATTTGAATAGGGTGTGCATTCTGTATAGAAGATGTGACTAAAACTAACAGTAAAACGAATAAAAACTAAACTAAAACTAAGCATAAAAAAAACACTTTAAAAACTAATTAAAACTAAACTGAATTTGAAAACAAACATAACATCAGTGAAACCTGTGGAAAGATAAAAAGAGCCAAGTAGCCTATAGGCTAAATGGTACATGCTAGTATTTGAACTTGTTTTTAATTGGTTAGTATTGTTTTTACATTCTATTATTTCTTTTTCTTTTTTTTGTTCGATAAATGTAGTTTAATCTGAGAACCCTAAAACTATCTTAATGAAGAAAAGGAAAGGGCACCCCGACATCAGGCACTTTTTTGGTGCTAAAAGAGTAAGCAGGAAATATCAGCACTAAGAGCTACAAACAATTATTAAAAGTGTAGGTGCGGTTAGGTTTTAGTGAAGGAGCAGTACCTCCCAATTATGGTGGGGTAATTCGCACTCTGCCCCAATCTATGTGCAGAATCTCAGGACTGACAATGTTGTCACCATTCTGTTAATTTTCTCTTCATGGACTTTCAGTTTTTTTCATTTGTCACGTTTCTTTGTTCAGTTTCCCGCCACTCGTCTGCCTGCCTGCTTACTGTCATTATGAGTTTGTTTAGTTCAGCTGTGTCAGTTTAATATTCTCGTTTGTGTTCACTATTTTACTTGTTCCATCTCCCGTACTCCTTGGTCACTGTTACTAAATTGTGTTTTTGCCTGTTTTTGGATTATGTTTAATTAAACGGCATTTGGGAGCGGTATTAACCTGTCTTCGTCTTCCTGCCAGCACACACCGCGACCATTGTATTACGCTATAGTTGGATGTAAAGTTGTTTAGGATGAAACTGTTAAACATGACTTCCCCCACTCACCCACTTTTTAAAACAAAGTTATGCCACTGCATCGCATTATGGATAACTTTTGATTCGTTTTTCCTTTAACGGTAGATTCTTTGGGAAGTTGAACAAGGTTCATCTTTCCCTTACAACCAAAAACACACTTCTTTGGTGACATTGTTGAAAAATCCTTCTTGACTTGCTATACCCGAATGATATCTCTCCTGTTCTGGTTGGTGTGTGCGCTTTTCCGGGAGAACTGTCAAGGATTTTCCGCACTTTATTACGACATACAATGCCATACTCTAAACAAAAACTTTCCAAAACTTGTGAGAAACCGGAAGGAGTAGGAGTAAGGAATCATACGTCCAACTCATTTTTTGAAACTGGCCATGTTTAGCATGGGAATCCAACTCTTTAACAGTGTAAAAAAACTCAAAATAGCATTAAACATAATGATTTTTATACTGTACGAACTGATTCTATCCCCTTCTATCCATTTTCTGTGTATTAAAGGCTGTTTTCCTAATGAGGACCAAACAAATGTCCCCACAATGTCCAAAATGACTGTTATTGCCATCTTTGTGAGGGCATTTGGTCCTCATAAGGTAGGGATTACAAGGGCCACACACACACACACACTATCTCTCTATGTTTGAGAAGAAATTGTGTGCAAACAAATGTTTGATTTTTATAGAAGGTGAAGACCTTTTTTTAACTGGTAATACATGGTTTAAAAGAATGTTTTTTGTATGTTAAAAAGTTTTTAATGGTGGAATAAATTGCTATTTGAAAGTCAAAGTGTCTCTCTCTCACTCTCTCTGTAACAATTTAAATAATATCCTGAAATAGATGTTACACAAGTGATCTTTGTCTTGCCTGCATTTGTGCGCCCCATTAACTCCAACAGGTTTAGCGACCGTTGAGTGAAATCCATTTCCACATATTCAGTTGAGTACTTAAAAAAACACCAACGAAAGATAAGAAGATTTTGAGAAAAGACCAGTTCGTCACTGCAGCATGTGATACTGGTATTGGACATACACTACCAGTCAAAAGTTTGGAAACTGTACTATTTGGATTGTTTTCGAAAGAAGTCTCCTCTGCTCACTAATGCTGCATTTATGTTATAAAAATTAAATTAAATTAAATCAACAAAAAAAAACGAATATTGTGAAATATTAAAATGTAAAATAACTGTTTTCTATGTGAATAAAATGTAATTTATTCCTGTGATCAAAGCTGAAGTCTTCAGTGTCACATGATCCTTCAGAAATCATTCTAATATGATGATTTGCTGCTCAACAAACATTTCTGAATATTATCAATGTTGAAAACAGTTGTGTACACATTTCTTTTTAGGATTTTGATGAATAGAACGTTCAAAAGAACAGCATTTATCTGAAATAGAAAGCTTTTGTAACATTGTACTACCGTTCCAAGGTTTTGGGTCGATACAATTTTTTTTGGGGGGGGGGAGACCTTAAAGAAATGAATATATTTATTCAGCAAGGATGCATTAAATTGATCAAGTGACAGTGTAGACATGTATAATGTTGCAAAGGCTTTATATTTCAGATAAATGCTGTTCTTTTGAACTGTCTGTTCATGAAATAATCCTGGAGAAAAATTGTACACAACTGTTTTCAACATTGATAATAATCATAAATGTTTCTTTAGCATCAAATCATCATATTAGAATGATTTCTGAAGGCTCATGTGAAACTGAAGACTGGAGTAATAATGCTAAAAAATTCAGCTTTGATCACAGGAACAAATTACATTTTAACATATATTCAAATAAAATATATATATATATATATATATATATATATATATATATATATATATATATATATATATATATATATATATATATATATTGGTAACACTTTATCTTAGGTTTTAGTTATTAACTATTTACTAGTTGCTTATTAGCATGTATAATACTATATTGGCTGTTTAGTACTTATAAAGCACATATTAATGCCTTATTCTTCATGACCTTATTCTACATCCCTAAATCCTATACCAATACATAAACGCAAATGCTAAAAACTACCTTACAAACTATTAATAAGAAGTACATGGAGTTTATTGAGGCAAAAGTCATAGTTAATATGAATGTGTTCCTCATGTTAAAGTGTTGCTGTTATTTTAAATTGTAAAAATATTTCACAATAATGCTTTTAATAATACAATAATAATTTTCTGTACTTTGGATGAAATAAATGCAGGCTTGAGCAGAAGAGACTTCTTTAAAAACAATCAAAATAGTACAGTAACTTTTGACTGGTAGTACATGTTTAAAAGAAAATACTGTAACAGAAGAAATGTCACTGAATCAAAGCCATTTAGTTCTCTCCTTATTTATGATGTTTTCACTGGTATTATTTTGTTACATTTAAAAAATAAAATAAAAACTTACAAAAATAAAATTTTCAAATGTTTATTTTCATTTGAATTAGTACATTACACAAAATCAAATGTTAATTTAGTTATTTTGAAAGTTTTTCATCTGGGCGTTATCTTCCTTTAAATTAATTGTTTCATTTCCAAATTATGAAGAGTGGCTGAAAGAAGGTCAAATATTAAAATGAACGAGAAGGATCCTGACAAACAGAAGCTTCTTTCTTGGAATTTAATCTATGAAGACAAACTTCCCCAAACAGGTGTTTAATCTGGAATAATGCTTATAGTTTGTATACATCTTTATCTCTTGAGAATTGCTTTTTTAATATTTTTGGTGAGTGAACTTTTGAGTGTATTTCTCTCTAAATATAATATTCCAGTCACTCCATGAATGCCGTCCCGTCTGGGTGAATGTCCTCAGCTTTCTCTCCATTCATTGGATCTTGCTGACTCTGGAGTCGGATCCGTTTCTCTCTTTCCCCCCTTAAGAATAATAATCAATGTGTTTGGGCTTTGTTTTAAAGGGAAATCATCTCCAGCCCTACTAATATAGTTTATTATTAGTATTATTTTAGAATGACTGTGATGGTCTGATATGGAAAATAACATAGATCTTTGTAAATGAATCTCCAATAAACATGCCAGATGACTTTTTAACTTTGTTAACTGCTTGGAAAAATCTTTTGATGTCTTGGATTAGGGATAAATCATCCTCTCTAAAAGACTGGCATACAATTGTCAGATTACTCCTTTGGAGCTCCTGATTCACTCTCAACAGATTTATTTATTAATTTTAAATCACATTTGGACCTCATATCTTATTATTATCGATGTATTTTAACCTTTACTATATGTTGAGGTATGTTTGATTGTTATTATGTTGTAATGTTCTTATAAATCTATAAATGAATATAGTTTTATATATTTACATGTAAAAAAAGAAAAGTTGAAACAAAAAGCTCAAAATGTGTGCTAAAACGGCTGTTTTCAGTATCTCAGTATCTACAGTTTCATAGTTTTCTTGGAATGTGCTTCTGTTGGTCAATACTGTACAGTTTCAGTTTAACGTAAAGATTTGGAATGATTTCTGTTGAAACTTCACTTAAGCAGCCCACATAAATTCCAATTCATTGTGAAATGAGAATACCTTTTTTCTGGTGAAGGGTGTGGATTATGGAATCTACTGCCGTTTCAATGTATATCTTTTGAGTGATTATAATTCAGATATTAAAGGATTAGTTCACTTCAAAATGAAAAAGTCCTGATAATTTACTCACCCCATCCCATCCAAGATGTTCATATCTTTCTTTCTTCAGAATTAGATTTTTTGAGGAAAACATTCCTTGATTTTTCTCCACATAATGGACTTCAATTGCAGCCAACAGGTTGAAGGTCCAAATCAATGCAGTTTCGAAGGGCTTCAGAGGCTCTGCATGACCCCAGCCGAGGAATAGAGTCTTATCTAGCGAAACCATCCGTCATTAAAGGTGCACTATGTAGTATTTTTGCAGTAAAAGATCCAAAAACCACTAGTCCAGTGTTATAGATTTTGTTCAGTTGAGTCCTTCACCTGATCAAAATATATAACACTGGCCTATATCAAAAATGTTTCCAACTATTTGTAAATTGTGGGGAAATTGCTATTTTAACCAAGGAGCCGGGACATCTGAGCATAGCATCTGAGGGAGTCGCCTGTCATTTGCATCATATCTGCGTTACCCTCGGTTTCCGGTTTTAATTTGGCTTTACTCTAAAGTGTCACAGCAGCCGCCGAGCGAACGCACAGATTAACGTCATAACATCTTTTTCAACACACTCAGATGTATCTAATATGATAAACAGAGTTACATTTCATAGTAAAAAAAAAGAAAAGAAAACACACACACACACACACACACACACACACACATCCATTTACTTGGCTGTCTAAATGGGGATAATGCATAGACTTCTATAGTTTTTATACAGACTATAACCTACTCTTAACTCTCACATTAAACCATCAAAGATAACCTTCTGCATTTTTACAATTCTAAAAAAACTTTTTTAAGTGGTTTTGCAAACAAGGATATCCCCAAAGGGAGGGTTTTTTGGAGATTTTGTCAGGTTTTGCTCACTTCTGGGTTCAAATTTGTCCCCAAAATATGGCTAAGTAGGCACACACACACACACACACACAGACACAGAGACACACACACACACACACACACACACACACACACACGCGTGCGCACACACGCACAGACAGAGTTACATAATTGAAAATATACCTGTCAAGTAATCACCAAAGAAAGATACGATTTTGAGAAAAAGACTGGTCTATTCTTTTGAAACATGTATGTTTTCCCCTTACTGATTTTTTTTAAAGATTAAAAGATATCAATGGTACACGAAAATCAGTATGAAAAAATGTTTCAAAAGAAAACACTGGAGCACAGCAAAATAAATAAATAAATAAATAAATAAAGTTAATTTAATGTCACTGAATCAAAGTTATTTTATTATGTTGATTAATTTTGTAAGATTTGTTTTCACTTTGGTATTAAAGTTGTTTGTTACATAAAAAAAAAAAAAAAACTTGACAGAGAATGCCAAAAATACTATTTTCAAATGTTTCAAAATATTTTCATTTGATTTAGTAAAATACACAAAATCAAATGTTAATTTAGTTGTTTTGAAAGTATTTTATCTGGACGTTATCTTACTTTAAATTAATTGTCTCATTTTCAGATTATGAAGACAATCTTCCCCAAACAGGTGTTTAATATGGAATAATGCTCTTGGTTTGTATAAATCTTTATTTCTTGAGAATTGCTTTTTGTAATATTTTTTGGTGAGTTTACTTTTGCGTGTATCTCTCTTTACACCGTGTGCAGAAGTCCCCAAAGGATAGCGTCCCATGACCTTTCCACCATGATGATGTCATACGCTGTGAAGATGAACAACACAGAAGTTGTGCATTTGAGGTTAAAAAGTATATCAAATGTTTATTTGTTTTCGGAAACGACCGATGGTTTCACTAGACAAGACCCTATTCCTCGTCTGGGATCGTGCAGAGCCTCTGAAGCCCTTCGAAGAGCTTTAAAAACTGCATTGGTTTGGACCTTAAACCTGTTGGTTGCACTGGAAAACCATTATGCAGAGAAAAATCCTGGAATGTTTTCCTTAAAAAACGTAATTTCTTTTCGATTGAAGAAAGAAAGACATGAACATCTTGGATGAGATGGGGGTGAGTAAATTATCAGGAAATTTTCATTTTGAAGTGAACTAATCCTTTAATCAATGTTTTCCTTCCATATACATTGAATGATTGTAATTATATGTTTGTTTAATGGAATTTGCTCTCTCCGTGGATTTACTTTTTATTTATTTCTATATCTAAACACTAGAGAATAATGGTGAATATTGTGCAGTTCCGAAGATTTCGGTTTTGGGAAAGTTTCTGGTCAGAGCCATCTCCGACCTTGAAGAGGCTGTGTATCTGTGTATGTGCACTAGTATATTCTTTGTTACAGATCAGTTATGGAGTAGGACAACTGGCATTCTAGGGAGATTTATTGACTTCCAGACAAGTTGGAGCCTAGAAACGCAGTTCTATGAACTGGAAAGTCATGTCACATAAATCCAGGGTCTGGGTGTCAGCCTGTATTTGCTACAACAATAAGGTGCAATTCGTCTCCAGGCTTCATCTGATTCATTTCTGATCATCCCATGCTTAGTCACTGATTGTTTCCGTTATATTATCGTTATGTTGCGTCCACTCGTCTCACTATATAGATGCGTGCCACAATGTGAAATCAATCATCAGCCATGAGTTGGCACTGGCAGTAATTTATTAAAACCACAAAAGCAATTACAAGGGCCATCTTGCAAACAGCAATGACAAATCTGAAAACGTGAAAGAATGATGATGAAATATTACATTCATAAATAATGTAGTCCAACTGGATCATGTTCTGTGGTAACTGGTGTCAACTGATCTTTTTATCCTGAAACTTTCATGATCTAAATATGAAATATTGTTAATCAGTTTCCATAAAAACTATGCAGTAACAGTGCATTGCATAAAAGCAAATGTAAAGTGTTAAAGTTTTGAAAAATTTGCTTTTTTGTCATCAGTTGTGAGTTTTAGATCTAAAGTTTTTAAAAATGACATGAAGGTTCTGATATTAGTGCAACATTTATTGTAAAAAACAAAACAAAAAAAGATTTACAGTGACGATTGAAGAACTCACTAATTGTATGTAGTCCATTAACATAGAGGCTGCATTATATGATTTATAAATGACCAAACTTCTAGTTTGTACATGATTTGTAAGTACTTTATTACTGTACACTTATTATTATTAAAGTGCTACCCTCTATTCCAAAAAACATAATGATTATTGTACTGTACAAACTGTTTGGCCATACCTTACCCCTACACTACCCATCACAGGAAACCTTTTTACAATTTTACATTTTCAGAAAAAATCACTTAGTATGATTTATAAGCTGTTTTTTTTTCATGGTAAAAAAAGAAAAGAAAACACACACACACACACACACACACACACACACACACACACACACACACACACACACACACACACACACACACACACACACACACACACACACACACACACACACGTCCATTTACTTGGCTGTCTAAATGGGGATAATGCATACTTCTATTGTTTTTATATACAGACTATAACCTACTCTTAACTCTCACATTAAACCATCAAAGATAACCTTCAGCATTTTTACAATTCTAAAAAAACTTTTTTAAGTGGTTTTGCAAACAAGGATATCCCCAAAGGGAGGGTTTTTTGGAGATTTTGTCAGGTTTTGCTCACTTCTGGGTTCAAATTTGTCCCCAAAATATGGCTAAGTAGGCACACACACACACACACACTCACACACACACACACACACACACACACACACACACACACACACACACACACACACACACACACACACACACACACACACACACGCACAGAGTTACATAATTGAAAATATACCTGTCAAGTAATCACCAAAGAAAGATACGATTTTGAGAAAAAGACTGGTCTATTCTTTTGAAACATGTATGTTTTCCCCTTACTGATTTTTTTTAAAGATTAAAAGATATCAATGGTACACGAAAATCAGTATGAAAAAATGTTTCAAAAGAAAACACTGGAGCACAGCAAAATAAATAAATAAATAAATAAATAAATAAATAAAGTTAATTTAATGTCACTTATTATGTTGATTCATTTTGTAAGATTTGTTTTCACTTTTGTATTAAAGTTGTTTGTTACATAAAAAAATAAAAATAAAAAAAACTTGACAGAGAATGCCAAAAATACTATTTTCAAATGTTTCAAAATATTTTCATTTGATTTAATAAAATACACAAAATCAAATGTTAATTTAGTTGTTTTGAAAGTACACACACACACACACACACACACACACACACACACACACACACACACACACACACACACACGTCCATTTACTTGGCTGTCTAAATGGGGATAATGCATAGACTTCTATAGTTTTTATATACAGACTATAACCTACTCTTAACTCTCACATTAAACCATCAAAGATAACCTTCTGCATTTTTACAATTCTAAAAAAACTTTTTAAGTGGTTATGCAAACAAGGATGTCCCCAAAGGGCGGGGTTTTTTTTGAGATTTTGCTCACTTCTGGGTTCAAATTTGTCCCCAAAATATGGCTAAGTAGGCACACACACACACACACACACACACACACACACACACACACACACGCACACACAGAAAAAATAATAAAAAATAACGTTAATTTAATGTCACTGAATCAAAGTTATTTTATTATGTTGATTAATTTTGTAAGATTTGTTTTCACTTTTGTATTAAAGTTGTTTGTTACATAAAAAAAAAACTTGACAGACAGTGCCAAAAATACTATTTGCAAATGTTTCAAAATATTTTCATTTGATTTAGTAAAATACACAAAATCAAATGTTAATTTAGTTGTTTTGAAAGTATTTTATCTGGACGTTATCTTACTTTAAATTAATTGTCTCATTTTCAAATTATGAAGACAATCTTCCCCACACAGGTGTTTAATATGGAATAATGCTCTTGGTTTGTATAAATCTTTATTTCTTGAGAATTGCTTTTTGTAATATTTTTTGGTGAGTTTACTTTTGCGTGTATTTCTCTCTACACCGTGTGCAGAAGTCCCCAAAGGATAGCCCAGCTCCTCCTATCCTGAAGTTTGTTTTGCAGAGATGTACTAAAAATGAACTCTCAAAACTTACTGCCATATTCTGGATGATGAATTCTTCAAACCGTGGTCCAAGAGTATGTGGTGCTGGTCCTTCAAGAGTCACTCTAAACCTAGCTGTCCATAAAGCCTATAAAACAACACTTCAGCTTGAGATTCTTCTGAAGAAGGGGTCATTTTTTTAGGATTCTTTACCTAACTTAAGTCTCTGAGATCCGGAGACTCCAGGAAAGTTGCAGTTCTGGAAAATGGTGGTGCTGGAGACTAAAGGGTTCCTGAAGGTTTCACACACAATTCTTCACCTTAATTCTTAATTATTTTGCCGTTAACATGTGTCTTTTCTTCACCACCTGATTTTGTCTGACCCTGCAGACCCAATGAGCATTTCACTGTCCAATGGTCATGCCTTAACTGCAAATTCTAGTATTGCATTAGTATTGTGTCCTTCTCATTGGTATTTAATAATTTTTTGACTTGTCCGTCTGAGTTAAATGTCTTTTTTGGCTCATTTTATCAGTAAAAGAAAACATGCCTAATAATTCTGCACACCTGAATATAAGGCATTTTTCATTTCCAGCCTTCATGAACAATTATATATCACTTTTAAATTATTAAATACAAAATGAATAGAAGTTATTAAGATTAATGTGGTTTGGAATCATCTCCAGCCGTACTAATATAGTTTATTATTAGTATTATTTTAGAATGACTGTGATGGTCTGATGTGGATAGTAACAGCTGTTAGTCACACAGTTGGTTTGGTCTCGTTTCTTCTAGGTCTTCCATCATGTAAATGAATCTCCAATAAACATGCCAGATGACTTTTTAACTTTGTTAACTGTTTGGAAAAATCTTTTGATGTCTTGGATTAGGGATAAATCATCCTCTCTAAAAGACTGGCATACAATTGTCAGATTATTCCTTTGGAGCTCCTGATTCACTCTCAACAGATTTATTTATTTATTTTAAATCACATTTGGACCTCATATCTTATTATTATCGATGTATTTTAACCTTTACTATTTGTTGGGGTATGTTTGATTGTTATTATGTTGTAATGTTCTTATAAATCTATAAATGAATATAGTTTTATATATTTATATGTAAAAAAAGAAAAGTTGAAACAAAAAGCTCAAAATGTGTGCTAAAACGGCTGTTTTCAGTATCTCAGTATCTACAGTTTCATAGTTTTCTTGGAATGTGCTTCTGTTGGTCAATACTGTACAGTTTCAGTTTAACGTAAAGATTTGGAATGATTTCTGTTGAAACTTCACTTAAGCAGCCCACATAAATTCCAATTCATTGTGAAATGAGAATGCCTTTTTTCTGGTGAAGGGTGTGGATTCTGGAATCTACTGCCGTTTCAATGTATATCTTTTGAGTGATTATAATTCAGATATTAAAGGATTAGTTCACTTCAAAATGAAAAAGTCCTGATAATTTACTCACCCCATCCCATCCAAGATGTTCATATCTTTCTTTCTTCAGAATTAAATTTTTTGAGGAAAACATTCCTGGATTTTTCTCCACATAATGGACTTCAATTGCAGCCAACAGGTTGAAGGTCCAAATCAATGCAGTTTCGAAGGGCTTCAGAGGCTCTGCATGACCCCAGCCGAGGAATAGAGTCTTATCTAGCGAAACCATCCGTCATTAAAGGTGCACTATGTAGTATTTTTGCAGTAAAAGATCCAAAATCCACTAGTCCAGTGTTATAGATTTTGTTCAGTTGAGTCCTTCACCTGATCAAAATATATAACACTGGCCTATATCAAAAATGTTTCCAACTATTTGTAAATTGTGGGAAAATTGCTATTTTAACCAAGGACCCGGGACATCTGAGCATAGCATCTGAGGGAGTCGCCTGTCATTTGCATCATATCTGCGTTACCCTTGGTTTCCGGTTTTAATTTGGCTTTACTCTAAAGTGTCACAGCACTGTGAAGCTGCTTTGAAACAATCGTCATTGTAAAAGCGCTATATAAATAAAGTTGATTGATTGATTGATTAACAGCAGCCGCCGAGCGAACGCACAGATTAACGTCATAACATCTTTTTCAACACACTCAGATGTATCTAATATGATAAACAGAGTTACATTACCTCATACTTGTGACCAGAAAAGCGGAAATATCGCCGGCGCCCGGTGACTGTGTCCCGTCATAATAAAAGTCCTGCTGCTCACGAGGCGTGTGTTAGGTTCATCTCATTAACAGTCGCTCCAGCGGCCTTGCTCAGCTCCACAGCACTCGCCCCTGCTCTGCTTCATTCTACAGTAACGTTAATAATCGCATCCATGAACATGATTTCTGCCTGAGTCCGATCCCGAATCTTTTCCACCGGCTGTGAGGTGAAGACCACACGTCCCAAGATTCTGCGCTCGTCATCAAACTACGCCTTTGTTTTGAACAGGCGCCCTCTAGCGGACGGAAAAGTTACATAGTGCACCTTTAAAGAAAAATAAATAAATAATACTTAAAAAAAAAAAATTATATATATATTTTTTAATTGACTGACATCGTTGTTTTACCTTTATTTTTCTAAAGGCAGTTTGATTTAGTCTTTGCACGTTCGTTTTAACACTGGGTCGGTACCTTTACGTGCGTCCCATGACCTTTCCACCATGATGATGTCATACGCTGTGAAGATGAACAACACAGAAGTTGTGCATTTGAGGTTATAAAAGTATATCAAATGTTTATTTGTTTTCGAAAACGACCGATGGTTTCACTAGACAAGACCCTATTCCTCGTCTGGGATCGTGCAGAGCCTCTGAAGCCCTTCGAAGAGCTTTAAAAACTGCATTGGTTTGGACCTTAAACCTGTTGGTTGCACTGGAAAACCATTATGCAGAGAAAAATCCTGGAATGTTTTCCTTAAAAAACGTAATTTCTTTTCGATTGAAGAAAGAAAGACATGAACATCTTGGATGAGATGGGGGTGAGTAAATTATCAGGAAATTTTCATTTTGAAGTGAACTAATCCTTTAATCAATGTTTTTCCTTCCATATACATTGTATAATGAATAGAAGTTATTAAGTTATTACAAATGAATAGAAGTTATTAAGATTAATGTGTTTTGGAATTAGTAAGATGTGCCGGGGAAAAAAATATGATCAGAAAATCAACTTGCCTAATAATTCTGCACACGGTGTAAATATAATATTCCAGTCACTCCATGAATGCCTTCCCGTCTGGGTGAATGTCCTCAGCTTTCTCTCCATTCATTGGATCTTGCTGACTCTGGAGTCGGATCCGTTTCTCTCTTTCCCCCCTTAAGAATAATAATCAATGTGTTTGGGCTTTGTTTTAAAGGGAAATCATCTCCAGCCCTACTAATATAGTTTATTATTAGTATTATTTTAGAATGACTGTGATGGTCTGATGTGGAATTAAATGTGGAAACCTCCTTATAAATAATCACACACACAAAAAACTCATTTATAAATATTACTCATTTTACATAAGTACTATCTTCCAAACAAATGTCATTGTGAAATGTTTATATTTTTGACTTACATTTGTTTTTGGTCTGATTACATTATGTCCAGCTTTCAACTGTTGAAAATGGAAATGCTTTATTTGATCTTTCCCGATGACCTATGTCCTATCATAGGGAAAGTTATTTAATTAATCTGCTACTTCTATTAGCTAAATGTAGTATACATTAATGTAAATATGGGGAAATAAGCCGTTACTATTTATGGTTAATAAACAAAGCATAAAAAATAATAATTTATTTTGTTTAATTTCCATTTCAATATTATCATAACTTTACATATGAGCTAATTCAACAACAATTGTGTTAATTTACTGTTAAAATGATTGACTTTGTATATAGTTTATTAACATACATTATCTACATAATCTGTCAAGTGCTTAATAAATCACCAAAGAAACAAGATTGTAAAAATTGATTCATTTGTCATGAGTGTGTGTGGGACAGGACAGGTCTCATCGTTAATACGTAGGTATTAATACGTTATTTTCAAAGAGACAAAACGTACGTCTTAATACGTTTGGAGAAGTGCTAAAATGTAGAATATAGACGTATTTGCAACATTTAAACTTAGTATTATTACATTTTTACAGCTAAAAAACGTAAAATATTTATGAATCCATCATGAAATCTTTTTTTTTTAAGAATACAAAACTTATACTGGTAAAAACATTTTTTTTTTTGTTATATCATTAAGATATCTATATAATTTCCCTTTGACCATTTTATTGATTAATGTAAGATCCCTTAACACTACCCTAAACATACCAATTTAATACAGAATATAAAGAAAATAAAAGGTAAAACGTTGGAAAATGACGATTTTGGTAACAATATATTATTAAACAAATATTTTTAACAGCTAATCCTACACCTACCCCTAAACCTACCCATTAGCATTTATTAAAACAACGTACTGTTATAAATAAAAGCATAACAGACAGACCAGTGTAATCACAATAATTTATTTATTGCAAAAATGTCAAAAGCGGTACCAAAAGTAGTTAAAATGAAGATGTGTAGCAGGCGCAGTCCTCTCTGGTGGTAACGTGATATAATAGTTTTGTATGAGGTACAGAGCAGAATGTAAGCTATTAATCAATGAAAATATGAATCCAGCTTCTCTCCGTGAAGTTGCGCGTTTCCCATTTCAAATACAAATCGATTGAAACACGCATGTCAAAATCTGTGACGAAGCAGGCGAGAACCAATGAGCATGTCCTAACGCTTCATGAGGGCGCGTTTTTTAAATTTGAATTCAAACATATGGATCCGCAAACAATCCGCAAACATTTGGATTCTAACGATTTGGATTACAGCGAACGAATAAAGTGTTGTGTTTTGTGAATTGATGTTGTGTTTTGGTGTATCTTCTGATCGCCAGTTGCTGAATAGGAGAAAACGCCTTTTTATGTCTCACGGCAAACAACAAGCTAAATACTACAAAATGGTTGGCAAGAATGTTATTCATCTTAAGGTTTTAAAATGCAGTCTTCTTTTAACATTATCTAGTCATCCGAAATGAGTTTGTAGCAGAAGTCACGAACAGAGCAAGATGGAATTTAATATTTCTGTTATTTTATATTAGGTAGATTAACTTAGTAAAATGCATTTAATAAATGCGACTGAAAACATGTATTAATGTGACTATTGGATATAAAATAAACAATATTAATGCCACGATTTTGATAATGCATGGGAGCCGGTGGCTGGTAACTTACACGTTCACACTTGGATACGTAGATAATTTACATTTTAGTGCTGTCAATACGTCAATATTGTACATTTTAGTGCTGTTAATAAGTCAGTATTGTACATTTTATTGTGTGTGAAAACGTAAGTAAATATATGTGTAGTAGAATCACACTTTACAAAAAAATACTCACATATTTTCATGAGATCACGTTGGACAGGATCTTATCCTAGCTTCATCTGACACCTTCATGTGACACCATTCAAATCTTGTGATATTTTACATTTCAAGAGAAAGAATATCAGAATGTACATTAAATGTCAATGAATTGAAATAGGTTGACCAGATTTCTCATGGTGGAATGATAAATGATATCGTAGTTATTTTATTTAATGATGTTATATAAAAAAGAACAAAGAATAATACAAAATGTAATAAACCAAGTTTTTTTACAGGGTCAGTAGGTTTATTTAACATGTATACATTTATTTAACATCTCTTCTTGTTTGATTAATATTAATGGCACAGATGGGTATGTTGGGCTGCTGTCTCTTTAAAGGTGCTGTATGTAAGTTTTTGACTGTACTAAAAGCATAAAAAATACCATAATATGTTTGCAGAGATTTAGGAATCATGCTAAGTTCACATCCACGTTTCTCCGAAAAAACAATGCTACAGTTTTACTCATCGCCTTACAGTGTGTAAGTCTCCTCGCCTTCCATTGTTCCTGTTGTGTGTTCTCAAACTTGGAACCCATGTGATCGTCGAGACTGAGGAAGAAGGGCAAATAATATTTTGAATTTGGACTGCAGTACCCATTTCAACCACTAGCTGTCATTCTTACATGCAGCACCTTTAAGGCCAACTATAATAGGATCTAATATACTGACACATATCCGGTTTTTACAGAGTTTACGTTCACTTAAGCCATAACTGACTGTATTTACATGAGATACTCCACATGATGGGCATTTTGACAAATGTGTCTGTTTTTGACCATTCAGTCACAAAGATAAGTAAATTCGGGATCATGCGCTGTTTGAGAGAGTGCTTCTGGTGTGTCATTCAGCACGATACAAAATGAAGTTCTTACTGCACATAACTTGATCAACTCTTTTAGAAGATCCTTGTTATACACACACGCTTCTTTGACATCTTTGTGTCTTCAGTGATAGTCAAGA
Source organism: Gobiocypris rarus (assembly GCA_023029165.1). Lineage (NCBI taxonomy): Eukaryota > Metazoa > Chordata > Actinopteri > Cypriniformes > Gobionidae > Gobiocypris > Gobiocypris rarus. Next base: position 43,936,114 of record CM040910.1, read on the forward strand.
AGTCATTCAAAATGTAAAATGTTTTTGTCACCATTATGTTCTGTTAGTTTCTGTTTTCCTGGACTTTCAGTTTGTTTTTATTTGTTAGGTGTCTTGTTCAGATTCCCGCCACTCATCAGTCACTATGGACAATATTTATTACAGCTGTTTGTCTTTAAGTTACTGTGTATTTAAGTTTCTGCCTTTGTTCTGTTCCTTGGCCCGTATTGTTTGTGTTAATGTTTACACGCTGTCTCAAACTCCATCAGGTGATCTTGGGAGAAACCAGGCTCAGTCTGGGGACCAGTGGATTTTGATATTCTAGGTTCCCTTTCGAAGGTAACTCGCGCTGCTATGGGGGAATGCCTTGGGCATGACCGATGTCTGAAGTCCAAATCTAAACACAACAATGAACTTGAAATTTCAGGCAGCAGCCCATGACGTCACATTATAAAAAGCACCTGAGTCAAACGTTATTCACCTTTCTTGTCATCAAGAGTCCCATATGTTTGAATGTGCGTTCTGAACCAGCAAGTAAATGATGGCCTTTTTCATCCGTGTGTTTATCTGATATCACATGCGATATGTGTGTTATGTGCATGGGCGAGGAGCATGCACACTCAGTCTTTGGCGGGACTGTATACATACATTGCGAACACTTTCTTCTGAGGAAGCTTCTCTTTCTTCTGTCCCTTTTCTTGAGGGAATCGGGACAGCCGCCTGTGCCCCGCGGATCAGGATCTGCTGCAGCTGAGGCGAGCAGAGGGAGCATGCGGATGAGTTGGCGGCTGACGAGAGCGAACTGCCGGATGATGAAGCGGTTGCTCTCACAGCATCGATTCAGCAGGGAGCGCGTTCCTCGCCCCAAGTCAAGTCTCCGCTGCTCAGAGCATCGCCTGGATAGCAATATTAAGTAGCCAGGTTATCTGCAAGCCTCCTTGGTGGCTATCTTGGTTGTAGGGCGAAGTTAGGCCTCCTCTCACTTTGTAGAGTCATCATGCTGAGGCCTCTGTCCTCAGAGCTCAACAGGGTAGTAGTGCCAAGTCATAGGCTCTCTGTGAGCCTCCTTGGTTACTGTCTGTACTGTAGAGCGTCAGGCCTCCTCTCACTACAGAGAGTTGCTCTAAGAGGCCTGGTGCAAGCGCAACTTTCTTTTAAAGGGAATGGGGGATGAGACTCTGATTGGTTTATTGCATGTTACGCCCAAAACACACCCATGATTCATTAAGAGACTAGGTACAATCCTTTTGGACCCTGTGTCAGATGCACCGACCGTTTAAAACTTTTTTAATGAGAGGCTGAACAACAGCTAGCTTGAACTTTTTTGGGACATATCCTAATGACAATGATGAATTAATAAAATTAAAGAGTGAATTTATGACTTATTAAAGCATCTTTTTATCTTAGTCGGTATAGGGTCTAACAAACATGTTGATTTTGATGATTTAACAAGTTTACCCAGGTGAAAAATATGTACTATTAAATGCATTAAAATTTACTTGAGTATGTTTTTAGTAAAATACATGCATTTTTATACATTTAATAGTACGTCTTTTTCACCTGTCTTCCTCTCCTACAGAAAAGAATAAAAAAGAAGGAAGAATCAAATGTTCCTCAGGGGGTTATAGTGCAATGACTGATGCAATGCTGTAGGCGGTTGAATAGTTATCATTTTTACAGTGTATAGAAAGAACGGAAGTGAAATGTGACCACATGCCCCATAGGTGGAGTACACTGTAACACGTGAGGGGCATATTGTAACATGACCACATGACAGCTTAAAATGTTATGATATAGTCAAAAAAAATATTCAAGACAAACTAAAATATTTTGTCAATAAAATACAATTATTAACACTTTGGAATAAAATAAAGGCATTTTTAATCATTAAAAATATGAAATATTTTGAGACACAACACGCCACAAAACACAGCTATAGCTACAGCATAGTTCAAAACATAATAATAATTACTAACTTCTGAACATTGACTCTCAGTCATTATTCTCATGGTTTCTCAACAGAATTCATAAAAGTATGTAATATCATAGTTCTAATAGGGGCTCATTGTAAAGCAGTGTGACAACATGCCCCACCTTAACCCCGGCTCGTGTCTTCTGCTGTTAGATCAGCATTAAAGAACTAGCACAACTCTTAAAGAACAGATAGAAGATTAAAATTATGTCAGATTTGTCTTTTTTTTTTAAATAAGCACAAAAAACAGAAACGAAAAATAAAAGTAGGCTAAGAAATTTACTTTTGCTATGGTTAAATAAATGTACGCCTATAACTGTACACTAATAGAAAGTCCCTGGGGAGAAATAGCCCTAACTTCTTATGAATTCTAAGTCAACAATCAAGTTTTGTAGGTATCCCACCAGTGGCACGAACTCTCCGCCCACGATTCTCAAATGAAAGGAATAAACTGCCTATATAAAGACACACTGTCTGACTAAAACCTTCAGAAATCGACTGGACGGACACACAAGAACACCTGATACTCAACGCAGGTATGATATGATCCAGTCAGCTACATAATAATCTGAATCACTAAACCATTTTAGCAATTGTATTTAATTATGTAAAAAACTGGGTTAAATGGAAACATTAAAAAATGTAGTATTTTTATCATGACGAGTGATTGACATTTCAGAACTTCATGAATAGGAAAGCAACACTTACATTTAAAACTCGAGCTCTCCTAAACTTTATAGCCTAGTGTGTTCTTTTCTGTTTCTTAAAACATATTTTAAATGTATAATAAGCCATCTTAAAATGTTTAATTAGCCAATTAAAAGCATTAGAACAATGTCAATTTCGTTTTAAATTATTATTATTTGTAATTATTATTTTATATTCCAATAGACTTTGCTTTGAAAAGGCTCAAGAAATGTCTGACAAAAAATGGGTTTTCCTTGTCGCCGGCACAAAGGGCTGGGAAAATTACAAACACCAGGTTTGTGTTTGTTTTTGTTATTTTCATTATTCATTATTTTCATTTCAAGACATATTGCTAATAAATTCCCCAAGGTGTGCTGTGCCTCAGTTTATAAATGATGACTGAACACAAAAATCATCGTTTTCATTTGGGTTTCAGGCCAACGTGTGCTGTTTATATCAGATCATCAAGAAACAGGGAATTCCTGATGAGCAGATTGTGGTGATGATGTACGATGACATTGCTTACAATATCAAGTAAGTCAATTCCTAAAGCTTTTGAGAAGCATGTGTTTTAAGCTTGATCTCAATCTACTGTGCTAAACACACTGCTAATTAATGGAGCCGCATTAGGGCTGTCACAGAGAATAATATATACAGTTCATGATTTTTTCCATTTGCCACAATAGCAAAAGGGGGAAAATATCTAAAATGCATGATACCATAGCATTTGCATGACTTTCCAAAAAAGGAAAAAATAGAGAGACTGATTAAGACTAAAAAGAGAAAGATGCCAAATTGGCCGTCATTTCCTCCGACATGCACCCTCATTAAAGCATTCTGCTAGATCACAGAAAAGTGTCGATAAGATTGCTGGTGCTGACTGCGTTTAACATTTTCCTTTTCTTCTCTGCCTGCAGAAACCCAAATGAAGGACACATTCTCAGTGTAGTTGATAACTCAAATGTGTACACACAAGTTCCGAAAGACTACACTGGAAAGGTAACATTTGTTTTGTTTTGACATGGTGACGTTTCATTTTGTTTTGATATTTTTATACTATACCTGAGCACAATTATAACTTACAACAAAAATGATCAATTATGGCAATTATGATTTTAAAGGATCTGACCGCAGATAACTTCCTGGCTGCTCTTCAAGGGCAAAGAACTACAGGCAAAAAAGTCATAGAAAGGTTTGTTTGTCTGTTAAGAAGAAATCTTACAATGATATCAATACAGTATGTCATGTAATGTTTTATTATCATTATTATTATTAATACTTTTACTTTTGTGCAGTTAACTAATAGCCAATCACTGAATGCGAGGAAGCAGTTGTAACTCTTTTTGTAACATTTGAGTCTGAAATCGCATACTCCCCTACTATCTGTTTCTCTATTCCTTATGTGACCTTGTAAGTCATAGTGCTGGCGCCTGTCCCAGTTTCCTAGGCCAGAGGCAGGGGAAAGCACCCTGGACAGATGGCCAGTACTATAGTAGGCAAAAAACAGTATGTGACAAAAGCAGCATGTTCGAATTCACAGAACTCATTAAAGATTACTAATGGTTATAATTATATATATATATATATATATATATATATATATATATATATATATATATATATATATATATATATATATATATATATATATATAATGAGGCCACAGAAGAGGATTTATGAATGAAACTGATGCTAGTAGGTCATGTGATAAGAACAACATGGCAAATGTAGTATGTCTGTATTATTACATGCATATATAGATCATACTTTTTTAGAGGTGTTTGTCAAAATACACACCTTTCTATGAATTCGGTGACTGCACCACCTACTGGTCAAAAAGCAATTGTATCTGTTGATGAAAAAATAAATTTTCAAAGGCATATGTATTCACTAATGGTTACATCATTTTTAATATAAAGTTTAATTATATATATATATATATATATATATATATATATATATATATATATATATATATATAATTTATTTTAATTTAACGCAGTGGAAGTAATGACAACATTTATATCTTCATGACCGGTCTGGGAAAAGAAGGCACGTTTGAATTTCCTGACAAGTCGGTAAGTACAAGAATATTTTTTAATCTCTTAATAAGAGATTTTTAGAATGGACATGATATACAGTATTTTTATGATGATGAGCAAAAATATTATTATATATATACAAATTCCAGTTCTCTACTCTATGCAAAACTCCCAATCGCACGGATTCTTATAGGAAAGAAATTCTGCCCACAAAATTTAGCAGAAAAACAATCAATGGGACAGCATGTTAAGGAATCATTTATCCGAGCATGAGCATAAACAATCATCTATAATAAAAAGCAAAAATTTGCATCACTCATAAATGTAGGTGACCTCATAGTGTAGCTATGGATTCACAATTGACAACTAAACTTAAAACAATTTAATTGTATTCATTATTATTTTATTTATTTGCTTTTAATGGTTGTTTATAAGTGATCATCTTAAAAGTGACTGCTGTAGGTATGGATTTTAGAATTTGCCATGTAATTTTAGGGGATAGAACAATAAATTCAACATTTTGCATTTAAATACATGGATAAGAACATATGAACTTATGTTTAATCTGGCAACCTGCTGCTGACTTCTAGAACATTAATTCAGTTTGTTTTATGACAGCTTCATGCTTCTGAATTCACTGGAGCGATCAAGAAAATGTCTGATGAAAATAAATTTTCAAAGGTATGTATTCACTAATGGTTACATCATTTTTAATATTAAGTTTAATTATATATATATATATATATATATATATATATATATATATATATATATATATATATATATATATACGGTTTCAACGGTTTCATTTTAATTGTGCAGCATGAACTTAATTTATAGGTTTTTATTGTTTCAGCATGTTTGTTATAAATAATCTCCCATTTCTGTCTGCAATATAGAGTTGGGGGAAACCCTTAATTAGTTCACCCAAAGCTGAAAATCCTAATTCCTCACCCTCATGTTGATCCCAACTCGTAAGATCTTAGAGAAGAAGAAAAAAAATCTTTATTTGTGTTCCGAAGATGAACGAAGGTCTTACGGGTTTGGAACGACATGAAGGTGAGGAATAATGACAGAATTTATTATTAAATTTTAGGCTGACGAAGATGGCATGGGACCACATGCTGGCCAACCAAGACATGTCAAATACATAGCTGGTTTTCGTGCACGGCAGCAAGTCATTGACAGATTTTTTTGATTTTATCTCTATTTTTCCCAGTCTTTGAAGTATATTTTCTACATTAGTTATTTTATTTATTTTTTGCTGTCATTTAGGCCTAATTCAGATGTGTATTTATAATTTTGTTTGTTTGTTTGTTACCTGCCCTCATAAAAAAAGTGTACAATAAAGTACAATTAAAACCTTATAGTATTATCACAATGCACTTTAAAGGTGCACTTTACGATCACAAGTTAAAGGTGTAATGTTTTCGGTTGTCCTGTAGGTGACCTCATAACTCTTCTTACGATACACTTGGAGCTTTACGATTACTCCAGAGCACTCGTAGATCTACGATCATTTTCAAGTGCTACTTAAGTTACGATGCTTTTGGGAAACAGACCTTAATATTAAGATCACTCGTACGATCGTTTTTACGATCAACTTAGGCTTACGATGCTTTTGGGAAACGCAGCCCAGGCCGATAAACAAACACAGACCGGAAGTTAACTTCGGGACAGCCGCGTAACCATGGCAACACGCGTGCGTCTAATTAAACCGTCTATAAAGAGAGAGAGAGAGAGAGAGAGAGAGAGAGAGAGAGAGAGAGAGAGAGAGAGAGAGAGAGAGAGAGATTCTGTTAATAAAAAAATAATTTGCTGCCAAATGTCCAAATGTGATAATCCTTAACAAAACCCAATCCAAAAAAAGATCCTCAGTCCTTGAGAATCTTTTTACTCTTCTATCTATCGTATATCCATCTTCCCACAGTCACATCAGTAGGCATACGGCTTTCACAACTGCTACTGCAAAGCTTTTGAAAGGGGCAAAAATAACGTGTAGTGAAACACCTTAAATAAAGGGAATGAGTCAGCTGTATTTCCTAAACATGTATCTGTGCTGCAGATGGTGATATACATGGACAGCAGTTACTCTGCAACGATGTTCAAAGACCTTCCCAAGGATGGAAAAGGTAAGATACATGAAAACCACAGCTAATGGTCCTGCCTTTTATGTAACCAGTCACACGATATTTTTTATTTTAAAGTTTTGTGTCCATAATCCATTTTTTAAAAAAAGAAAAGGTTCTGATCTGTTCTGATTCTGTCCCCCAGTCTTTGCATTGGCTTCATGTACCGAATTTATCGAAACCACCCCTAGTGATTACGAAAAAACCAGAAATGTCTTCCTCTCTGATAAATTCGGATCTACTTGGTTGAAATACCTAAATACGGTATGTGTTTTCTGACAATGAACTTTAAACTGCATAGGTTAACATTCTGATCTAATTACAGTCACAAAGTAAACATGACAAATGTGTGTATTTGTCTCTATATTCACAGGCTGACTTTACTAAAGAACAGTTCCATGAACTGGTAACTAAAAAACAATCACAATTTCTTAAGGATAATCCCAATACCGATTCCAGTTCCGTTCCCTGCCCCTGCCAGTTTGGGAACAAGGTATCCAAATTCAAAACTTTACACAATAAGAACAATATAACAAGATATGAGTACTATTCACAAGATATATGTTGTACTTTTTTCTAAATTTGTTTCTGTTCAATTTTCTCTCTTTTTCTCTATAGAAAATCACTAATTGTCACCTCAGTGAATTTCTGAAATACTGAACACCCAACCAGCTGTTGGAACCTTGTTCAGGCTCATGCAAATGATAAGAGGAACTAAAAGAGTATTCTGATGACCTTTCGTACTAGTTTCAGACTTATAGCTTAAATGATTAAAATTAAATTGATTTCAAAATAGCATACAATGTAATTCAGTAAGTCTAAATAGAAAGTTTCTGGTTTGGGGTTGATTTTTTTGTGGGGTTTTGTGTGTGTGTGTGTGTGTGTGTGTGTGTGTGTGTGTGTGTGTGTGTGTGTGTGTGTGTGTGTGTGTGTGTGTGTGTGTGTGTGTGTGAAAACTATTATGTTCACAAAGGCTGCATTTATTTGCTCAGAAATAGAGCCTAAAGCAGTAACATTGTAACATTTTGTGAAAACAATAAAACTGGGAATAAGGTTAAAAGTCCAGTGATTGTATGTCTTATTTTATTTATGTGCATGGATTTGACAGCTTCTTTAATTCTACATTGTCTTACGGTGCATTCATCTCATTCATCGTTCGTTTGTTCCCCATGGAAATGAAACCCATGACCTGGACACTGCTACCAAGATCATGATATTTTATTTAGTCACAGTAAGGGAATGTTGTCTGTGAGTTAAGTGGCAGCCATATAAAGTGGTTCTCAATCTATTCTGGGCCAGCACCCCCATTCATTATCCATTATTATAACTGTGGTTATTAGTATGCATTTACAACAATAATAATCATCATTACTATTATTATTGATCAGACTGTAAGAAAACATCAAGCAATTTGATCTGAACACCATTAATCTTCCCCCAATAAATATATTGTGCAATCATAACCATAAAGTGATAATCTCACAATGTTACAATTAAAGTAATGCTACCGTTTGAGTGATTAATACTGAAGCAATGGAAATCAGAGAAAAAGATGGTGATTCTTGGCAATAGTATCCAATAAATAAAACATAAGTAGCTTGGTTCCCATGACAGGTGGAAATAGTGTTGTTCTTTCATTGCAATGGCAATCCTGAGGGGATCTTCAACATTATAAAAAATGTATTTTTTTGTCAAACTGACCCTTAAATATTCAATTAGCATTTGACATACAAATTCTACAAATTTGTATTCTTTAAATAGAATGTCTTCGGACTATCTGAACGATGTCTGTATACCTTTCTGGACCTTGAAAGTGTTAATTATACTGCTGTCTATGTAGGGGTCAGAAAGCTCTCAGATTTCATCAAAAATACCTTAATTTGTGTTCTGAAGATGAACGAAGGTCTTACAGGTTTGGAACGACATGAGGGAGAGGAATTAAATGACAGAATTTTCATTTTTGAATGAACTAACCCTTTAAGTGTTCATCTTCTAAATATTATGCACGTATTTCAGATTTTATTACTCGAACACTATGTGGAAAGCGTAAAAGTGTTTGCATCCCTTATAACTTTCAGCGTTTGTCAGACAGTTCGATTCCTTTTTAGATTGGGTTGTAAATGGGCTTTTTAACTTTTTATTTTATTATATATATATATATATATATATATATATATATATATATATATATATATATATATATATATATATATATATATATATATATATATATATATATATATAATACATTTTATTTGTAATGCACTTTACATTAGGCAAAATCTCAAAGTGCTACAGATTTGAAAATATCAACAACAAAAATAAATAAATAAATAAGCAAATAAATAAAACAGAAAAATAAGTAACATCAAATCAATAAAAGCTCTCCTAAAAGGTGGGTTTTGAGACCACGCCTAAAAACATTCATAGTCTGTGGGGTCTGCAAGTCAGGGTTTTATATATATATATATATAAAACTTGCAAAGATGCAAAAGCCTCTAAGTCCGTCTGACATTTTTCTTTAAAATAAGCCTTTTTTGTCAGGCTCCAATGTATAGGTTTCTACCTAAGTACTGGTACTTCTGAATGGGCTGAGGCTGACGAGTGGGGCTGTGCTGAACTATACTATATGTAAAGGGGCAGTGTAGAGGATAGAAAATCGGTTTGTACAGTATAAAATGCATTACACCTATGGAATGTCCCCACAAAACATGGAAACACAATGTGTGTGTGTGTGTGGGTGTGTGTGTGTGTGTGTGTGTGTGTGTGTGTGTGTGTACTGGTAATCCCTACGGTATGGGGACAAAATGTCCCCACAAAGATGGCAATATCCGAAATCCTTGTCCTTGTGGGGACATTTTTTGGACCCCATGATGAAAACTGGTCATAAATCACACTAAGTGATGTTTTTGAAAATGTAAAAATGCAGCATGTCTCCTGTGATGGGTAGGTTTAGGGGCAGGGGCAGTGTAGGGGGATAGAAAACACGGTTTGTACAGTATAAAATACATTACGCCTATGGAATGTCCCCATAAAACATGAAAACCCAACGTCTGTGTGTGTGTGTAAAAGCATATATCTATCCACCAGATGGTGCTGTACACTCATCAAAATCAGTTCCTTCACCCAAAACTGCCTTTGAGTAAATTTGTCCTGAAGATGTTTCATGTGTAAAGCCTATTAAATAACCACTGTTAGAAACTAAATACACATTTTTACTAATGAGGTCAATGTACTTTAAAGTAAATATCTTCAGTATAAAAAGGTTTGATGATAATATCATCACTTACATCACAGCAACCACCAACAACCATCTGCAGTGGTTTATTTCCTATATGCAAAGTTTCACATACAATACAGGAAAGTGCAACCCACTACAAACAGCCAACACAGCGTAGTATCTTGTAAACAAATAATTGAAGCATACAGTGCACACACTGCCAACATGTGATTTAAAGACAACAGTAGGATATATTGTTTCTGCACTCGTGAATATTTTGTATGATGGGTTTTTTATAGTAATTACTTAAGAGTTTTGTGTTTGTCATATGGGTATATCCTACTGCAAAAAGCCATGGTAAAGTCATTTGGCTGTCGTGAAGTGCTTGGCCTTTACCCTATTTCCTGCTCTTAATGCCTGTCACTGTGGCATTTGGCATGTATAAAATTTGTGGTTAAACATTTTTCTCACTTTATAGCTCCTGGGCGTTTATTTACTACAGAGGTCCACTGAAAAAGCTACTGGGAAGAAAAATAGGCTTTATGAGATGAGATCATCAACCTTTGTGCTCCTGGCATTTCTGAGGCCAAACACACACGGTAACGCTTGTTGATGCAATTTTTATAGTAAAATATGAATATTACTTTATATTTTTGTCATATTATATTGAATGGTGTTACACTAGCATTAGCAAAGAAATATTTTTAATATAAATGTTAACCATTTCTAACTACTTTAAAATAAATGCTGTTTTTGTTACTTTCTATTCTAAGAATCATGAAAAAATGCCACGGTTTCAACAAAAATATTAGAGTAGGCATGAAACGGAATTTGCTACTCTTTTCTTCTTGACAGCTAAACAGCTTCTCGAACAAGAAAAAAAGTGGGATGGATGGATGTGATCGATTGGATGGATGGATGGAAGGAATGGGATCGATTGGATGGATGGAAGGATGGATGTGATCGATTGGATGGATGGATGTGATCAATTGGATGGATGGATGTGATCGATTGGATGCATGGATGGATGGATGGATGGATGGATGGATGGGATGGATCGATTGGATAGATGGATCGATTGGATGGATGGATGGATGTGATCGATGGATGGATGGATGATTGGATGGATGGATGTGATCGATTGGATGGATGGATGGATGTGATCGATTGGATGGATGGATGGATGTGATCGATTGGATGGATGTGATCGATTGGATGGATGGATGGGATAGGTTGGATGGATGGATCCAATCTATCCCATGGATGTGATCGATTGTGATGGATGGATGGATGTGATCGATTGGATGGATGGATGTGATCGATTGGATGGATGGATGATGTGATCGATTGGATGGATGGATGGATGGATGTGATCGATTGGATGGATGGATGTGATCGATTGGATGGATGGATGTGATCAATTGATGGATGGATGGATGGATGATCGATTGGATGGATGGATGGATGGATGGATGGATGGATGGATGATCGATTGGATGATGGATGGATGGATGGATGGATGGATGTGATCGATTGATGGATGGATGGATCGATTGATGGATGGATGGATCGATTGATGGATGGATGGATGGATGTGATCGATTGGATGGATGGATGGATGGATGGATGTGATCGATTGGATGGATGGATGGATGGATGTGATCGATTGGATGGATGGATGTGATCGATTGGATGGATGGATGGATGATCGATTGGATGGATGGATGGATGGATGGATGTGATCGATTGGATGGATGGATGTGATCGATTGATGGATGGATGGATGGATGGATGGATGTGATCGATTGGATGGATGGATGGATGTGATCGATTGGATGGATGGATGTGATCGATTGGATGGATGGATGTGATCGATTGGATGGATGGATGGATGTGATCGATTGGATGGATGGATGGATGGATGGATGGATGTGATCGATTGGATGGATGGATGTGATCGATTGGATGGATGGATAGATGTGATCAATTGGATGGATGGATGGATGTGATCGATTGGATGGATGGATGGATGTGATCGATTGGATGGATGGATGGATGGATGGATGGATGGATGTGATCGATTGGATGGATGGATGGATGGATGGATGGATGGATGGATGGATGGATGGATGGATGGATGGATGTGATCATTGGATGGATAGATGGATGGATCGATTGATGGATGGATGGATGTGATCGATTGATGGATGGATGGATGTGATGATTGGATGGATGGATGGATGGATGTGATCGATTGGATGGATGGATGGATGTGATCGATTGGATGGATGGATGGATGTGATCGATTGGATGGATGGATGGATGATGTGATCGATTGGATGGATGGATCGATTGATGGATGGATGGATGTGATCGATTGGATGGAGGATTTGGTATGCAACATATTCGAAGTGTGACTGTCAAATTTTTATCTTGTAAAACGCGCAATCAGTACCGTGCAGCCTAGAGTACGCATGACCGTGAATTGGAAAGGGAAAGTGGAAAGCGAGCATGCATTCAAAAGGAATTTTGAAAAACCCTGCATTTTAAAGGGATAGTTCACTTTGAAATTAAATTTTGATATGTTTTAGCTTACCTCATGGGCATCAAGATGTAGGAGTATTTGTTTCCCCAGTAGTTTCAATTTTGATCATTTTAGGTCAAACCATTCTTGTCTGTGCCTCACATAATGCAGGTCTATGGTCACCACCTCAAAGAGCATACACAGAGAAGTCCAAATTAAACAATCCTCATTGTAAGTAAACACTGATGGCATAAGACACGAAACAAGCAGTTTGTGTGAGAAAACGAACAAACTAAAGCCAGAACGCGCGAATGTCACAACTGGAAACACGCACGCGCGCCCTCGGATCAGTCGGACGTAGTGGTGTACAAGAGGTAAAAACGATATAAATACTCTTCGTTTTCTCACACAAACTGCTCGTTTCGTGTCTTAGGCCATCAGTGTGTACTTACGATGGGGGATTGTTTAATTTGGACTTCTCTGTGTATGCTCTTTGAGGTGGTGACCATAGACCTGCATTATGTGAGGCACAGACAAGAATGGTTTGACCTAAAATGATCAAAATTGAAACTACTGGGGAAACAAATACTCCTACATCTTGGATGCCCATGAGGTAAGCTAAAACATATCAAAATTTAATTTCAAAGTGAACTATCCCTTTAACAGTGGCTCCTTGATACCTGCAAGTTATATCCAATATAATTACCCAACTATAAAATTGGTAGAGTATGCTATTTTTTTTCCCTCCCATCACCATATCCCTTAAGGGGCTACATAGAATGTGTAATTTCCTTTCCAAACATAGTCTTCTGGCACAGACAAGCACCACTCAATTAAAAAATATCTAGTAACAAATAAGCTTTTAAAAGGATAGTTGCTGTGATCATTTACTCACCATCATGTCGTCCCTAATGTATTCAAACTTATTTTGTGTTTCACAGAAGACAATATTTACATTTCTGGGTGAACTATCCCTTTAAGAGCGTTACATTTTCTCACATGGCCAAAAATATACTTCGAACAATAAAGCAAGTTTGGAAACCGTTTGTTATGTGGTCGTAACTCTTTCTGTCCAGGTGTCTGGGTAACTCTGATATCAGATGAGCGATGTCTTCCATCCATAACTGTTTCACTTCTGACCAGGAAAACAGCCACAGAATGTCCAAGTGTCCATTTCCTGTCCTCATCCCATCTAAACTAGCACAATGCATCTATAATTACGTAACACAGGCATTTCTTTTTATGTGTTTTTCCTAGAAGTGTGTGTATATGCCTGCGTGTTGCCTGTATGTGTTTGTGTGTTTCTGCACTTGTGACGCTGCATATCTCAGGGACGAGGCCATCCGAGGGGAACCTTTGGAAAATGACACAGAGGCTGATAGATGTGTTTGCTGTGGCACCAGGCAAAGCAAGCCTGACTGCCGCTTGCCTGTTTTTTCTCAGCAAACTGAATGTTGTTCTCATGCATCACTACTGTTAAAGTACAGTGGAGACCCTGCGGACTAAAGCATTTCAAATTGCATTTCAAATTTTGTCATCATTTTCTCACCCTTGTGTTGTTTCAATTTTAACTGAAAGGTTTGACGTCACTGAAAGCAATTGTCATTTTACATGTCACAGAACAAGTGAACAATAACCTAATTTTCATATCAAATAGCTTCAGAAGACTTGAAATATAGTGCAAGGCTACACTTTATGACGCTTTAATGGTGTACTTTTGTCCCTTTTGGAAGTATACACAACCATTCAAAAATTTGGCATCACTAAGATTTAGATTTTTAAATAAAGTATTACTTTTATTCAGAAAGGATGCATTTAATTAATCAAATGTGACAGAACAGGAATTTATAATATTACAAAAAAATTATATTTCAAATAAATGTGGTTCTTTTCATCAAAGAATCCTGGGAAAAAATGTATCACAGGTTCCACAAAAAAATATTAAGCAGTTTTCAACATGTCTTAAGCAGCAAATCGTCATATCAGAATGAATCTGAAGGATCATGTGACACTGAAGACTGGAGTAATGATGCTGAAAATTCAGCTTTGATCACAGGAATACATTCCTTTTTTATATATATATATATATATATTAGAATATAAAACAGTTATTTTAAATTGTTGTAATATTTCACAATATTATTGTTTTCACTGTATTTTTGATCAAACAAAAACAGCCTTAGTGAGCAGAAGAACAAAATGTTTATACAGTACAGTATCTACTTTCATTGTAAATTAAAAAGACAAGCTCATACATTTTTCCTACCTTCTCATTTTGTTTCACGGAAGAAAAAAAGAAACCACAGGATTGGAATGACATGAGTGAGTAAATAACACATTTTTCATTTTTGTGTGAACCCATTAATTTAACTTTAAAAAACACTTAAGTATATTAGTATATTCTACTTCACAGTGGTACAAATGTTATGTGCAACTCTCTTTTTAGTTTATACTAGCTGTACAAACTACCCCTTCAATGTAATTAAACTAGTTTTATGATAGAAATATACAATTAGATATCAGCATCGCATGTTTCCATGCCTCCCACATCTATCTCATAAATCGAGTGTAAACTGTGGCTTCCTGAGTTGAAATACCTCTCTTGTGATGCTTCACGGCAGAAGTCAGAATGAGGTCACTGTCTCTTTAAGAAGCATCCTGCTGACTACTGCGAACACAACTCAGATCTCCGTCCGCAAATGCTGGTGAGAGGAGAGGAACACAGAAGAGTGAGAACCTCACAGGATCACCGATTCACATATGGCTGGAACATCTTACGCGAGTCTACTGTATGAAGATTAACTTTAATTTGTAAGGTGAGATTTTTGCCAGACATGTTTCTTTTAGTTTCACTGCCTCTAACTTTTATAACTGTAATTATTTTATATGACTATATTGTTTGTGCTGATTTCTAGTCAGTGAATCATCTCCAAGGAAAAGTGAAATTCAAGACCAAATTCAATAGAAAGCATCACTGAACTTCAGTGCATGGACATAAAGTGCATCATAAAGATTGCTTGGTGCAAGGGATGGACATATGATAGCGGTCATGCCACCATTGTTTAATACAAATGGAAACATGAACCTATATGAATATTTAAACTTTAGGCGGATGCAATTGTGCAGCACTGGCTTATTAAGACATGCAAGAAAGTTGTTCTCTGTGATACTCTGTGGTCATACAGCATTGATTGTGGTTTTTATCTGCATTCTGTCTTTACTGCGTCCACTATTAGAAGCAAGAGTCATTTTGAGTGACAAATGTGTGTCATGATAAAGAAATGTCTGACTTACTAATAAGTTTTGACCAGTGGAAAGATATTGAATTCACACTGATCAGATGTTGAAGGAATGAATATTCTTTAATGATCCTCATATTGTTCCAAACCTGCTGTTTTTTAAGCAGAATATTTCAGCAATTTCACAGCTTCGCTGGTGGGAAAGATTATCAGTGACTTTAATTTCCGTCTATTCTTGTATGACAATGTTAACATCAACGTATAAATTCTTAAATACAAAAATTATAAAATATATAAATTATATATAATTTTTTTATCATTTATACACACACACACACACACACACACACACACACATATATATATACACACACACACACATCCACGCACAAACACAAATTGGAAAAGAAAAATTATTAACTAAATAAAAATAATTAAACATTAAAAATATAAATATAAAAATAAAGACTATTTAGAATATTAATTTTAAAAAATGCTATAGTAATGACACTAAAATAACACAGTTCTACATAAATAAATAAAAGCATGTAAATTTGAAATAATATGAAGGAGTAAATCATGAGTTTTCATTATTTGTGGAAGCGATTCCTTTCGGTGGGTCAGATGTTAAAAGGATACTTCACCCAAAAATTTAAACTGTTATTTTTTACTCATCCTTGTGTCGTTCCAACAGAACACAAATGAAGATCTTTTTGATGAAATCGAAGAGCTTTTGTCGCTCTGTTGTCATGCTTCAATTCTATCTCATTATATAAAGCGACCCGAGTCTCTTCAGAAAATTAGGACTAAACCGCTCACTTCATATGGATTAGTTTATGATCTCTTTATGAACTTTTTGAAGTGTCAAAGTGTCAGTTGCCTAGCTGTCAATGGAGGGACAGAAAGCTCTCATATTTCATCAAAAAGATCTTAATTTGTGTTCAGAAGATGAACGAAAGTCTTGCGGGTTCGGAACGAATAAATAATGACAGAATTTGCCTTTTTGGGTGAACTATCCCTTTAATTCTGTCATATATAAAAGGGAAGTAAGACAAAGCAAGCAGCACTGATGACTGATTATATTTCCAAGCAGCTTAACTGATATATTAGGCAAGACCTGTTTACTATATTTGACTTATGTTTTCAGGACTCGCCCTCACAGTGGATGGAGAAGGTTTAGTCTGATTTAGGCCAGTGGGGAACAGCTCGCCATTATGGATACACTTGACAATCAGAGCAAAGAGAAGTTGATCTTCTACCTGACAGTTCCACTGTCTTCGATAATCATCTTCTCCAACCTCCTCATAATAATAGGCATCGCCTGCAACCGACAGCTGCATAACACCCCAAACTACTTCTTCTTGAGTCTGCTGGTGGCCGACTTGTGCACCGGCATCACCCTGCCTTTTATTCCACGCATGACACTCGACCGGCATCTGGACTTCAAGCATTGTTTGGTGATGTATATATTCCCCAACTTTCTGTTCCTGTCATTCCTCTTCAATCTGGTGATGGTGCATTACGAGCGCTACCTGTGCATCGTCAGCCCGCTCCACCACAGCCAGTTCTGGGTTCACCGCTGCTTCCCCTTGGCCTTGTTAACAGTCTGGCTCCCGCCATTGCTCTACGCATCACTTCCTGCCTTTGGATGGAATAATTGGGTGGAACCCAATGCCAACAAGAGCTCCAACCCAAACGAGACGTTGAGATCAACCACGGTTGGTAACTCCAAAGAGGATGAGGTTTGCTCCTACAAACAGGTTTTTCCCAAGGCCTTTATCTATCTGGAAGTGTGTGGACTGGTGCTGCCGGCCATGCTGTCCATTGTGGGTATGACGGGACGGGTGTTGTGGATCGCACGGAAGCAGCTGCAGAACATCTGCAAGCTCCACCGCGCCGTGGACCGTCTTCAGCAGCAGCAGCCGACCGACCACGAGCAGCAGCTTAACCTGCGTTATACCAAATGCGTGGCCGCCGTGTCCCTCACGTTCTTGGTCTGCTGGGTGCCGTACATCATTTATCAACTCATGTCTGTGACGGCTCTGCAGAGCGGCATGAGCTTGCCAAGCTCATATCTGTACATCATCATGTCCTGTACGGGAATCGGGAGCATGGCCGTCATTCCGCTGATACTGGGACTGGCCAACAAGCAGTACACTGAGCCCATCCGCAGGGTGATGCGTAAACTGAGAAACCGCTGGAGAGGAGGACAGAACAATAGAGATATCGCTGTCTGACGAGCGGACAATGAGTCGTAGGATGTTTAAATTGAACGTGTAAATGAAAGTTTAAATGCTTTACATACACTACTGATGAAAAGTTTGGGGTCGGTAAGTTCTCTTATGCTTATAAAGGCTGCATTTATTTGATCAAAAATACAGTAAAAACAGTAATAATGTGAAATATTATTACTATTTAAAATAACTGTTTTCTATGTGAATAGATTTTAAAATGTAATTTATTCCTGTGATTTTTGAGCATCACTACCCCAGTCTTCAGTGTCACATGATCCTTAAGAAGTCATTCTAATATACTGGTTTGCTGCTCAAGACAAATTATTATCAATGTTGAAAACAGTTGTGCTGCCTAATATTTTTGTGGAAACTATGCTACTTTTTTTCAGGATTTTTTGTGCTCAAAAGAACAGCATTTATTTGCAATACAAGTATTTTTTGTAACATTAAAAAATGTCATTACTGTCACTTTTGTTAGACTGAATCTGTCCTTCCTGAATAAAAGTAATAATTTATAAGTAATAAAAAGTGAGTAAAATAAAAAATAAAACAATTCTTACAGACCCCAAACTTTTGAACTGTAGTGTAAAAGAACAAAACACTCTATTAGTTAGCAATCACATGTATCTGCTCAACATTAAGGATGTCACGTCGGCCCAGGGTTTATAACAGAGAGTTTGTGTTGCCACTGAAAATCTAACATTTGTTCATCTTGTACATACATTTGTATGCCTTGCAAACTTAGATGTTCAGTTAGATGTGATGTGTTCTACATTGTCGTTGCAAATTGTGCTGATTTGTCACCAAGATAACAAAAATGACTTATATGGAAGCATCAGTAAAAATATGTTGAAAACCACAACTGGTTAATAATGTTTTACACCACAAAAATGTGTTTATGAATTTAAGGAATGTATATTTAAGCACATTCTTGATTTATAGAAATAAAATAATAATATAATACAAAATTTGGAGGGTGAGTAAAAATGAGGGTGAGTAATTAATGACAGAATCTTAATTTTTTTGTGAACTAACCCTTTATTAACATTCATTAAATAGAAAAGAAATAAAATGACATTCAATTAATTTATATGTATGTTATATATATATATAAATACATGACTAAATATGTATCGTTTTTTCGTGTGGAAGAAAAAAAAGAAAAAATCCATCCATCTATCTATTCATCTATCCATCCATCCATAATTACAAACTGATTTGTTTACCATACATTCATAATCTAAAAATGTCCTGCTGAGATAAAGCATTTACAATGAGACATACATTTGACGTCAAAGTAAATAAATGAACAAATATGAGAACTTTAAATTGTACCAATGGTTTAGGATGTGATCATAGATGTGGTCAGATATTTTTGTGACTGAGATAAGTGTGTTTTTCAAAGGCCCTATGCTCATACGCTCATTCCCAGAAACGGTCCTTCCACTGCCAAATGTGACTTCAACAGTGAATTCATCACGGTGGGAAATAGTTGAATGATGGGTCTGGAGAAAGTCTTTTGAATATTGTGTGTTTGCATACTGTCTGTGTGACCCACAAGACAAAAAGCTAAAATCACAAAGTAACTGTAAACAAGAGATATAAAGACAAACTGAGCTGTCCTAATGGTTTGTGTTGCAGGGTAAAATGTGAAACATGTCAAGTCCCTTGAGAACATTTCAGTAACTTCACTACAAACACTGGCCAATACTCTCTAACGTTGATCATTACTCACATGTGCATTTATATAAAGAAGAAAGTATTTGCTTAACCTCTTGGTCTGTAAGTCTGACTCTTTGTTCCCCATAGTTTTTAAATAGAAGCTAAGTAAGGTCAGTAGTGTAAAGAGTAAAAAACCACAAACACACCCTCTTCCCTCCACCCACCCACCCACACACACACACACACACACACGCACACACACGCACACACACGCACACACTCTCATACACAAACACAAATGTATCTCTTGCACTTTCGTTGCCCAACACTTTCTTCCTGAATCTCGTTGCTCACAGAGCGCTATCAGAAGACAAATCATTACTATTGCTCATACATTTAGGGATTAGAACCCCTGATTTTAAGTATTACATTTCAGTATACTTGGTTTCACAGACAGCACTTAGATTAAGCCAGGATTAACCCTTAGTTCAATTAGGACATCCGAGTAGCTTTTATAAATGTGGCTTAGATATAAACATCACTGGTGTGCATCTTGAGACATAAAAAATGGCAGTGACATATTTTAAGATATGTCAGTGCAAGTTGCTTTCAGTTGAAACCACTCAAACATGCAATTTAGTCTGGGACTAGCTTTAGATAGTCAAGCTGCAAACCGTAGCATTTCGCGCTCTAGTGGTTAATAATAAACAGAACTGCATGCGTCTTGCGGAAGAACATTGCAGCCGGAGCTACTTCTCTCTGTTTATGTCTATGGCGAGTCACGCAAGGACTGCGTTCCTCCGCAGCGGTCCCTACCAGTCTGGCCTAAAATAGTCCCAATATAAACAGTTATTATAAGTGTACCATAATGATTCAGGGTAAGACAAAAACACGGTTTGGAAAATTAAGTCATGCTGTACATTATCATTATATAATTTTTTAAATCTTGAACACAAAAAAACATACGGACAGCAGCTTTAAATATCTATATTGTTCTATAAGAGATTTAGTTTTATTAACATAATGCTGTATAAATGAAGTATAGTATGAAACACACAGTACAATATGATGACATTTTTATGAAAGAAATCTCTATGACTAGTGTCCAGACTATACTTAAATTTAAAATAAAACTAAAATAATACAAACAGTTTAAGTAAATTTTAAAAAAATTGTATCCAGTCTATTTAGCCTTTGACCCTTCAGTCTCTGAAGTTTTGAGGACGGTCACTCCTGCTTTTGTGCGCAGATGTTTGAGTAAGGTATGATATGTTTATAAATATGAACGCACATATATTTTATTGAAGAAGAGCATTATATAAACACCACCCCAGTGTTTTTAGTCCAGTGTCTGGGAAACAATCAGATTCATTAAAGGTGCAGTGTGTGAATCTAGCAGGGATAGAAAATACGGTTTGTACGGTATATAAAATACATTACGCCTATGGAATGTCCCCATAAAACATGAAAACCCAACGTGTGTGTGTGTGTGTGTGTGTGTGTGTGTGTGTGTGTGTGTGTGTGTGTGTGTGTGTGTGTGTAAAGATCATAAAATACATTAAAATCAGTATTTTTGTGAAAGGTTAGCAGTTTTCCCAATAATGCCACATAAACTTAAGTTTCAGATTGTATTTACAAATTATTTCCATAAACCAAATATACAAAATCATTAACTTAAGAATAAGAAATTATTACAATATATATAAATAAACCAGACATGTGAATGTGTGTGTGCGTTTGCATGTGAACCAGGCATGTGTGTGTGTGTGTGTGTGTGTGTGTGTGTGTGTGTGTGTGTGTGTGTGTGTGTGTGTGTGTGTGTGTGTGTGTGATGGGTAGGTTTAGGGGCAGGGCAGTGTAGGGGATAGAAAATACGGTTTGTACGGTATAAAATACATTACGCCTATGGAATGTCCCCATAAAACATGAAAACCCAACGTGTGTGTGTGTGTGTGTGTGTGTGTGTGTGTGTGTGTGTGTGTGTGTGTGTGTGTGTGTGTGTGTGTGTGTGTGTGTGTGTGTGTGTGTGTGTGTGTTTCAGATTGTATTTACAAATTATTTCCATAAACCAAATATACAAAATCATTAACTTAAGAATAAGAAATTATTACAATATATATAAATAAACCAGACATGTGATGTGTGTGTGTGTGTGTGTGTGTGTGTGTGTGTGTGTGTGTGTGTGTGTGTGTGTGTGTGTGTGTGTGTGTGTGTGTGTGTGTGTGTGTGTGTGTGTGTGTGTGTGTGTGTGTGTGTGTGTGTGTGTGTGTGTGTGTGTGTGTGTGCGCATGTGTAGTATGAAAAGTGTGTTTGTCAATATAACAATAGTTATATAGTTTGTCGTAGTAATTTGATACATAATTTGTAATGTTGTTTGTATTTGTGTGTGTGTGTGTGTGTGTGTGTGTGTGTGTGTGTGTGTGTGTGTGTGTGTGTGTGTGTGTGTGTGTGTGTGTGTGTGTGTGTGTGTGTGTGTGTGTGTGTGTGTGTGTGTGTGGACTGGTAATCCCTACGGTATGGGGACAAAATGTCCCCACAAAGATGGCAATATCCAAATTTTTGTCCTTGTGGGGACATTTTTTGGTCCCCATGAGGAAAACATCTTATAAATCACACTAAGTGATTTTTTTGAAAAGTAAAATGCAGCATGTCTCCTGTGATGGGTAGGTTTAGGGGCAGGGGCAGTGTAGGGGATAGAAAATATGGTTTGTACAGTATAAAATGCATTACGCCTATGGAATGTCCCCATAAAACATGGAAACACAACATTTGTACACAACATATTTGAACTGAATGGTTAATGGACCAGGGATTTTCATGAACGTCAAATTGGGGCAATTTGACACATGTTTTAAATAATATAACAATAGTTATATAGTTTGTAGTAATTTGATAATAATTTTGCATGTTGTTTGTATTTGTGTGTGTGTGTGTGTGTGTGTGTGTGTGTGTGTGTGTGTGTGTGTGTGTGTGTGTGTGTGTGTGTGTGTGTGTGTGTTTGTTTCTTATGGCGGTGACCAGAAAACTTAAAGGGTTTCATAAGATTGCCCCATAAATACAACTGTTTCCTCTCATCTGTTGAAAACTGTATATTATATATTCACTTGCATCATAAAATCCATCAGCACAGAAGTAGAATCCCTCAAAAAGCAGATGCATCCTATCTAGCCAGGTTAATTCATGCCATTTATTGTGCTGTGACCCTTCATCTGAAAACCAGATCCAATAAGATCCAATATAGGTAAGGTGCTTTCATCAATGACAGCAGAAGTGTAGCCACAAACCAGAATTTAATATTAGATTATTGTACTTATCAGAGAAGGATAAGTGTAGTGTTACTGAAAAGGTAACTAGATCAAAATCAGATACTCTTGCCCAAAAGCAATACTCATCTTTTTTTCCTGTTTGTTCTGCTCTCCATCATCTTTATTGCAAGCGGCAGCAACCTCATACTGGGCCGTCGGTTTCAGGATGTTTTCTGTCCCAGTGATTCTCCATGCTCAGAACATTCCGGTTTGGGATTGAAGCTCAGCAGATCTTCTGCTTAAAGATAGAAATAGTTCACACATTTGCTCATTCTTATTTCATTCCAAACCTGTTAAAAAACATTGAAGGCACATTGTGATTTTTGCTCAGCCTGTCATTATACAGAACATGAAGAATCAACAGGTGGAAAAGTTGTCGGATGTGATTTAACTCCCTGAGAAACAGCACATCTCGCCTGACCTGACTGTGCATCTGGGATCCTTTGAGTCGGAATGATTTATGCTAGACTAATACAGATTTATACAACCAAATGTCTACAGCAGTTAGATCTACACCCCAGAGATAAGCTTCTCCCGCTGAGCAGAACCAGACAGAGCTGTGCAGTGATCTGTATTAAAACAGACTCTTTCCCAAATGATAATCATGCATTTTTCTATAAATGGACCCTGCATTTTGAAGAGAGCATGCATTAGTATCTAGTATGTACACAGACATGATACATCTCTATCTGTTTTGCTGTTTGATTCAAACAGTAGCTCATGGGAGTGTAGAAGATCCATTCCTGAACTTATCAGAAGTCCATAATCGGTGGATTCTGATGCTCATGGACCGTTCCATGTTGTAAGTTCATAACAAAATAATCTTTGTCGCTCTCATGAGGTTAAAGCTCCACAGTGTTTAGTCTCCAGTGTTTTGTTTATTCCTGATTTTTCCGCACCTGTGAGCTGTGACAAACGATTTGTGACCTATGGCATTTATGGCATGCAAACAATGATTTATCACACATTCAGTAGTCATATTACATACCATTAAAGCACTTCTCTTTCCATCAAATATATTTAGCTATACTTACAAGTTAAATAATAATCATGGGAAGCTACAGAACTGTCAGAAAGCTGTAAAGAACTGTGAAACTGTGTGAGATTGCATCTCAGGGATCTCTGAGCATGTTTTTCTGCTCACATAAATAATTTACTTTAAACTCTTTAATCAGATTAAATTATACAATTTGTAACCAGAAATATACTAACATATCATATATAAAAGAAAGATGAGAGTTTTGGTATTCCAGAGGGACATTTCTGAAATCAAATATGCTCTTTTGAGAGAAATCTTCTTTCAATATCCCAGAATTTTAATAAATGAGCACTGTTGGGAAAATTGCCAGCCTTTACCTTATCAGTCAGCCATTTAAAAAGAAGTAGGCCTACTATCCTGCACTGAAGAAAAAAACAAAAAAAACAACTGTAGTCTGATTAATTTCCGCAAACTGGTTCTAATCGGTACTAACTTTCATTAACATGACTTGGCTGAAAAGGCTGATTTCCGCATGTTTTAATAAATGCTATAAATGTCATGTGTGCTGACATTTTTTATTTGTAATATTTTGTTATTCGGCTATTAAAAACATACTTTTCTCATCCCGTCAGTCAAATTCTCGGGTTCACTTCAAGGGTCCTATTTTAACGATCTGAGCGCATGGTCTGAAGCGCATGGTGCAGGTGCACTTAGGGCGTGTGAATCCACTTTTTCTAGTGGTTGGTTGGAAAAAATGGTTGGGGCGCCAGACGCATGCTCCAAAGGTGTTAAGTAATGGGTGTGTTTTGGGCGTGACATGCAATAAACCAATCAGAGTCTCATCTCCCATTCCCTTTTAAAAAGCCAGTTGCGCTCACGGATTCGCTATTTACATGAAGGAATTAGCAAGCGGGAAGACTGAACGCTTCTTCAGAGAGGAATCCTTTTATTTGTAATATTTAAAAATGTTTGTGTGCTGCTGTGCGTCCCTGTGTGTGTACACGTGTTGTGCACCCGCCTATAGGCGCATATTACTAACACGCTCTTTAAATAACACAAACAATACTGCGCTATTGACTTTAGACCAGGTTTTTGATGGTCAATGGCGCAGTCATTTTCAGTTCCTCAAACTAGCAACGCGCCAAAACGCATCCTGTTTTGCCAGGACATGTCCTGTTTTCAAGTCCTGTCCTGGCCGTCCCAGCTGTTTTTTTATAAAGTGATGAAAATGTCCTGGTTTTCATTCTTTTCCATTGAGCCATTAAAATGACCGGCACTCGAGTATCATTTGAGTATCTCATCGTCGGGCAAAGTGTCCTGGTTTTCGGTAATCAAAATATGGTCACCCTATGATAGGGCCAAAATGTTCTCTGTTCAATAAGTCAACTTTTTTAACTTGAGAAGCACTTTTACCGATTCAGAAGGCTTTTCAGACCACTTTTGAGAACCAGTTTAAATGATTCATTCATTACAAAAAAAAATCTGACCTCAAACCTTATTCTGACCTTATTCCTGTGGGTAAAAGTAAAATCTAATGGCAGAGAATATTCTCTTAAATATTCTAACAGCTTCCCTAAGTTTTCCTAGAGATAGCTATATTATAAATGCACCATATATTCCTGCACGATCCCATTCCTACACAGAGAACTACAATCCTTCATGATTCCTGCAGAGCATTTCTTGTGTGTAACAGAAAGCAAGCGTTCTCTGCTGCCCTCATGTGGCCACAAGAGGAAACGCCACCCTTCATGAGATGCCATAAAGAAATGGGTAATTCTTACAGAATGATCACATAATTCTAATGATTATTAGAAATATAAAATGCACTTCAGCACAAAATAATGTAGGCTACATAAATAAACATTCAAACATGAGTCAGTCATTTAATTAAGGTATATTTGAACTGAATGGTTAATGGACCAGGGGATTTTTCATGAACGTCAAATTGGGGCAATTTGACACATGTTTTAAATAATATAACAATAGTTATATAGTTGTCGTAATTTGATAATAATTGTGCATGTTGTTTGTATTTGTGTGTGTGTGTGTGTGTCTGTGTGTGTGTGTGTGTCTGTGTGTGTGTTTTATAATGGTTTTACTGTTTAAATTTTGATGAAACGCCTACACTGTAAAAAAAATATTTTCATGATTTGTTATCAAAACTTTTTTCTTTATCAAGATAATTAATGTGGTTCAGATAACAATATTTTGAGTTTAATCATTAAACTTATCTCCTCCTTTGTAACTCAAATTTTTAGTTTCAGTTAACTCAAAATTACGGCAACCAGGTTGCTTTTTTAAGTTAAGCCAACAATATATATTTTTTCAGTGTATAGATGCAAAAAGCTGTTTAATGGTAAGTTCCTAATGTGACAACTTGCCCCATAAGCTTTTGCTATTGGGCCTTGTTTTCACTAAATATCAGTGTGTTCAATTAACTCTTTTTTTTCCCTGGACTATAAGTGCAAATATTTCAGGGTTTAGTAGACAATGTCATATACATTAATTCTCATATACAAAAAAAATTATGCTTATATTTGTAACATTTTAAATGTAGCCTATGCTATGTAATATTTTTTTTTTCTGATTAATAATTGTTTTATTATTACTGTTTAAAGTTTGATAAAAAGCCATTGTTCATACGCTATAGGGGCATGTTGTCACAAAAGATAAAGCAAAATCTAATATCTTCTTTCTTTAACTACTAGAACTAAATATGAGCTTGGCGTTTTCTTGACAGATTTTCTGAGATAAGCAGCGTGCTTATATTTACTTTACAAAGAGCATTTTAAAATATTTACTCTTATGATTTTGAATTTCCACCTCAAAGTAGTTCACCCAAAAATGTAAGTTAAAGTTGGATGTTAATTTACTCACCCTCGGGCCATTCTGAGAGAAGTCTTTTCTTCTTCACTAGAACAGTAAAGGAGATATTTAAATGAAGCCGTGGTCCTTGGTGATTCATTTAAGTAAATTCATAAGTCAGAAATGGCTACAGTACGGAAGCCCTGAACCGCAAATTAAAAAAAAACTCTGAAAAAAAAACAAAAAAAAACAAAACTAGAATTTCGAGATTAAAATCGAAATATTTCGAAATTAAAG
Source organism: Gobiocypris rarus (assembly GCA_023029165.1). NCBI lineage: Eukaryota > Metazoa > Chordata > Actinopteri > Cypriniformes > Gobionidae > Gobiocypris > Gobiocypris rarus. The sequence goes on from CM040910.1 coordinate 43,963,188, forward strand.
TCGAAATGTTTCGAGAATAAAATCGAAATGTTTCGAGATTAAAGTCGAAATGTTTCGAGATTAAAGTCGAAACGTTTCGAAAATAAAGTCGTTATATATTTTTAGTAACTAACGTTAAAGAACTGCGCTTGTGAAGAACTGGTCTAAACTTTATGTGGCACGTTGACTCGTACGATAAGATTAAACGTACGGCCTCTGCTCGGATTCTCACGAAATGTGATGTGGTTGAAAGTGTATTTTACCAATAATGACCCGAAAGTCATGCAACATATTTTATTGAGACTGTAACAGAGATGGTTGTCCTAGAAGGATCCGTTCCGATAGTGGGACTGAAAACGAATTGCTATGGAGCAGATGCAGATCTTTCTTCGACGAGATGCTATGGCAATAACTGCTTTATTCATATAAATATGGAAATAATTTAAAAACATTTTTTTTTTTTTTTTTACTTTGCGGTTCAGGGCTTCCGTACTACGGACACTTTGAGCTCAAAAAAAAAAAAACATAAACAGGCAAAACAAAATGAATACGTGTCTCCTGGCGATACATTGAGGTCTTATGAAGCGAAACGATCGGTATGTGCAAGAAACTGAATATTATTTACAACATTAATTTATAATACCTGAAATCCACAGTCTGGGCCAACGTCTGGAACACGAGCTTCCTGTCGCATAATGACGTTGGTGCAGGAGCAAACTTACACGTGACCTGACGCTGTGTTTGTTTACACTTTGTTCGTCAAAGTGTTTGAGTTTCATATTTGTGCTCACCCTGAATGCCGCAACCTAGCCTATATAAAAAAAATTAAGTTTACTTTCGCTTTTGCGATATCAATCGGGAAGATTTACTTTTCGCAATTTCCCACTGGCATAAAGTTGGTTTGACGTTGGACGTCCGATATTCGCAAATTTAGGGACCGCCTGTAAAGTTACATACGACATTGGTATTTCTAACGGAATGACTTACAGTATCCAAACCAACTGTAAAGGGTTCATCTAGGTGTCAGCTATGATGCACACCTTTTATCTTGTTGATTATTATGACCATGTTGATATTATGATTATTATGTACAGTAGTGAAAATCATCCATATTTAGAAATAATTTGACAGTTTATTTGAATAATAATCAACAATATAAAATGAGTGCATCATAGCTGACACCTAAATGAACACTTTACAGTTGGCTTGGATACTGTAAGTCATTCCGTTCAAATGCTATTGAAGTTAGAAATGTGTATACCAATGTCGTATTTAACTTTTTTTGCCATGAACGCACTCAGGACCGTTTGAGCTCGACCTCGATCTTGATTTAAGAGCAAACTTTGAACTATGCATGCCAAGCCTTTACCTATATTTTGCCATATGATTCTATGATCAAGCGTACTCGTGAACAACTATTCTGATGTCTTGTGTATCTTGACATTATTTTGCTTGTACTCGTGCATCTGCAGTGCTGAGTAGATTACAAATTGTAGCCCGATACAGTTACTGATTTCATATTACAGACGAAAATTGTAATTACATAGTTTAGGTAACATCTGACTACTTTTTGATTACTTTTTAGTCTTGGGTCAAACTGGTATTAGTAAAGGAACTGCAGGGGATTCATAAATTGATAAATGTAACAATTAAATCATAAAATAAATAATTTTAAAATAAAACACAAAAAGATGTGACTATTAACTCTGAAATTTATATTACAGTATACAGTATTAAAATTAAATTACAGTATATTCCGGGTTAATAATTGCATGGCTTTCACTGTAATTTCACAGTAGGTCATCTCTCTAACTGCACTCTTGGAATATCATAATGTATTTCTACAGTGCTTATGTACTATGAAGGCATGTGTGGCATGAACAGATTATGCTGTGTGCTCTTGTATTGCAAGATAATGTCACACCTTTCAAGTCTCAGCAGCTGCTTTACTATTTTGAAATATCGACCTACAAACATTTATGAATTTGAAATAAGATAATGGTCAATCTTTCTGCTGAAATAACGCTAATAATAGCATAGTTTGACTAACTTTAACTCAGCCAATTAGCTTTTTTTTTATATTCTGCTTTATATTCCGTTTTAACAAATATTTTACTTTGTCACACTTCTGACTTAGCTAGATCAAAAACACAATGGAATACTGATCACCATAATGGTGACTTCAAAACTATTACAGTAATAAACTATATAATTTCTTACTCTGCAGTCTCACGGGGCATCACCGTCGATGCTTGATGGAGGGCGGGTCTGAAGCTTCAGGCTGACGCAACCGTCAAAGTGACAGTAGCCAATCATACTACTTTTCCTGTGTTGCGTAATTGGCTAGCGTCTGCACTAGAGTATTTGCATAGACGATCTGATTGGCTGATGCCTGCGACTGTATTGACGCTTGAAAAGTTGAAAACGTTTCAACTTCTTCCGCGAGAATTGCCAGTGACGCGACGCAATGGAACCCACAGTTGAGTTCAGCAACGCATGACATCACCCATTCAAAGTAAATGAGAAGCATTGATGTCGACACCCCGTGTGAATGAAGCGCTACAGTACCATGGTTAAAGACAACTTTATCATGTGAATTCACTGTAAAAAAAAGACTAGTAAATTACTGTAATGTCAGCATCATTTTGGTGTTAATTAACAGTAATTTGCAAGAAAATTAACCAGCATGCATTCATTTCACTGTAAATTTCTGACTACCGTAACTTATTGTAAAATAATATTCTTCAATACTGTAAATTCCTGGCAATTTTTTACAGTGCAGCCAACTAACTAGTGGTTGGTCTGCAATTTCCTCTTCCAAAAACTTGGACGTGTATAATAAAGGCAATAGGCTTTTTTAGAAGATAGCCATTGTGTGTATAACATGTAATCAAAATAAATGTAATCTGATGATGAGTATCAAATGTAATATACTACAATGTAATGCAGATTACATTTAATCAGTTACTACCCAACCCAGCTCTGTGCATTTGGCAACAAAATTCTCTACTAGTTTGTTTATCATCTTTTGGATTTTGCAAACAAATGAGAGAGGTGCAGCCCTGCAGTCCCACAGACCAATCACTGTAGAGAGCTCTGAGGCTATATATAGCTGCTCCCAAACCCCCCTCACACTACTACTACCTGCTGCAGGTAAAACAACGAACCGTGTCCCGCAAGCACGCTCAAAGGCACCTCTAATCCACACCATGTCATTCAAGGGAGCTTCCAGGAGTTTCTCCAGCTCAAGCCTGTCTGGCAGCATGGGCTCCAGGGGCAGTTTTTTGGGGGCTATTTCCCCATCCTCTATAGGGAATCTGGCAAACACTATGCGTCCGTATGTGCAGATCAACAGCAACGCTTTTGCCCCAGCAGATGATAAAGAGACCATGAAGGGTCTGAATGACCGTCTGGGGGATTATCTGTCAAAAGTGCGACTGCTGGAGGAGTCCAACAGTAAACTGGAGGAGCAAATCAAAGAGGCTCTGAGGAGAAAAGGAGCTGAGAGCGGCAGAGACTGGAGCGCCTACGAGAGGGTCATTGCTGATCTGAGAAACCAGGTGAGCAAATAAAAGGTTTTGTTAAGTATCCATGCATGCTTTTTTTATCATAATGTACACAGCCAATGTTTGGACACACCTGCTCATTCTTTATTATGGCTATTTCCTCATTTTAGAATTATAGTAAAGTCATCAAAACTATGAAATAACACATTGGACGTTATATTTGAGCTTCTGCAAAGTCTCTCCACCCTTTAGATTTCAGCTCATTTTGGACTTTCTCAACTTCATGAGATGCAAGTTAATGCTGGACACTTGTTGATGCTTTTCACTATCTGTTCCAACTCATCCATTCAAAATAAAAATTTTAACAAAAATGTAATTTCAAGCATATACGTGTGTCTAAACATTTGTGTATCTGGTTTAAGCTTGTAAGAACAAGCTTAAACCAGATACACTTAACCCCACCACCGCCCTAATTTGCTGTATTGAGACGGTCAATGCAAGACAATGATATCAAAGTGTTTGTAGATCCAGGAAATGAGTTTGGACAATGCCAGACTGTTTCTACAGATAGACAATGCGAGGCTGGCTGCTGATGACTTCAAAGTCAAGTGAGATATTTATTTATTTATAATATTTAAGAAATGTATTAAGTTTTAACTAGATGCAAATATACATATATCATGTCAAAAAAAATAAAAACTGTCAATATGCTGTAAATGTGACACACCCTGTAGTCATGTAAATGAACGGTCCCATCCGGGCAGGTTTGAGTCAGAACAGGGCATGCGGCAAGGGGTGGAGCAGGATCTTGCGCGTCTCCGCAAGATGCTGGACGACACTTACATGGGCCGCATGCAGCTGGAGAGCCAGATCGAGTCTATGAGAGAAGAGCTGGCGTTCCTAAAGAAGAGCCACGAGGAGGTATACGCCTTAAACACACTATTCAACACTGATTAAACACCAACACCTGACACTGTACATGTACTACTCACTGATCTGTGTTTCATATGAGACTCCAACAGCCTTCTAGTCTAGTTAACAGTTATTGAACATTAATACTGAATAAACTTAAAGTACATTCTTTTATATGTATATATAATCTTATATACTTTTTTATAATCAATGGCTGTAAGTAAATTGTAGACCTTTCATAACTGTTTATTGTAGCTCTTTATTTATTTATTTAAATTAAAGGTGTTCTATATGGAAGCTTGTTTCCAACATGGAATAAAAGAATTTAAAAGATAATCGCGATTTATCTCACAATTCTCACAAGGTATAAACTCGCAATTGTGAGTTATAAAGTAAGAATTCCAGGATATAAACTTGCAATTCAGAATATTTTTCTTACAATTGCATCTTTATATCACACAATTCTGACTTTATAACATGCAACTGTGACTTTATTTCACACAACTCTGACTTTATAGCAATTTAATATCATAGCGAGTTAATATCAACCAATTCTGAAAAAAAAAAAAGTTTTATCAAGTGGTGCTTTTTTATTAAGTGTCGGAATCAATCTTCCAGAGTTATATGTGAATTCATAAACCCTTGTTAATAGTGACACCGGTGGCCATTAGGTGAACTGCAGCCAGCAACTTATTGCTCGTACATGCACTTGCAACGTGCACAAATAACGTAGGCTACAAGAGACAGAACATGATTCAATGCACCGATTTACTCATGGCAAAGTTTTCAGTTTTTTTTGCTTACAAGGAAAAATAAGTTATTTTTTTATTACCTACAGTAGTTACCTAAAAATAAATACCTTTGCAGCGATATAATGAACACCCAGATGCCGTCCACGCTTCTAAGAGCGATGATAGATGAATATGTAAATTAATATTTGTAACGCGTTTTCTTCCCAATAACAAAATAAACAAAAATAAAAGCGTTAAGAAAGCGGCAGTTAAGAAAGCATCTAAACATATCGATGTGGATATGTTTGACTTTGCACAAACTCTGCAATTCACCGGCATCATGCCGATAGATGAGGTAATAAAAATTACACTGTTGATAGTTTGACTATGAATCATATTGTTGAGACTATAGACTAGATCTGGCTATGTGAGACTGTTCCCTTTTCTTTGCATGACACATTGACATCACAGTACAGATCAGCTCTTCCACCATTATCCTGAACATAATCATCCGTTTCATAGAGCGTAAACGTCACATCCTTTTATTTTCCCGGCAAAAACGTCCTTCACATAAAAATTTGTCTACAGGCTTTTGTAGACAGTATGAAAATATATGTGACAAAACTTCCCAAACTGAGATGCTAAAAAGTGGGCAGTTACCATAAAACCAACCGATGTGTTCGACTTGAAGCAGCGCTGCGCAGACCGATCAGTGAACGACATGAAAATACCACAAGAGCAATTAGAAAGCCTGTTCTCTAATCGCTCTCGCGGTACTTTGATGTCGTACACCAATCGGTCTGCACATCTGTGCAGATCTTCACACCTGGTTTTCAATGCTTTAGGGCAAGCTCTAAACAACATCAGTCCTCTAGGAGCCACACTGTTGTCAGTCATATCCTGTTATTATAAACCATATAACTAAAGTCATTTATCATTTTATTTCACAGGATGTCGCCAGCCTGCAGAACCAGATCAGCAGCTGTCAAGTCAATGTGGAAATGGACAATAAAAACAGTCCAGACCTCAATGACACCATTAGTAACATCCGCATGCAGTACGAACGAGCTGCGCAGAAGAGCCGCGAGGAAACTGAAGCCTGGTATCAAAACAAAGTCAGTCATATTCTGCATTCTTATGTTGTCTCCCTGTGTTTTCCCAAATTGTTGGCACTTTCTATCAATACGCTATGCTTTGGCGTTCCATTACAAGGCTACACATTTTAAGATTTTTTTGGTAGGAACTGTTAGATCTATTAGCTAAACTACTATTTTAAAATTAAAATGGTCCTAGCATGAAATTGACATAATTTGTGGCCTGTTTGCATCTCATTCATCTCTAAACAAACATTTGCTCTCACACAAACTAGCACTTGGAATCGTATTATCATTTCAGACCTAGTTTTATTTTATTTTTAAATTCCATCAATTCATTCCATTATTTATTTATTATTAAATTACTATTGATTATTATTTATATATGCTACAAAATAAACTAAGGGTAGTATACTACGAAAAAAAGTGCTATAGTATTTTTAGAAATTCAACAGAAATGACATTCCTCAACAGAAACTAAGCTTAATCACCTCCTTTCATTTCGTTTCTGTGAGTCGTGGCCCTATTTTGTACCCTATGGGGAAGTGCCTTTTATTTAGGAGAGCATTGTGCATAATTATAAGGCGGACCTATATTATCATGTGACCTGAATATCTTGTTCCTCTTTGTTCCTCTCCATCCAGTTTGACAACATAACAGCTGAGGTGACTCAGAACACAGAAGCTCTGCAGGCAGGAAAGACAGAGCTGAATGAGCTGCGCAGGCAGAGACAATCTCTAGAAATTGACCTGCAGGCTCTGCACAACATGGTACGGTACACAAATTATCTGCATGACAAATCATTCTGCGTTCTACACACTCAGCACTCTCACCTGTCAGACCTGTGCATCATTCAAACGATTATGAAATGTTCGATGCCTGTCTCTGTGCATGCATGTCATCTGAATTTACACATTATTCCTGTGCACACAAGTGTTTTATTAACCATGGGAAAACAGAAGCTGTTTTTATACAGTGGTTTGTCAAGATTTTTTTTTTGTCAAGATAATTTTTTGAATTAGCTCCTGCACAAAAATGATTGCATAATTTAGTAAAAAAAAACTTTGACGCGCACACTCATTCTTTATTATTATTTCCCTCATTCCATTTTTAATCAATGCATTGCAAATATAATATTCCATATTATGTACATTTAATTTTCCACATTTTAGAATAATAGTAATCTATGAAAAAAGAACTCATAAAAACATTACAATTAATAAAATATAACTAATTTAAAGAATTTATATTTATAATTGCAAGCATTTAAGCAGAGGCCTTTATTTCACAAGGTTCATCAGAAACATAAACTCAACTCAAGAGTGTCCAAACTCTTCTTATTCTCTTTGGTGCCTTGCAGATTCGTTCGCTCGAAGATTCTCTGCATGAAACTGAAGCACGTTACGGTCAGGAAATCAGTGGACAGAACTCTCAAATCATGCAGCTGGAGGGAGAGCTGGGACAGGTGCGTGCCCAGGTGGAGCGCCACACGGCCGAGTACGAGGCGCTGCTCAACATTAAGTCCAAACTCGAGGCAGAGATTGCCAGCTATCATCGTCTTTTGGAGGGTGTTGTCGACGATAAGGGGGACAAAAACAGGTAAGATGGAAAGTTTGTGAACAGTGATTTAAAAAAATGGATGGCGAAAAAATATCTCCATCCATCAATGCTAGAATCATCCATTACACCCTCTGGTGCTCTTCATTCGGAGGTCAAAAATAACTGTAAAAAAACGTTTTCAATGAAATGAATGTACTATATTAGTAGTTTAGTTTGATTATGTTTTTATGTAATATTTTGTATTTTTAGGAGATTTTATGGTACTTAATTATATTTATGCTGTATCAAAAGTTTCCACTTAGATGAAATTTGTCTCCCATTCATTTCTAATGCGGGCATTTTTGACGGCGAGGAGTACAAGTGTACAAAGAACCTTTTCAAATCCTGTCCATGATTTTTTTTTTGTGTTCACATAGCATGTGACAAAACCTTTACCAAATTTCTTACCATTCCGATTAAGTAAAAAATTTGAAAAATAAAACATAGACCGAAGAGCACCAGAGGGTTAATCGCCTCAAGTCCTTAATGAGCTGAATCGTGAATTATTTTTATTTATTTTTTTTAAGTACAAAAGCTGTCACTGGGTTGACACCCTTTCAGAAGGTACACCTTTCAACCTTATTTACCCCTAAAGGGTGCATATTATTACCTTACAGTTACATATTAGTACCTAAAATGTGCATTTAGCAACTAAATGGTACATATCACAACCTTTTGAAACGGTACCGTCCCATTTGTTTACCTTTTTTTTCTGAGAGTGTGAAGCCTGATCCCATAGAAGCCCTTAAAAAGTATCAGTAAATAAAGGTTCTTTATTGGCAATTATGGTTCCACAAGGAACCTTTGACATCCATTGAACCTTTCCACTGCACAAAAGGTTCTTTATAGTGGAAAAGGTTATTCAGATTGAGTTCTTCACACTAAGAAAAATATGGTTCTTTTAAGAAATGTTCCATTAAACATTCTTTGTGGAACCCAAAATGGGATTTCTATGGGGAAAAACCTTTTGAAACCTTTATTTTAAAGAATGTACCAGTTAGGTCAGCATGGGCTAATATTTCAAAGATTCACCGTATTTTCAAGATGATTTTACTAGTGATATAAAAGTATTGTTATAATTTCATAAGATTACGTAGACAAATTTGGAATAACGTGCATGTTCATGTTGACTTAACAAAAATGGCATTAGAGTTGGTTGGTTTGATTTATGAGACCATTTTGAATAAATTAAAAACTGATGTAACTAAAAATGTTTTAAAAAAGGGTTAGTTCTCAAAAAAATGGAAATGAGCCTATGATTTACTCACCATCAAGCCAACCTAAGTTTATATGACTCTCTTCTATTAGTCGAACACAATCAGAGTTATATTAAATTCCTACTGTAGTCAATAATGTTAACCCTTAAAACTCATCTTTGATCACCAAAACTACATATTTAAATGTTTTTGTTTGTGCCTTAAAATACGTACTGAGGTAAATGCTGCACAATGGTATCGCTCTTTACAACGTCGGACACACGGTAATTTATATGATTATCATTTTGCTTGACTACGTTCTTACACAGATAATAATGTGTTAATGTTACACAAAAACATGTTCCCGTTTGCCATCTCAGTTTGTCTTTAGTATCAGTCAGTACCCTTAAACTCTTTGAACATGATAGAACGTCAGTGGAGAAAGGCATATAGTTCATCATAACATCGTAATACATATATATATATATATATATATATATATATATATATATATATATATATATATATATATATATCATATACATAATTCACCCACTATATTGCTAAATCTACCCCATTTTTCATATCAACAGAAAAATATACCAGGATAACCTGGCTTCTCTTGAGACTCCACTGCTTGAGAACGGTCATAGTTAATGATATGCTAAAGCCCGCCCCCCTCATGACGTGATTGGTTACAAGGTAGTTTGTGACGTAAGACACATCAGCGATTTAAAATCGCGTTTTGAGACACTGGACATTTAAAGAGAAAATACTCAGCAATGGTGTTTGTTGACTTATGAATTTGCACATGGTTTGTCATAAAGCATATTAAAAACACCATTAAAAACTTGATTTTCACCACAGGGGGACTAATATCCTAGTAATATCCTGGCTTTTCCCAGCTTTGTTTTTGAAGCTCCATCCCATACAAGTAACCCATACAACTCCACTGGGTTAATAATCCTTCTGAAGCAAAGTGATGGGTTTTTGTAAGGGGGAAAAATCCATATTTAATACTTTTTTAACTATAATCACTGGCTTCTTGCAATGGCCATATGCACGTTCACCTCTACACGGTGACCTCTGACTCGACGTAAGTGTTTTTTTCTCTTATTTTACTTAAGTTTTAGACTTCAAATTCATGACCAGCGTTTTGTTTTGCTCTATCCTTTAATACTTGTATATTATTTAATATAACTCAGATTGTGTTTGGCTGAAAGAAGAAAGTCATATACACCTAGAATGACTTGAGGGTGAGTAAATTATGGGATAGTAAAATATTAATATATTAATTTATATTTTGATATTAAAAGGGTAATTATAGGTAAATATTGCTGTTTGCTCAAATGTTTTGGTGTTGTTCAGAACAAATACAAAAAGCATGCTTTCATTTTGTTCACAGATTGCAATGATTGCAATATTCCTGTTTCCATTTTCCCTTGTGAGCTGCCCATGCAAATCTAGCGTGCACCATCTTTCCATGATGAAGTCACGCTATAGTAACAAACACAAGGCACAAACTCTTTCCCTACAGGCTTGTGAGAAACATGTCCCAGCAAGCATGTGTCCTTCAAAACAGACATCACTTAACCACCATAGACATTAGGGGGTCACCTCCCCCCCCTGGTATGCAGAAAAGTGGTCGCTCAATGTGGGTTTTTCAGTGAACGATTCTTAACATCTTCGATCCACCCCAGTCTTGAATAATTAGTTGCATCCTTTCCCAGAAAGTTCCTCCATTTGTGCCACTCTCTCATGTTTTCTCTTCCCTCCCACAGAGAGGAATTTTCTTTAGAGCAGGCGTTGTATGCAGGTGAGTACGTGACGTGTAGATTTTAGGCATCGTCCAGTGTGCGTTAACAAACACGCTTGCCTAACCCACATCAAGCATGTCTTCATACTAATCATCACTCACTGCTCTGCGGTCTAACACAGACGAGTAAACACTGCTCCCTGAGCCCTCGCTGACCGAATATACATGCGTCAGTCACACTGTTTATGTTTCTAACTGCTATCCTCATGCAAATATGTTACATTTGTTAAAGAAGCAAAAGGGCCATTCTACAAAACAAGTGCCATTTGTGTCCTTCATAGTGCCTTTTTTAGTTTTGAGCTCTGATTTCTGGTGCTATATATATATATATATATATATATATATATATATATATATATATATATATATATAGTGCTGTCAAATCGAGTAATCACATCACAATTACATATATTTATATATATTATATACTGTAATACTGTGTGTGGCTTTTATTTGCTCAAAAACAGTAATATTGTGAAATATTACAATTTCATAAAACTGTTGTATTTGAATATATTTTAAAATGTAATTTTACTGATGCCGTGATGCATTTTTTCCTCAGGATTCTTTGATAAATATATAGTTCAAAAGAACAGAATTGAAATATAAATCATTATTGATCAATTGAATGCATCTTTTGCTGAATAAAAGTATTAATTTCTAGCTGACAGCAAACCTTTGGGACTGTTTTTTTAAGCTTTTAATAATAATTTTACAAAATTATAAAATTGTGAAAAAGTATCAGGATAAAATTCTCAAAGAAGCACATTTTAACTTTATGAAATTATAAGGTTGCAGTTTTACAATGCAGCGTTTTATCTTTTGAACATTATTTTTCTGATAGAATTTGTGCTAAATTACCTTATCAAACTGCAATAGGCACGTGATTTATAGAATGAGCCCAATAATGTTGAACAATAACAACTGTTGCTTTCTCAACTAATATATGCAGCACTAGGGCTTGACATTAACTTTTTTGCTCACCAGCCACTGTGGCTCCAAAGTTACTAGCCACTCAGTCTTTTCACTGGCCATAATTTTGACATGGATACCATGTGGAAAAACTGCCATATAGATATTTTTTAAATGATCTTATAATTTGGCAGCAGGTATATTAGGCTGCTGTCACTTTTAGAGCTGACGCACGGATCCATTATACTGTTACACGGTGCTTTCTTTCTCAGCTGTTTACATTCACTTAAAACATAACTGACTGTGTTTTAAATGAATAGTCACCAAGACCGGTATTTTGACATTATTTTGTGTGTACTTGACTGTTTAAGTGCAATAGGCAGAGAGAAAAAACTAAATTTAGTCCTGAGAGGCGGCTTTATGTGTGCGCACTTCAGCTGTGAGCACAAAATCTGCGGGAATGAGTAGAATTATGCACAATACGTGCAATCCCACGGCGAAATTCAAGCCCTGTAACACCAACAATATTCATCTGGAGCAAATGAAACGAGTGAGCGAGGAGAGGCAGGTTTGTGTGTAACTGGCTGACGGAGAGATGAGAGAAAGAGAAAGAGCAGCTGATATTGTGTATCTGTGGAAAATTAGTATTGGAAGCATTTCAGATATTTCAGTATTGATGTGTATCGAAAAATATATATTTTTGACAACACTACATTGCACTTAGCTTAAATTTTAGATGCCTTTTTAAAAGACTACTATCAAAAAATATATATGGTATATATAAAATGATATATAAAATCCACCCGCATTTGGCAGGTGTTAATGTCAAGCCCTGTGACTCATTTATTTTTGAATGCTACATAAATGCCGTAATAAATTACTAAAGATTGACTCTAACCTCCCGCCTTTGTTCTGTCTCCAGCTCCTCCTCCTCCTCCGTCTTCCGTAAGTCTTAAGAAAGCCATCATCATCACCCAAGAAATAGTGGACGGAGAGGTGGTCTCTCAGAGCGAACTTGAGCAAAACCCTACTAATCACAACAGCCAGGACGTTTTTGGGGAGGAAGATGAGTTAGCGGAACTACAGGAGTTAGTGGAGGAAGAGAAGATGACAAAACAGCAGGAGTTAGTAGATCAAAAGGTGTTGATGGAGGAAGAGATGATGACAAAACAGCAGGAGTTAGTAGATCAAAAGGTGTTGATGGAGGAAGAGAAGAAACCTGCTGAACATGACGAGGAGGAAGCTGCTCTAAATGTGGTGGATGAGAACGAGTGACTTTTTCCCGCCATGTCCTACATTTCTCTTCATAATCTTACAGCCTGATTGGTTCTTCGTCTCTGTCTTTCTTTCCTTCTTCCTGCTCAGGTTATCTTTGTGAAGACCATGACTATCTTATCAATCTTCTGTGCCACATTAAAACAAATTTGAGTCTCATTTTCTGGTCAGTGCTGTTATTTATTTATAATGTACATTTACGTTTGAAATTTAGGGTCAGTATACTAGAAATTAAGAAATATAAGAAATGAATACTTGTATTCAGTAAGGCAGATTAAATTTATCAAAAGTGACAGTGAAGACATTTATAATGTTATAAAAGATTTCAATAACACTTCACTTAAAGTTGGTATAATACAATATTTTTTAATGCATTAATTATGCCTTGCAATGTGCCTTATAATGCATTGAATAATTGTAATAAGATATTGCATTAAAGGTGCAGTGTGTAAATGTTAGTGGCATCTAGTGGTGAGGTTGTGAATTGCAATCATCCACTGCTCACCCCTCCCTTTCAAAGCACATTGAGAAGCTACGGTGGCCAACACAGGACAAAAATGTAATCGTCGGAGAGAGCAGAGAGTGACTAGCGCTCTGTAGAGCAGTTTGTCCGTTTAGGGCTACCGTAGAAACATGATGGCATAAAATGGCAATTTCACTGTAAGGGGACCCGTGGTGTATGTAAATAGGTAGATAGAAGGTGATAAAAACATAACGGTTCATTATGTAAGGTCTTTATACTCACTGAAAACAGTTATGTATATTATATTGCATTTCTGTCAATAGATCCTCATAAATACTACACACTGCACCTTTAAAACACGACAACCATTTTTAGATGTAACAAGGAATCTGAAAATATAAAAATCTTTATAAAAAGATGTAATGCATTACAGTATTACCTACATTATAAATAGCTTTATAATCCATTACACATAAAGGCTTTAAGTAAAGTGTTACCAAGATCTGTTATATGAACTCTGTTATATGAAAAATGTATCATGGTTTCCACAAAAATATGAAGCAGAACAATGTTTTCAACAACGGATAATAATTATAAGAAATGTTTCTTGAGCATCAAATCAGCATATTACAATTATTTATGATCATGTGACACTGAAGACTGGCGTAATGATGCTGAAAATAAAATGACATTTCAAAATATATTCAAATAGATTGTTTTGCTGTATTTTTGCGCATTTAGACTTCATTCAGAAACTCTTACAGACCCCAAACTTAAATGATTTTACCCTGAGGAACAGACAAAGAATCTCATGTATAGAAGACTGGTTTATTCATGACCATTTCATGATGTCCAATATTGATGCATTTGGCGAAACAAAGGCAAAAGGAAAGAGGAAAGGGAAAATACTGCATGACTATGTCAATAAAACACTGTCAGACAACAGAGCTACACAGTAAAACACAAGAGTGTATCAAAAAATCTGTTTATCCAACATACAAATAACATTTATCCTATAAATGCAAAGCGAGGAATTTATTTGTCTCCCTGTTGAGGTGCAAATTCCACGTGGAGGATCGACATCACTGGCCAGAGTTGTATAATGGAGTCCACGGATGCTGGTCTCGTGATTGCACATCATGTCCTTAACGAGAGAAGGTCTTGCCCCTGGACAGATCATGTGAGGGTTAGATTCAGATTCCCAGGTCAAAACAGTGGAATAAATGTGATCAAATATATTTATTCTTCTAGCCTGATGCAATTCATAAATTTATACTCTCAATAATGGAAACATTTAACCAAAATAGGCAATCTAATAGTAAAAACATGGGTTTCACTTTATTTCAATAGTCCACTGTAGACATTCTACAAACTAAGAGACTTTGCAACTACATGTCAACTTATTCTATTAATCCCAACCCTAACACAACAGTCTACTAACACTCTAATGACTGTAGTTGCAAAGTTACTTATAGTTAGTAGAATGTCCATCGAAAGTGGACCATCGAAATAAAGTGTATAAATCAAAGAAATACATCAATGTCTCTGAATTAGAATAATTGACCCTTAAGGATTTATAGTATGTAAAACTGGAAAAGTCAAAAATCAGCAAGACTTTGGAATAAGATTCAATTTGTTAACAGTTCATTGAATTAACGGTAAACATGAGGAATAATTATTAACCGAAGAAATAACTGCTGTAACTAATAATTGTTAGTTCAAAATACTTAATGCATTAACCGTCAACAAAATAAACCACATTGAAAAGTGTTTCTAGGAAATCTTTAAAGTCTGATGACACAAGGAAGCACTTCACATTCCAGTCACTGCGAGTTCTTTGACTAAGGAGGCTGTTTTTACAGTGTAAATATTAAGCCTGATGAAATACTAAAACTAAACCAAGGGAAATTTAGCATAAAAACTCAACTCCATAAAAGCGCAGAAGGGAGTGGAAAGTTCTGCACGTGATCTACTGACGCAGCCGGATCATTTCCATAATGACCAACACAAACTTCATGCTATTCGGGCCGGTAAATAATAGCGCAAACACCAGTAAATTGACGAGCGCAAACCTTAGTAAATCACCTTGCGAAATTCATTTAAATACTCCTTCCATAAATTTTGCATCTGAAAGGGAAACTCCTACAAATGCGTAAAAATAGCCACAAAAATAACCCTGTCCACGCCTTTTCAGCACTCATTTTTGACTGCGTGTCTTTAGTGAATCCTGACAGTAGTTTTTAATGGCAAAAGAGGATTTGTGCTGACGCAAGCTGTTAGTAAATCTGGCAACTAGTTTCTGAATTTGTGAGGACTTTGTGAGGACAAGAAAATTAATATTTTCTAATTAAATTAAATGCAAAAAGTTTGACTTTATAACTCGCAATTGTGAGTTTATATCACACAATTCTGAAAAAAAAAGTAATATGTTGCGAGGTGTAATCTCTCAATGATATAATTCGCCGTGCTCCATGGGAGTGGGTGGAGCTAAATAGCTCTTTTGGGGAGTGGGCAGAGCTAAGGAGCTCTTTTGGTGAGTGGGCGAGGCTTAATTGCTTTTTTGGCAAATAATGTGGGCTGATGGCTTCAACAGACGCAAATACCATGGATTAACACCCTTGTAGCTAACAGGACTGTATTTAAAGGTTTACAAGTTACCATTCAAAATACATTTCCTTGTGAGTTTTTACTTCCAGAACCCAACTGTTGCACTCTATTGGTGGATTTTATTTTATGAAAATCTGGATTGTTGACCTTCACCAGGAAATGTAACGGTTTATTTTTTTGTTAAAATCACACGATAGCATATATCATCAGAGCTCATGGTCAGTGTGTTTTGAAAGGTTTTTCCATTAATGATTAAAATCAGTTTCTCTTTGGTTCTGTCCTACCAATGTCTGAGAAGAAAAGAAATGACTTTAGATTACAGAGTAAAAGAATTGGCAACATTTGGCCAAGTTTCAGTTTAAACAAGCTCAAACAACTAGGCTTAAAAAGTACACGCTAATCTGCTCAGACAAGATCAACCTCTAAGAGTCAGCAAATGCAACACCTCGGTGTTTATTAATAAAGACGAGGAGCCAAAGACACCCTAATCACACACAATCACAAATTAATCTTTTGCAATTATGTGCCTCTGGTTTTGAATAAATTCCAGAGATATGAGCCAACATCAGCACAAATCAACCGCTGGAAAAAAGCCCATGAGAAACACTTGGAAGACTTGCGGTTTTATATAAAGTGTGAAAGATTATGAAAACAGCACTTACGAAATGGTTTTCATCTCTTTCTTCTCAGCGTCCGGGCGAGCTCGGTTGAGTACCTTGAGGAACTCAGAAGTCTTGGCCCTCATACGAGTGTGGATGTAGGCCTGACGTGGGAGAAAACACACGATTATTCATTAACCTCATTGCATTTTTCTTCACGTCCAGCTTATTTGTTTCCCCTGACCAAACAATGGGCCGAATGGTTGAGTGGCAAGTATGCAAACTAAGAAGCCCATTACGAAGCTTTTTACAAACTCAAGAGACTTTCTCAAGCCCTCATAAACACAGTCGTTGTTGGGTCGACTGAGGCGTTTCGGAGGAGGGTCTCACCTTGGAGCACTTTATGTGGTAGTGCAGATAGTCCCGGAAGGTGTGGATGAGGTTGATGGTGTTGTCTCTGGTGTTGGCGTTGGTGTGTCGTGGGAACAGCACTGGTTGAAAAATCATTTCAAATTATTATTCACTAGAATATGACATTCAGTGTAAATGTGACATTTGGCTACCATATAAACATATTATGAATAAAATTATTGCAAAAACAGGGATAGGTAACACTATTTTACAGTGTCCTTGTTACATGTGTTACATGTAGTTACTGTAATAATAACAGTAAATGATGCATAATTACATGCAACTAACCCTCAACCAAACCCTAATCCTACCCTAACCCTATAGTAAGTACATGGAGTTAAATAATATTACTTAAATATATAATTACACCTTAAAATGAAGTATTTAAGTACTGAGTAATATGATTTAACTACATGTAGTTGGTTGGTTTAGGGTTAGTTACTTCAATTTTGCATAATTTACTGTAATTACAATAGTCAGTACGTAATACAACGTGTAACTACGTCACCTTAAAATAGCGTTACCCCAAAAAAATCATATTCTAAAAGTACTTAGATTTACACATTATAAGATTGCATTGGTTAAGATGAACTAACAATGTTAATTTCTACAATTACTAATACATTTTAAAATCAAAGTTAGTTAATGCATTGTGAACTAACATGAATAATGAACAACTGTAATTTTTAGACACAATTTTTAGACAATGCTGTAATAATATATTTTTTCAAAGTTAGTTTATGTTAACTAATGCATTAACTAATGTTAACAAATGAGACCTAATGCTAGTGTTACCATATTTAGTTATCAAAGAGCATTTTGTAAACAAATTTAGTATAAATCATAAATATAATGGTTACACTTTATTTTATGGTGACGTAGTTACAATGTATTTAGTACTGAGTAATATTAATTAACTACATGTACTTACTATAGAGTTAGTTACTTGTAATTATGCATAATTTACAGTTATTACTATAGTAAGTACATGTGTAACTATGTCACCTTAAAATAAAATTTTACCAATATAATATATAATGCATATTTATTATTTCTAAAAATATAGTATTTTATGTATTACTGCAAAATAAAAACATATTGAATATTTTAGTATCAAACTCCTTAAAACAACACACATGTACTTAAGCAACACTGCATATTACATTCAGACTAGGTTTCATAGATTGTATCTTTATTATGAGTGTATTTTGTCTTACAGCACTGACTGATTCTTTCACCTTTCTTTTGTTTATACTTAAAATAAAAGTCTGTCAGTGCAATAAGTTAAAATATACTCGTACAAGCTGCTTAAGTAAAATGATCCTGTTTCAACTGAAAAAAGGCTAATTAAAATACCTAGTAAGAAGTCATTTTTGCAGTGTAGTTGCAATTTAATGTGGGAAAATAATATATATAGATGTGTAATCCTAAAGGTATAACATCAATTAAGCTAAAAGCATTCTTCTCAGAATACAATCATCTGTAACATGAGGTTTGCATAGGTTAACACTAAATGAATAGCATTTTCAGTTACTGCTGCAAGCTACCAGAGTAAAATGAACAAATAAAACCAAACTAAATAAGCTCTTGGTAAACATTGCATGTCTCTAAATACTTCCTGGTTGCATGAAAAGCTGAAGTTGGGTAGCACTGGTGAATGTTTTTGGCTTTGATTAAAGGGTGTGGTGCTTTTATATTCATTAAGAGGCTTGTCCAACCGCCATGAAGAGATGTTTGCTCTCTTGAACCAATTGCAAATACACAGTGCACCTGTCACAGGTAAGCAGCAGCGCTTTGTTCTGGCCTCGTATTAACGTACAAGACATCACCAAATAAACTTGACAAGAGTCTATATTTAACTTTGTTCCAACTAGCAGATGTGGTTGATAATAGTGTTCAACCAGGGTCCAAAATTAACGCTTTCTAAGTGCCATTTGTGAGTAAAAATAACCACATTCTGAGACACTAAATTCATGTTTACCAAAAGTGATGTAGCCGATGTTGTCTCCCACTGTGGCGTCAGTGTCCTTCAGCTCGAGAGGAGGCTCTCTGTGACTGAACAGCACCTGAGGAGCCGTGTGACTGGCCCTCCTGCCCTCCTTAAACTCCTGAACACAGAGAGAAAAGGTCATCAGAATGACTGTCAAAACGTCACTGTAACAAACACAGCCGCTGTCCCGGTGGTGGTTTGCACTGCTGACATCATTTTGTGCAAGTGATTTTGTGAAAACAGTAAAATTACATTACAAGTGCCTTTCATTTGTACAGTATTTCATTCATTAGATTTTCCCAAACATAGTTACATGGTGATTAATTGTAAATTTTCCATTTCCAGTAGTGGCCAAAAGCGATGCCCGGAGGAGATATTTGCTTTTTATGACCCAATAAGTTTGATTAAACAATCAAAGTATGAGGGAAAATATTTTATATTTTTGAAATATATTAAATATAAGTGATTAACAAAACACTACATATGGTTAAAAAATGCACAGAAAAACAAAAAGCTTACATAATAGATAATAACAATCAGTTACTAATATTTTGCTGGTTTTTGCACGTGTTAATAATTACTTTGTACGACAGTCTGGCCAAAAATTATGTCATATCACAAATAGAACAACCGACTCCAAGCACAACTACGCAATATGCATACAACATTTTTAACAAATTTGTAATAATATTTGAATACTGGTCAATTTTCCTAGACCGGACTAGGCCACTATTGTAATTTCCAGCAACAATCACATTAAACAATTCAGTTTTTGTATAATGATAGGTAACAAAATTACAGTTTTATTGTATTTTTCATCAAATAAATGCAGCCTTTTGTAAGCATAAGATAATTCTCTCAAAATAGAAAAAAAAATAAAAGTCTGACTCCAAAATTTGAAACGGTAGTGTGTACACTGAAGAAAATCCTATTCTTGGTATTTAAAATGTTAACTCCTTAAAACAAGTTTGACCACACTGGATATAATATTAAGACCTCACTTGTTTTTTTACTTGTTTACACTCACTTAGACAAAATACACTCCTGAATCTTATGCAGTGTTGCTTCTAAATTGATCTTGATCATTTTCCAGCAAATATAACACATTTTTATAGAACGGTAGAACGTTAGATAGAAAAAGATAGAACGATAGATTGGCAGACAGACAGACAGACAGACAGACAGACAGACAGACAGACAGACAGACAGACAGACAGACAGACAGACAGACAGACAGACAGACAGACAGACAGACAGACAGACAGACAGACAGACAGACAGACAGACAGACAGACAGACAGACAGACAGACAGACAGATAGATAGACAGACAGACAGATAGATAGATAGATAGATAGATAGATAGATAGATAGATAGATAGATAGATAGATAGATAGATAGATAGATAGATAGATAATGTTTTAACTTAAATGAGTGCTTGCTGATTGCCACTTGCATTGATTTTTATTGTGGCTTATGTGTCCAAATACCCAGTTGGGGCAACTGTACATATGTTACAATGAAATGCTGAGAAATGCATACAGCTCTGTCTGTGAGTTTTGAGGTCAGAATAACTGACAGCATTTCACTCTGTAAATACAGAAATGACAGTGTTGTTGGTTGATGTACAGTGGTTTAAATGGGAAACCGTGGCACAAAATGGCTGGGTTGCAAAATTCTGTTTCAAGTATACAGAAAATATAAAGTATACAGTATGGTGAGGCAATAAAGAAATGGTCAAGACTGAACCTGAGAACTATTTCAGAGAGATGGGACAAAATGAGCGAACCTGCATGAACACTTTCCCGATGATGACGTCGTCGTCATCCTTGAACACTGTGCTGAACACAACAGTCACTCGGTCTTTCTTAGCCTCAATATACCTGAAAAACACAAGCACAGGTGAGATGTGAGCTGGATCACAAACTAAATCATCTACAACTAATCAGAGCACTATTTTACATGTTGGAATGAAGATATGTATATAATATTCCTTAGTACGCATATTCCTACTACCAATTTATCTAATCAGCCAATCAAAACTTTACAAAATTGTCTAGTAAGACTTGTTTTCAGAGAATATAAATTAATTCATGTTTATTTGAATTAACAATTAATCTTAATATATATTTCTCCAGAAAATGTAAAAAATCTAGTTATGATTCATCATTTGGTTATTTTTGCTACTTTAAGCTGTGGAGGAAATTATAATGTGAAAATCTATAATATTTAAATATAAATTGTTATTTACATTATAACAATTTACAGACACTATTAAATTGTTCCGCATGAAACATTTCATGCATTCAACACATTCTACATTTCCCTTATGGTCGAAAAACAACAAAATTGATAATATGCTTTGTCAATTAAATGCAAAAGAACAAAATTTGCTCTTTTATTCACCTAATTAGACAAATAAACACTTGATCAATTGATTATCAATTAGGGCCAGATTCACTAAACTGACGACACTCAAATTAAAGCACACAGACGCAGCCGGATCATTTCCATAATGACCAACACAATCTACCAGTTATGCTGCGTTCCAGGCAGGTTTTTCAGCCCAAAAATTACGATTTCAAAACACGACTTTGTAGCGTTCCAGGCAAAGTCAAAGAAGGAGAAAAAACGGCGCATAAGGCAAGAGAAGCTGTTATACCTTTTATTTTACGTTATTTTTATATATTTGGTTTTAATTTATTCTTGCACTCAATGGACTGAAAACTAGCTAACGCTAGAAAAGCTGCTGATAATGCATAACATTTGTGGATAAATAACGTTAGTTAAAATAACTTATTTTAATAAACAATTAGCTTTTTAATGTATGACTTCCATAAACACTGCATCCATAGGGCTGCCATTGTTGTTTCGCGGGCTATGTGACGTCAGAACTCGTAACTGGGAGTACATCGATCTAGTACGAGTTAACGGGTGGGAAGTCACAGGTTTGACGGCCGTTCCAGTGCACTTTCACGGGTAGAAGGTTGGAAAAACACGGGTTACAGGCCGTATCCAATCTTTGGCAGAGACAAATACTTGTTTGTTCACAGTTTGAACGCTCTTGTTTCCATTGGTTTAATTTCAAGATCTGAGGTGAATTATCCATTGTTGTTTTTAGTACGACTACATTACAAAGCTGGGAGCACTAAATGATATTCAAAGTCACATTACAAGCTTTTAACATTAAATAAAGCATTTTATCACTACCTGAAATTATCATTGCCATGTTTTGCGTTGTTGTTCAAGCCACGATGACGCAGAAATAGAAACCATTTCTAAAATGAGATCATTGTGTGTAACCGTCGCGGCTGGTTAGGACAAAAAAAAAAAGGAAAAGATACCTTTTATCGGACATGGTGTGAAAGGGAAACTACTACAAATGCATACGTAATGAGGTCATTGGCAAAAACAACCCTGTCCATGCCTTTTCAGCGCAAACTTTTCACTGCGTGTCTGACAATAGTTTTTTATCGCCGAAAGAGAGTTAGCGCTGGTGCAAACTGTTAGTAAATATGGTCCTTAGTTGTTAGTTGCAGGTCTAATGAAGAAATTTCAAGTAGCTTACATAGACTCGTCATCCCTGTAATGGACAACAGCCCTCTTCTCTCCCTCACGACCCTCCTCCTGGAAATTAAAGTACTTCTCAAAGACAGAAGCAAAGCAGTTTCTCTTGAGAATGCCCGCCTGATGGATCACCTCCTCTTTGTTGGGCGGAAGGGCCTCCAGGTCAAAGAGCAGTGAGATATTGTACCCTTCAGAGAGGAACAGCAAAAAACCGTCAAACCAAAATTCGTACAGAAAGAATGAGAAAAATGAAAACAGCAGCCGTTTGACTTACCGTCTTCTGGTGCCACAAGGAAATTTCCATAAACGCGCTTCAGCAACTGAAACACAACACAAACAAAATTTTAATTAAAAAAAGTAAAAATTCTAAATAAAATCTCAAGTCATTGACTCTTTTAAAAAAAGACAGAAAACACTGCATTACTGATTTATAACATAACTGCAAAGTTAAGTTTTGGATGAATGTTCAAGTGGAAGTGGAAGTGGAAGTGTATTTCTTACAGCTGGTTACTATTTTCCATTTTTCGGATTAACCCTGTGATGCTGTGTTGTACGTTTTAACTTTATTTTTATTTATTTCTTATATCATCGGAATTGTACAAAACTTGGTTTTGGCACCTGCTGTGTGAACTAAGGCCTTAACTATGTCTTGAAGATTGCATTAAATATATCGTTAGTCTCGAGATTTTTTCCTGTTAGTGAATAAATGCATAGATCCGCTGTTAATATTCGAATTCCTTAGAGGTCTGGTGCTAGAATTTTTGTAAACCGTGTCAAAGGTTACAGGTTCAAATCCGCCCTCATACAGTTTTTCTTCATTAAAATCAAAGATGATCAATGATTGTATGTATATTAAGAGCAGGGACACGTTTGTGTGCAGTGTTTTGTGATTTCACCGGAAAGAATCGAGTCTCTGCAAGCTGTAGTTTGACGCGCTCGTCTGTGTGAAGACTTTACACGAGCCAAAAGGGAACATAAACCCCGCCTACTTTGATTTGATTGGCTCTCAATCATGAGCACCATTAGAGCGCTGAGGCAGACCAGACTAAAAATCGAACTCATCTTATCATACAGAGTGCTGTGTAATGACGTGCAGTGCAAGAATTTCAAATATTGGATTTGTAAAAAATATATTTCATATAAAAAATGTTAATTGTATTTGTGTGCACTTTTCATAATACACTTTACATTTTATAACTTTTTTCAAGTACACTTTTTAAAACGTATCTCTTCAGCAATAATATGCCAAATGCCGTCTCATCTTTAAAAAGAGACCAAACTTAAGTCTGTGCTTAAAGTGCTTAAAGATTTATGAACATTTTAGTTGGAAATTTTATTTTCAGATATGCTTAAAAAGTGAATAAATGGATTATAACTACTGCATAAATATAATTTAGCAGCATAAAATCCCCTTAAAATACAAACTATTAAATAAAAAACATTATCAAACTACATATAGTACAATTATTGTTTAATTTCTAGAGGCTTTACTAGCTCATTAAAAAATCAGGTCCAAACATGTAAACTCTGCATGTGTAACAATTTAAAAATAATTAATATAATGCAATTTTAAATAGAGTATCAACTTCACAAAAAACTAGTTCATGTCAACTAACCATGTATAAAATAACAGGCACTGACTTGTTTCATTCCTGGCATTTTTAACATGCCTTGAGTTCCCTGTATTTTGTCTTTTGTCATCTGTTTTAGCCTGAATGTCAGAATATACAAACAAAACTCATTTGAATTCATTTTTGTATCAGATTGTATCTGTAAGATGGCATGAGCAGACAGGAAGCCGAGTGGCTATTTCTACTGGTTCCTCTATTTTGCATTGGTAATTCATTTGATTTACATTGGCGGTCCTGAATGAGGCTGGAACATACTTTGAATATTTATTTGCATTGGCAAGGAAAAGGCCACCCATCAACCTCAACTCCATGAACCCTAAAGATACATGATAATCCTGCCCTAAAACAATTCATTCATTCTCTCAATGCACAGATTCAAAGCCCTGCGGATGCAAATGCAATGATCTTGATATATGACTGTAAATAATAAATCATTTGAACATTTAAAACAGAATTAACTGAACACTGGCTTGAAAAAGGACAAGGAACCAATGTTTTTGTACAACATGACTTCCTCCATCCAAAGTGAGTCATACACTTCCTGTTTCATAGTGAAACCACAAGCCATTTAAAACCTTACATGGTGATTAAATGTGATCACCCTGGACTGAATCATGTAAAATCACAAGACAAGAACAGTATGAAAGAATGACACAGTAGAACGTGTGAAATACCACATTGCATAATAGTCCACAGGACACCTGAACTGTATTTTCATAACAGACGAGATTTACAATATATAACCTACACATATAACCAGTCACAATCTTAACCAGTCACAAATATAACCAGTCACAATCTTACAACCTAATAGTCCAATTGCACCATAAGCTACGATGATGTTCTTGTGAAAAACGGCATTGAACATAATGTGGCAACATAAGGTAAAACTCAAAGTTTGGGGTCAGTAAGATTTTTGGGGGTTGAAAAATTGATACTTTTTATTCAGCAAGGGCACATTAAATCGATCAAAAGACATTTATAATGTTACAAAATATCAAATAAATTCTGATCTTTTGAACTTTTTATTCATTAAAAAATCCTGAAAAATGTATCATGGGTTTACACAAAAATATTAAGAATCACAACTGTTTAGTAAGGGAATGTTTTTTGACCATTAAATCCTCATATTAGAATGATTTCTGAAGAACCATGTGACACTGAAGACTGGAGTAAAATCAGCTTTGCATCACAAGAATAAATTACTTTTTATATCAAGTATATTAAAGCAACACGCCACCATTTTTAGAAATAGGGCTTATCCAACTTCTTTCCTACATTTAGATATGTGGGCAAATGCATATTTGTCTCATTGTTTTAGTTTGGCAGTGTCGCCGCTAGCTTAGCTTAGCATAATGAATGGAATCTTATGTTGCCAGCTAGCATGTCCCGACTAAAAGTGGTTTAAAATTTTTTTAAAAACACCTAATTACATCTTGTGGCCTGCGTATTCACAACGAGTACAAAGACTCAGCAGATCACCTAGTCTTGCAGATTAAGACTAGGCGATTTCCTAGGCAGATATTAATTTGGGACTATATTATGGGGAAGCACAGGCGAAGCACTGCTACTTGGGCGCAGAGATATCACGCAACACAATTCGCGTTGCACGCCGGTATGTTGACGGAAATTTGGGGATTTCATGTGTTGCGGGATATCTCTCCGCCCAAGTAGCAGTGCTTCGCCTGTGCTTCCCCATAATATAGTCCCAAGTCTGCCTAGGAAATCACCTAGTCTTAATCTGCATCGCTATTTGTACTCGTTGTGAATACGCAGGCCACAAGATGTAATTAGGTGGGGTTTTTATTTTTTGCTTTTTGATCACTTACTCAGGGATGCTAGCTGGCAACATAGGATTCCATTAGTTATGCTAAGCTAAGCTAGCGGCGACCCTGCCAAACTAAAACACTGCATGCACTGAGACAAAAATGCATTTGCCCACATATCTAAATGTAGGCAAGATGTTGAATAAGCCCTATTTCTAAAAACGGTAGTGTTCCTTTAAATTGAAAACAGTTATTTTAAATTGTAATAATATTTAACAATATTACTATTTTTACTGTATTTTTGATCAAATAAGTACAGCCCTGGTGAGCAAAAATCACAAATCAGTGACAAACACAGTTTTTAAAAAATCATAACGACCCCAAACATTTTAACCGTAGTGTATTTTTTGCATAAAGAAGATAAAGCCCATTTTTATGATCTTGACAGGTATGCTGTTTGTCTGCTCGTACCTCATCGGCGCCGTGCTCCTGAAGCTCCTTGTAGAACTTGAGAGAGATGCTGACCATGAGTTTAGTTTTGTCTCCATTGGGGTTGGAGATGTGGTAAAGCACACCATCGAAGTCTGTAGCAAAAACATAATCAGGTCCCATGCCAGTCATTTTGCTTTTATCAATGTAAATTACTAAACATTACTGTTATTGTAACATCCTTTACAGTAGATGTGCAAGCACAAAGGCATGCATATATATGTATTGTCAGTTTATATTCTATTATCTCACTGTCTAATGTTATTAGATTGTACAGCACTTTGGTCAGCAGAGGCTGTTTTAAATGTGCTTTAGAAATAAAAATGCCTTGCATAGCATTGTAATAATACAGTTTGGACGATAGAAACACACACTTCCAGGTTGTTCATATTTCGACCTTACCTGCAAATGTAACGTCTACTGCTTCAGGCTTGTTCCTGAACAAAAAAAGAAAGAAAAATAAGTATTTTGTGAAGTCTGCTATCAGGAAATGAATAACAATCCATAGCTCTTATTCACAGCAGCACCACCTTTGATTTGAATGGGAATGAAAGTGAGGCTGTGAGGGATGGACAGATAGGTTGCACTGTTATTTAATGTGTTTTTATGGATTGTTCTGCTGACGAAACTGCAAAAATATATTTCAGAGAAGTTTCAGTAGATAATATGAGCTGTGGAAAATTATAAGCTTTATTACAGCAGATGAAAACACAGCAAGTCCATCCCTCACAGCCTCGCTTTCATACCTGTCATGGCGCTGCTCTGAATAAGGTCTATAGGCTGTGTAAGCACAAAGATAGGAAAATCAAGGTACTGTCACTTTAAATACAGGACAACAATAAGAGGGAAATCGCTATTATCAAGATATTCAGCCACATTAAGGCTGAGCAGAAACATAAATGATTTAATATTTAAAAGAACAGTTCATCCAATTGATAGTATTTTCTCCATGAAACAAAAAAAACACAAGAAAAAGTAAGGAATAATGGACAGTCATTCATTATTATGCAATACTGACTGTATTTACTACACACCTACTTTCCAAATAAATAAATACATGGATATGACATTTTCATTGCTGAAATAATGTTATTAGCTTGTACAATACTAAAAATAGGGATGCACCGATATAAAAATATTGGCCAATACGATAACCGATAATTCTTTATATTTGAAAGCTAATAATGGATATATTGGCCAATGAATCTAAATTCAAATTTGTATATAATTTTTGAGAGCCTGATTGCAAAAACATAAGCCTCACTATTAAAAGCCATGTCCAAAGCACACAATCATGTTTTTATTATAATTGTATGTATCAATATGTGCTGCACATATTCCACTTAACTGTTTCCTTTTTTAAGTCCTTCTAATCATATTTAAAGTAATTCAAAACCATCATATAATGGCGAACAGTGCGCTTCTGATGTGTCTCAGCGGAAATAAATAATCATTGAATTGACTTTATTATCTTGAATATTTTGCGCAATTTTTTTTAATTTGGCCAACAATTATAGCATTAAACATTAACATATATCGGCCAATAACGATATGGTGGCCGATATATTATGCATCCCTAACAAAAACAAGTTATTTATATGGTGTGGTCATGACCAAATGTCACTATTCAGAAATATTTTACTTGAATGTCGTAATTGGCCAATCAGAATTAAGTATCCCGGTAATAATGTCACTTTAATAATAACAGAATTTGAATGTGTTGATGAACAATTCCTTCAGAAGTAACAATGTGCCAGTTAATTAACTTTCATTTTAAGTAAAATAAATAAATAAATAATTATAATAAACACAAAGCGGAAACAAATCAGAGTTTCTTTGAATGTATATGTTTTGGTGGCACAGAATGAGTGACAGCAGGCGCAAAGTCACACACTGGAGAAGAAGGAAGGGGAGAGAAGTTCCCGAGGAATCTGCAATCCTAATTCATCCTGCATGGACGGGTCTGAAAGAAATGCTGATAGTTGCTTCTTCTTGCAGAGACATGCACTCGACTGACGTGCGCAGAAGCTACAACCGGAAGCGTCCACAGTCTTCACTAGGGCTAAACATGTATAGAAATCAGGTCAGCCGAAAGCGACGAGTGCAATGGTGGGAATCACTCACGAGACTTGTTTTAGCAATCACTTGACACATCGATGCAACACTCACTCACATATAAATAATGGTTTTCTATGTGAGCTGAACTGCTGGACACACCCCATACAGGACACGAACATGGACAATCAACAAACCATCATACAGAACAGAATCAATCGAACACGAACGCATGCGATATGTTATTTTATCCGTGCAACAGAAAAAACGTGACTCTTGTCAACACATGAATGCATGAGATGAGCGATGTTTGATGCGAGTTCTGACTCAGACAGGAAGATCTTCCTCTTACCCGTTGCTCGCGCTGTCGAATTTGAGGGTGAGAGTCTCCTCAATGATCCGATTGTTGATTTCCAACAAAATCATGATGATTTAAATGACTCTTTAATGACTATGTGGAATTAGAAATATAAGAGCAGATACTGCTTTTCTACAATCCTACTACAATCGTTTTGGTTTTCCTGCTCCTCTAGACTTCTGGCCGCTTCCGCATTGACTCGAAAGACCCGCGGACTGCCCGCGTCACTGCCTGTTGGTTTGTGCTAGTCATTTAATCAAAATGCTGACATTAAATAAGAAGGAATTTCTACCCTTTATTCTGTATTTCTGAAATACTTTAGATATTATATATTAACCTCCTGGGTGCCACTGTCCTCGTACGAGGACATTATATTTTTTTTTGTGCATTTCTCTGAGACGATAGGCTACATGTCAGTTTTGTTGTCCTGTTTAGAGCACCATTTAGGGCTTTTCAAAGATACGTTTTGAGGTTTCACCAGGACAACTTCTCCTTGGTCTTTAAAAGTGACTGATAAAATTAAGCACTCTTATGGAAATATGATAATATTTTGTAATTAGCCTATCATTTAAATCTGACTAATTTTCTAATTGTTTGTTATAAATCAACATCAGGAAAATGGTATGGGGTTTCTAATCAAAATATGACTTTCTGTTACAAAACAGGGCATTGAGTTCATACCAGGACTTAAATCATGTTTATCAGGCATTTTGGGAGACGCAACAAGTGAAAGAAATCAATGTTCCTATAAAATATTAGATAGGCTATTATTATGAAAATGTTGGCAACTGTTATGCTCATTATTACACTTCTTTTTTCATTACATGTTGCTCCAAGAACACATTAATATGCAAATTAGAGACTGTATAAATACATTGCATTGAATGGGAAAACCAATGTATATGTAATGTATATTTTACCCACATATTGCATGAAGTAAAATGGTATATCATTTCATTCTGTTACATCTTTCATAACATAATTGAGAATCATCTTTTAACAAAGTCTGGTTAAAAAAATATCCTGAATTCTGAAAAAAAAAAAAAACTTGTCCTGAGGTCCACTACAGAGGACATAACATGTTAATTTAAAATAAGTCTGCAAAAAAAAAGTAATGACATGAAGTAGAAAAAATACTAAATTCGAAAGACTTTGTTTTCCTGTGTCTTTTTGGAGGTTATATAATAACATTTAAATGCATTAGTTCATTGAAATCACCTTGCGTGTGTCTTAATCAGCTCCCTAGTTCAGTAGTCAGGGCACTGATCAGGACACAAGTCATTGGGTTGACTACCTGATAAGTGCCCTGACTACTGAACTAGGGAGCTGATTGAGACACACCCCCTGTTTTGGCGCATTCTCTGGTATTCCCAGGTCTTGAGTGTGTTTTGATAGGCCTACTCTATCTCCTACTGTTCAGTTACTGAAAAACTACTGCTGTAGTCATCTTCAAGAAAACTGAAAATTATGTATTTTGCAACAATACATGTCTAAAAACTGCAAAAGGTTCAACCCGGCGCTCAGGTAGAGTTAAATAGTCTGTAATAGGTGCTCTTGAGGTAGGGAAAAATCCAATGACTCAAAAAAAAAGGACAGTGTTGTGATTATAAGGTAGTTTTGTTATTTTGTCTTTTGAGGTATAAAATACCTTTTACCATGTGTGGTCTTTAGCCCTGTTAATACTACTGATAAAGTGTATAGTAGGTAATGAAGTTTCTATAAATAGACCATTTGTTGTAAAGTTGCAAAGTTGAATAAGAGTAGGCCTTGAAGCCCTGTGTGTAATAGACACTTCATTTAGACTTAATTTGTCTTGCCTGAAAGTGTGAGTTTGAGTGAGTTTGATGAACCCAAAAGACTCATGATAAATATTTTCAGCTTGTTAGGGCAGTGTGTTTAATTAGTGAAAACATTTTGTGTCTGTCTGTTTATTTTGTGTCCTTAACGGAAGATGACTAGAAGTCCCCTTTTTGTGTTTCACGGAAAAATGTCAGCATGGAGGTTTGGAATAACATGAGGGTAAAGGGCATTTTTGGGTTAACTATTAATTTAAGAAATGTGATTTTGTACCTATTCTATATATTCTCATTAAAATCGTATTAATTTGGCTCATTGGCATTGGCACTGCTGAGATCTTTATTTTTATTTGGCAAGCAGCATAATCATGCATCAGCTTCTGAGGATCTCCAGTGAAACTGATTATAGCCTGAGGCTGAGTTTGTAGGCAAGAATTTCCACCTCTTTCTTTTTTGTTGCCATTTACACACACTGTAATCTGAGAAGGACACTCTTTTTCCATTCTCTGTCAATAAAATGATCTTTCATTGAATGAAGTGGGGGTGGGATGTCTGTCTCTCTATTTACAGGTTAGACATTTACAAAGATACTTGATCTTTCACTATAAAATATATAAATTGTGCTTATAGAAGAATTAAATGTTTGAGTTCATATTGAAATCTCTGACGTTTGATTGCAAACCATATTTTAAATGCTAAAAGGTTTTATACGGAGCAATGCTATACTGTTTTCATCTAATTTGCACAAAGCCAGATCTGCCAAATTGCAAACTCTTGAAGCGGACTTTGTTAGACTAGATTCCACCTTACAGAGTAATTACTCTTCACAAATAGCAGTGGAACGTGACCTTGTTAAGAAAGAAAGAAATTATATTCTTAAGCAACGGTCAGCGTTTTTAATCCATAGAACTAGACACCGATACTACTTCCATGGGTCTAGACCTCTGTTGGCTATGAAAATGAGGTCAAATGAGCATTTTGCTGATATTTCCTCCATCAAATTCTCAATGGGCATCACCACAGCTGAACCCAAACAGATTAACGAGACATTTTGTGTCTTTTATTCCAATTTGTATAAATCAGAGCTTCAGCCTGTACAAGATAGATGTAATGATTTTCTTAAAATATTACAGTTACCAAAGCTGGCAACAAATGTTTCCATTCTACTTGATAACCACATTTCTTTAGAAGAATTGAAAGAGGCAGCCCTTGCCGTGCAAGGGAATAAATCACCTTAGATGGGATACCTCCTGAGTTTTATGTTATATTCTGGAATGAATTGGATCCCTTGCTTCTAGACATGATAACAGCTTCAGTTAACAAATCTGCCCTTTTACCTTTAAATGAGTCTGCTAAAATGTTGAAGTATCCTCCTATTATTTCTGTTGATAAGCACTTTAAATTTCTTGGGATACACATTTTTCCCTCTTTGAACCATACTGTAACGCACAATCTTTTTGAAGTTGGCAAGGACATCAAGAGAGATTTGGACAGATGGATTATTCTGCCCAATTCTCTGCAGGCCCGAATCTCTATTGTAAAAATGAAAATTTTGCCTCAACTTAATTTTTTTAAAGACCCCGTTTGAAGTTGGCAGAGGAAGAGAATAGATGGCAGCAGTACCTAATTGTAAACTTTATTTTTGGTCAACTGTCCTCCGCCCTCTGCTTTAACCCCCATATCCCTGTCTCTTGAAGTAAGATTGAAGAACATATTGTGCATCCATGGAATTTGGAAGACATTCTTTTTTCTAATGTATCAATATCAGCTGTGCTTTGGTCCCATAGTTTCCTTTCTTATTCAAAATTTGGAGGTTGGTTGAATCTAGATGCAAGATCTCCTGTAGGTGGCGTACACAGTCTCCCATATTCAATAATAAAGGTCTGACAATTGGTAGCAGACCCATTCCACCTTCGCATCGAAGTAGGAGTGGTGTTGTGGTGTTCGTCACTTGAAAGATGTTTATAATGATTCTGGTTTGTGTTCTTTTCAAGATATTGCAAACTCATTCAATTTGCCAGCCTCCTCATTTTTCTTTTATCTACAGCTTAGATCGGCCCTCAAAGCATATGGTGTACCTTGGCAACAACCTTTGCGTGTACACCCATTGCATAATTTGATTATTGCTCAAGGAAATAATAGAGGCTTGGTGTCCACATTATATAATTTTATTTTTGGAGGCCTCTAATGCCAAACTGCCCTTGTGGAGACTCGACTGGCCGAATTTGGATCCAGACTTTAATTGGGAGGATATCTGCATTTAATGAAGAGATTAACTGACCCAACTTGTACTCTGTGTGTTCTCAATGTTCCAGGTATACTCTTTTACACATGATGTGTGAGTGCCCGCCTGTTGCTCAGTTTTGGCCAGAGATAGCATTCAGATTGTCTGATTTGGTTTCAGCAACAGTACCCACAACAGTGTCTGTTTTGTTATTGAATAACAATGTTGAACACTAATATTCAGCATAAGCGCATAGTACTAGCTGGCCTCACAGCTGCTAAAAAAAAAAAATGATTGCAGTGAGATGGAAACCTCCTCATTCACTCTGTTAAATGTTGGATTCTTACATTTCTGGATGTGATCTTTCTAGAATAGTCTACTGCTCGAGTTAATGGTGCGACTGAAAAGACTCTCTGTATTTGGAACACTTTTGCTTGAGTCACTGAAAGCCTGGTTAAGATAATTTATTACATTTTCATTTATTTATTTTTTGCCTGACTTAAGTTTGTTTACTCGTAAATTTGAGTAATTCCCCTTTATATATTCTTAAAAAAAAATTTATTATTATTTTCCCTCCATGTGTATATTGTATATGTATGTTTATTTTATTTATGTATGTGTTTAAATGTTTATATGTATATTTAAACATTTTCTTTTGACTGTTTTGTTGTGATTTTGAAATGCCTTGTAACATTTTGTTCTTTTCCTTTCAATAAACATTTGATCGAAAAAAAATATATATTTATTTTGATTGCTGATATATTAAAATGCTGAGATTTACTTCTCACCTTGCATTCCTCACCTTCTTATTCTTCACAGAGAGACGTGTTTCTTCCTGTCCTGAACACAGCAGAAAGGGGTCTTTGTCAAAAGGGGCTGGACCACATTCACGCTGTGTTAAATTTCACAAAGTCGTCTAACTTTAGCTCATGTCTCATTATACTTGATCACCTTGCTGACATTAAGGTACATCTAAACAGAATTCTAACACTTATTTTAGAACGACTTTGCATTTAGTCATTAACAAATATTACATTCAAATATGCAACAAATATTCACGTTTGGGGGAATATGTATGAATATAGTCAAAAAAGTTGCTTTTGGATCCAAAAGTTGTTTGGATTTTAATAGGCAAAATCTTAAGAGTCTATAATTGGATCATTATTGCAGTGATTATTATGTTTGGCAACAGTTCTTCTAACCCTATGACGGAGTGTGTAGCTTTTCCTTTCTTAAACAACCATGTAGGAAGACACATCATGGCCATATTCCAGGATGACAATGTCAAAATTCATCAGGCTCAGATTGTGAAAGAATGGTTGGGAAGGAGCACGAAGAATCATTTCCACACATGAATGGGCAGATCTTAAATTCATTGAAAGTCTTTGGGATGTGCTGGAGGAGACTTTAAAGAGTGCCGGACTCTTGCGTTGCCAATACAAGATCTTGACCAAAAACATATGCACCTCTTGATGGAAATACATGTTGTGATGCACATCCCAAAGACTTTCAATGAATTTACGCTCTCCCAATTCGTGTGTGGAAATTATTCTTCATGCTCCCTCCCGACCATTCTTTCAGTTTGAGTTTGATGAATCTTGACATTGTCATCCTGGAACTTGGCATGATGTGTCTTCCTACATGGTTGTTTAAGAAATGAAAAGCTACAAACTCCATCATTTAGGGTTAGAAGAACTGTAGCATGCTAGAAACTGAATCACAGTGTTTATTTATCACTTACATGATTTAGTCACTATTTAAACCTAAGTTAAGTAATGATATAATATATTAATTCTTGTTAATGACTTATTGTTGAAAGTTATTATGAAGTGTTGCGTTAATGGCGGGCACACTAACACACTTAAGACCGCAGCCTCTAACATCGGTTGCAAGTTTACCTCTTGAGGCCAGGGGAATGAGGTTTGCTCACACTTACTAGCTAGCCTCTGTTACACTCACATCCCCCTAAACCTGACTCCCATCCGGGTCATGGCACCAACGTAACTCCTCTGGTTCTACTTGCATCACCCGGAGCCAGATTCGATCCAGCGTCACTGGCATGGGATGTGGACAGTCCCTGTGAACAGGAAGTTGCAACCGACTTTACTCTGTTGTGACATATTTTCCAAGTGAAATGGAACATTGAACAGAGGGCAGGGTTTTACTTCAGCGCTCCTCCTCTCCATCTCTCACTCATAGCAGACTAACGGTTGGAGGGGCGTGGTTAAGGATATTCAAACCCAAGCCTCAAACTGATGTCATCTGAGAAGGAACGGCATTCCAGACCGGAAGTAACTTTTCAGATTTTGATTAAAGATTACCATGACAAATAACACCATGACAAATTCATTGTTCACCACAAGACTAGTAATAACACTTACAAAATAAAGAGGGTCAATTTTGATTTCATGACAACTTTAAGGCTTTAATACCTCAAAATACACAAAAAACACATATTTTATAATGTACACCCTAAAGGATTGCTCTGCATGTTTGTTTATAAGAAAACTTCCCATACATATACCACGTCAATATTCATAAATGAAGTCCCACAGATATTAACATTTATTTTCTCAACCCATATCTCTAGTTTATTGTGTATTGTGTGGCACTTGCATTTAAAAATAGCTCATGAAATGAAATGGTATGCTCCTCATGTGAGAAACACTTGTTTACAGCATCATCAGGACAACCCCAGTGGGACAGCGTTGCTCAATTTCCTGGATAAATGTTGGTAAGTGATGATTTGTGGCCTTGCATCTCTTAACATGTGACGCATCTTTTCTCCGATGTAGAAAAATCACTTCCATATTACGTATTTTAGGTTTTTCTACATGATGTTTATAGTTCTTTGATCAGATTTTCTTATATTCTTGTCATTCTATCAAATAACATTCCAGTGATTAATTTAAAATTCAAAAATGTTATAGTTTGTTTAGTTTTTTGTCACACAATATGTAACAAATTATGAAATTATTTACTAGTTTTAATGTATGTTTGTTTTCTTAACAAACATACATTACCATACAAATAAATTAATTTGTTATTTCATATATGATATTACTGTTAACGTTATTTAAATGTAACAATTTTAATGTAGAAAGACATTAATATGAATGTATATAATAATAAAAAAAACATTAATATTCACAACCAAAGTAATCATTTGAAACTGGGTTTTAGAATTCTTATTAAAATGGCCTAGTGACTTTGTATCATAAATATTTTAGGGTGTTTTTATTCCACATGATTCTTAGTTTCACTTTTGGTGTTTTGATCATGTTTGTCTTAGATAACAACACGAGTGATGATCTTGTGACCATTTAAATGTTTCAAATTCCCCCTGCAACCATCTCTGATCTTCTGCTTTCTTGTAGCCACATAAAAGCAACATCACCTAACATCCTCGTCTTCTGCATCCCTATCAGATATTGGAGACATAAATGTCTCCTGTGGAAAGGAAAAGGACTATTGAAGATAATGTCAAGAGTACTGTGAATACGTTGAGAAGAATTGGAGCGTCTTAGTTGAGATGGTACTTTTTAGGTAACTAGGACTTAGGCAATCAGGATATATCAACATAGCTTCAGAGAGTATAAAGGAACCTAGAGCACACCAGTCTAACATTTTATCCCGTGGATTCTCAACATTCAGCACTTGACCAAAAAAAAAAAATGATGACTGGTAAGTCCAATATTTTAATTGTATCATTAATTTAGAAGTCAATCATTTGAAAATCTGATTATAAAAAACTTTTGAGTAGTTGACACTTAAAATGTTTATTAAAAAACTCATGTCCATTAAGATTTAAAGATCAAAATTTTCCTTCAAAATGTTTAATCATCTTTTGCCATCATTTATTAAATAGTCATGCAGTTTGAAAAATACATTTTAACCTTTAATTAATATGAGCTAATAAATACAGCATGCAATGGGCCTAAAAAGCCATTTTTCTTAAAATAATAACAGTAAAATAGTTTAAGATTGCATGTCACATTGCGGGAAAACTTTTAAAATTCGAATTGCCAAATTGTTAGATTCCCCAAAAAATCTCAATTAAAATATTATTTAATAAATTTATTGTATTTTATTGTAGTTTCTTTTTTTTATTATTATTGAGTTTTTTTAGACTCAATAAAGACTTTTTTTGCGTATTTCATTAATAAAAATGGTGAAGAAAAAAAGATGAATAACTGTTCAAAATGTTTGTTTTTTTGTTAATGTGATTTGTATTTGCAACAATTATACACAAGTGTACAGTACACTTCTCAACCCTAAACAGAGTTAAGCCACTAAACTATATTTCTTGTGAAATTATTAATCATATATTGCTTTTCTATTTGTTCTTCCCTAAAGATCCAAACTCCTCTCATCATATGGAGACTATCGAGGACTTCAGTGAATTCTACAATGAAGAGTTCAACTATACAGAATACCTAAACGAAACTGAATTTGTTTTGGATGAGAAAACGCTGCTGTGCTCCTCCAACACAATGGCAGATGCCATCAACATTTCATTCTGTGTCTTCTACATTATCATCTTTCTGATGGCTATTCCTGGGAATCTGACCGTAGGCTGGGTCATCGGTTCTAATAGACGCTCACTTTCTGCTTCGGATGTCTACCTATTCAACCTGATGCTGGCCGACACGTTACTGGCTCTTATTCTGCCTTTTTCAGCAGTTTCTGTGATCCATGGTTGGGTGTTTGGTGATATTTTATGCAAGTTGGTCAGCCTGGTGAAGGAAGTGAACTTCTACACCAGCATCCTGTTTTTGGTGTGCATCAGCGTGGACCGCTACTTGGTCATTGTACGGGCTATGGAGTCCAGGAAGGCTCAGAGGAGACTGTGCAGCGGGGTCGCCTGCGGATTGGTGTGGGCTTTGGGCATTGTGCTGTCCCTACCGTCATTCTACAATGAGGCATTTTACAACAAATATTCTCAGCTGATTATTTGTACAGAACGCTTCGAGACAGACCACGCTGACGAGTGGCGACTGGCCACACGTATCATGAGGCATCTGCTGGGTTTCCTTCTCCCTCTGGTGGTCATGTTGATCTGCTACAGCGTGACAGTGGTGCGGCTCTTGCGTACACGCGGATTCCAGAAGCACAGGGCCATGAAAGTGATCGTAGCCGTGGTCATGGTTTTTCTTCTTTGCTGGACCCCCTTCCATGTCACCACGATTGTTGACACCCTTCTGAGGGCCAAAGTGGTTCAATATAGCTGTTTCACACGGACATCGGTGGACATCGCCATGTTTGCAACTCAAAACCTTGGCCTTCTGCATTGCTGTGTGAACCCAGTGCTGTACGCCTTTGTGGGAGAGAAGTTCAGAAGAAGGCTTATGCAGTTGCTCTATAGAAATGGCATTCTGGACCGGATGTCCCTATCCAGATCTAGTAGGTCGTCCTCTCTGTCTTCAGAAGTCACTTCCAGCTTCCTGTGAGCTACTGCCAGGCAATGGACATCAATGTATGTGAATTGCAAGACACTTAGTGCACCTTTCTTTGTTTGCTTGAAATACAACAACACTTTGTGGTAGAGCAGGGGTCTCCAATTATGTTGCATTTACGGCAGAGTTTAGCTCCAGCCCTAATTCAAAACATCTGAACCATAAAATCAAGGTCTTCAGGATTACTTGAAATTTCCAAGCAGCTGTTGGAACTAAACTTGGCAGGAAAGTGCCTCTCCAGGAGCAGGATTGGAAACCCCTATCCAAGTGGCTAATTGCCATGATGCGTTGGCTCCCTCTATTGATCAGAAAGAGAAAAATCCATGATCGGGTGAAAAAAAAGAACAGAAAAGTGGTGACATTTTTGTAGGCCAACTTGGACGTTAGCATTGACAAAAACCCAGTAGGATTTTTTTCCATTGGGCTCTGTTGCTCTGCTCCATAAGCTCTGTGACCAACTAAAGTTTATGATTCTTACACTTGTTCATCATGATAATCTTCACAAGTTAACTTTTAATGAATTTTGAAACCTAAAGCAAAAGTGAAAAGCATAAGTTAGTCTATACATGAAGTAGCTACGCCATGGTCACAATGCCATTTTCCTAAAGTCTTTCTTGAAAGTTTTGAGTTAGAATAGTTTGCGAGAGCATGATTATAAACACAATGAGGCTGTGAAAGCAGACTAGTGCGTAGATGAGTTTACTTGTTTGGCATGATGACGTTAAAAGAGATTTAATCCAAAAAATGTAATTCTGTCATTATTTACTCTAATGTTGCAACTGACACTTTGACAACTAAACCATATGAATTGAGCCATTTAGTCAAAATTTTCAGAAGAGACTTGATCGCATGATGTAAAAGAGCAAACCTCATTGGTTCTGACAGAAGCTCAAACGTGCTGCGTAACACGAGAATGAACCTCATTGGTTCTTGCTGAAGCTCAAACGTGCTGCGTAACACGAGAATGAACCTCATTGGTTCTTGCTGAAGCTCAAACGTGCTGCGTAACACGAGAATGAACCTCATTGGTTCTTGCTGAAGCTCAAACGTGCTGCGTAACACGAGAATGAACCTCATTGGTTCTTACAGAAGCTCAAACGTGCTGCGTAACACGAGAATGAACCTCATTGGTTCTTGCTGAAGCTCAAACGTGCTGCGTAACACGAGAATGAACCTCATTGGTTCTGACAGAAGCTCAAACGTGCTGCGTAACACGAGAATGAACCTCATTGGTTCTTGCTGAAG
The DNA here is from genome assembly GCA_023029165.1 of Gobiocypris rarus. Taxonomy (NCBI): domain Eukaryota; kingdom Metazoa; phylum Chordata; class Actinopteri; order Cypriniformes; family Gobionidae; genus Gobiocypris; species Gobiocypris rarus. Next base: position 44,002,865 of record CM040910.1, read on the forward strand.
CTCAAACGTGCTGCGTAACACGAGAATGAACCTCATTGGTTCTGACAGGTTAAGCGAACATGCTTGAGCTTCTGTTTACCACATCTGATGTGTGAGTTGATGAATGTTTATATTTGAATAAAAGCCTAAATTCAATCTGTTGTCGAGTCGGTCAAGTCTCTTCAGAAAATTTTGACTACACAGCTCAATTCATATGGATTAGTTTTATAATCTCCATTAACTTTTTGAAGCATCCAAGTGTCAGCTGCGTAGCTGTCAATGGAGGGACAGAAAGCTCTCCGATTTTATCAGAAAGATCTTCATTTGCGTTCTGAAGATGAACGAAAGTCTTACAGGTTTGGGACAACATCAGTGTGAGTAATTAATGACAGAATTTTTATTTTGGGGAGAAACCAAACCTTTAATGTCCCCGACAATCTCTATAGTCCCCTTTGTTAGCAAACTGTTTTTTCCAGACAAGTAAAAAATAACAAGTTGACTATTACTGATTTTATGTTATAGAGTAAAACATGAAAATAGCTTTAGCTTGTGTTCACCATAGACCTCATTTCAGGCTTTAAAAAAAATAATAAAAATAAAAAAAAATGTATAGTCATGTTTTGGTCAAGGCAGCTGGTCTGTACAGTGTGTGGTATGTAAGAAAGATGTATTTTATTTATGAGATTATAGTCCAAAATGCACTTGATCAAAATGCATTATACTTCTTTTTTTTTAAATGCATAACTGTTCTTTTTCCTCCATTAGTATTGCATGAAAGACACAATTCTTAATTTCACTCGGGGCATTCGGGTTATTATATCATTGTACTCATGAAGTGTATGGTGTGGTGGTTTAAGACTTTAATGAATGCAATGATAGCAAAACCTCTCCAGAACTTAAAATGGATGTACTGTTTGATTTGTAAGTTTATAAAAATAAAATAAAATGTTATGAACACTCATGTCTCTTTAATATACAGATCATGTGGCACAATAAACTCAGAAAGGGCGATCAGTACACACTTAATTAGGGGTTTATTTTGAGATGTCTCAAAAGTGGTGGTTGAGGCCACTTCTGTGTTTTGTGCCATGTGACTTTATTTTTAGTTACTTTTAGATTTGGTTTCGTTAGTTACAGTTTAGTTTTTTTATTTCATTGACACATATTTTTGTCAAAACACCTATTGGGGTCACAGAATCAGTATTTTGGATTGGGTAAGTACCTAAAAATGGATAATCTCTGTGTATCTGTCACTTGTTGATTATTGAGCACAACAGAGAGCAAACAAGATGTGCACGTACAGACAGAACCAAAGCCTACAGGCTAAGGTGGACATGTTTCAGTAAGGTTTTTATGCATCTTTAAAAAGACACTCGTCCAAGTTAGACATTACGATTAGCAAAGATATCAGATTAGTGGTTCGTAACTTTTTTGACACCAATTGTCCAAAAATTCTTTTGTTTTCAAAATCAGTTTTTTTTTTAATTCATACTATTGTTTCTGTACATTAAAATAGCAACTAAAATAATTATAATTAAAATAATTGCATTTCAAAAACTTTAAGAGCTGAATCTTCTTCAGGGCTCCCAGTCTTTTTAACTAATGAATTTACATGAATCCAATCATTCATAATTTACAAGGATTTTTTAAAGAGCTCGGCATAACTAGTAATATGCAAAATACTGATGGCTTTTTACAATTTCATTCTTTAGACTTTTCCAAGTCTAAATCACAGTTCCACATCTATGTTCTTTAACCGTTTCTTCATAGGAAACAAACAGTTGTTGAGGGAGTGAATTAAAGGGGTCTTTTTTCATACTGTTGTTGACTTGGAATTAAACGCCCACTGCTCTGATTGGATAACAGTTTTGCATATTATAATGAGCTTCTGCTCCCCAGTCATTACAGGTGAGGAATTGTTTTGTAAACTTCCAATGTGGAGAAATGGCAATCGGAATGATTCACCCACAGGGCACGCAAATCAATCAAACACAATGATTTATTGTCTCTCATCCACCCCCAATTAATTGACCGTTCGACCAGCCCCCTTTAGTTACTGTTGCTATGTCCGACTAGCCGTGCACGAGTCTCACCACACACGTTCTCACGTAGAGAAAATACATCGCAGAGCAAAGAGGACACAGACAACACGTCGACAGACAGGACAGAGCAAGTTACTTTTGATATGAAACAAAGTTTCAACTTTCAAATTGTCATTTTTTAAGAAATTTAAACAATAAATACCATTTTGTGGCTCTTTAATGTGTCGTGATCACTGTAGCACATCTCTTCCTTCTAGTTCATTGATAAGCATCAAATAAACATGAATGAACACTAAAATAAATGTTGTTTTAACCACAGAAAGATGTCAGTACACACCGTTTTTTTAGTTCAAGTCCACCAACGTTAATCTACGAACTCTCCTGACTGCTTTATCGGACAAAGCGGCAGATTGCGGCGATATGATTGGTCAGATCGCCTGTAAATCAAACTTGCGTGAAGGGTGAATTGGAATGTTTTTTTTATTACTTGGATATAACAACGAACCGTGCATTAAACACACACACATGCATGTGTGTGTATTTCACTATTTAAGCCTTGTTCCATACATGTTCGAGTCTGATCATCACAGGACAATGAACTCAAATACAAAGCCTGTGACAGCGTGGAAGTTATGTTTAGTTAGACACATAATCAGTATCAAACGTAACGATGCACATATAAAATACTATCACATATAAAAAACATTTTTTACTCACATAATTGTGTTGCATCATACCTGTCAGATCCAGAAGCCACAGCATCGTCTTTTAATCTCATCCTGTCTGCAAATCCAGTTGTTTAATCCGGTGAAATGAAGCGAACAAATGCAATGTCTTCCCCATATGCTGGATCTTCATTAAAAATAAAGTTCAAACATGCATTTTGGAATCCAAAGGAAGCTTATGGCATGCTAGAAACATGCCATAAGCTTTATTGCTTAGAAGTTCAATCCGGTTTAGCTCCATGTAGGCCTATGTTGTCAGACAGAGTCGGTGGGCGGGGCTACAGAATTAGGCATTCATCTTCTTCGGTTAAGGCGGCGTTTCACTGCACTCTGACGTCACAGGGAAGAACATTCACAGATCGATCGGATGATGAGCCAGCTGTCAATAAAAGCTTTTCTTTGACTAACAAGGAAGTTTTCAGCTCTGAAACTTACAGGATATTCTTATATTACCATGACCTTTTATATAACAAAAGCTCAAGGGAAAGTTGATTTCTTAATTCATGACCCCTTTAAAAAAAGAAATATCTTTTTTAAAACTGTCATCTTTAGGCCCATTAGGAAGCTTGCCGCGGCCCAAGTTAAAATGAACTTAAAATCATTATTAGTATCAACAACCTTTCTTTTATTACAAACCATATCGCCTAAGAGATCTCAAACACAGAAAAGCATTCACCCATGTGAACATGCTAGTTGACTATTGAAAAGCACAGTGATTCTGAGTAATTCATTTTAAGTTAAATTAATTTGGTTATTCAATTTTATTTTTTCATTTTTTTTAAGAATTTGTTTTCATCATAATTTTGCAAATAATAACCCTGCTCCAATTAGAGAATGTCACCAAAGCAATATTTCTAGTAGTGAATGGCCATAATCTCTACAGCAAACTGATATGACTGAATTGTTACTGTACATACCAAAGGAATAATTCTGTTCTCTAAAAGGGTGCAACCAAAGAAAAAGTCATTTCGCTCGGCGGCCATCATTCAATCATGCAAGTACAGCTCCCATCCCTTTGAATCGGGGAAACATCAAATTCACTAAAGCCTTATCATCAAGAATAGGATTCAACTTCATATTTGAAATCACTAATGAATTCTGACAACTGTCTAATAAATTGTTTCTAAACGCTAATATCATGACAAAAGAAAAAAAAAATCAGGCTTGAAAAGCCAACACGCATCTGCAGTATAAAAGGGATAGTTCAGCCAAAAATGAAAATTCTGTCATCATTTACTCACGCTCATGTTGTTCCAAACCTGTATGCATTTCTTTGTTCTGCTGAACACAAAAGAAGATATTTTGAAGAAGGTTTGTAACCAAGCACATAGAGCAGCCATTGACTACCATAGTATTTTTTTTCCTGCTATGGGAGTCAATGATTGCTCTATCTGCTTGGTTACAAACATTCTTCAAAATATCTTCTTTTGTGTTCAGCAGAACAAAGAAATGCATACAGGTTTGGAACAACATGAGAGTGAGTAAATGATGACAGAATTTTCATTTTTGGCTGAACAATCCCTTTAAGCACGTGTCTCACAATGGCTGCATCCGAAATCTCAAACATTCCTACTATAAATAGTAGGCAAAAAAACAGTATGTAACAAAAGAAGTATGTCCAAATTAACAAAGTGTACATAAGCAAAAAGTACTTGGATGACCCACTATTTCCGGTGAGATTCTGAAGTGTGCATACGATGGACACTTCACCATCCCATGAGGCCACGGAGAGGATTTGTGAATGGAGGTGAAGCGACATAACTGATGCTTGTAAGTCACATGATAAGGACAAAATGGTCCTTATTGTAGTAGGCAATGTCCAAATAACAGCCATACTACACACAATGTACTTTTTTCGGTTGCAGCCAGTGATAGCAATCGCGCTACATTTATGTGTGATTTTGAACAAATGAGAATTCGCAACGGGCAGGGTTTCCAGGCCCCAGTCACTACTTGAAGATAACTTTTTTCACTTTTATGGTTATGGACACATTCACAAGTGTATATTTTTTACATCACACAAAAGCAAGCCAGATCAATATTGTAACCTGCTGTGTATCACTAATTGCTAAAGTTTTTGTTGACTTTCTTGTGAAACCGTGGTACTGATAACATCACTGATCTATTTTTCTGTCTTTTTTTTTTTTTTTTGATTATTCATGCAGGAAGGAAAGGGACGTGGTAGTAATAATCAGTTGTTATCAACCCAGCCATTCTCAGAAAACTGTCAGAAATCAGTCAGAAAGTATCGGATAATTTCCACTGAATTTTCCCTAAACCCAAGACAGGCCAACCTGATAATCTCAGCAAAATCACAGAAGATTAAACGGTAAGACAATACAATCTTACAACAAAAAAAAATTCAGTGTTTGTTCAGCTTTTAATCAGGTTACAAATTAATGGATTTGTCAGTATGACTTAATGTGAAATATTTTATTGAATTGTTGAAGTTACTTTTATATTTATGCATTTAAGTTCAAAATAAAACAGTCAATCATCGTTTAGTCCTTATTAAAATAATGATTTGTTTCAAAGCTGCCTTAAAAACAAGAAAATAACAGTATTAATATTGTAAAGATCTTCAATTATTAAATTACACAATTTCAGCTGTAAAAAGCAGCTCTAATAACTGTGTTTAATAACTGTGTGAATGCTGCAAAGTCCATTAGTTATGAAGCAAACTCAATTCAACTATAAAGCGGCTCTAAATCGTAAAACTATACATATAAAACAAACAGCTATGCATAACTGTTTAAACCATTGAAAATAAATAGTTTGCATGTAATAAACATACAGTGATCCACATATACTGTACAGTATATCTTTTTAATGATTGCTAGTGATTCATATTTTGTACACTTCTCAATCTGGTCCTAATAAACTTCTGTCCCCTTGCAGTTGCAGTTGGCAGCCAAACTTAACATGGAAGTTACTACTACAGATTACATATACGCTATAATAACTCCCTGCCCGGACAGCTTGCAGCATATGAACAGCACGGCTTTGGTCCTCATCTACATCGTAGTCTTCTGTCTGAGCTTGCTGGGCAACACCGTGGTGATATTCGTGGTGTTTTACATGGAGAACCGCAGGACGTCTACTGACGTTTACCTGATGCACCTGGCCATAGCCGACCTGCTCTTTTCTTTGACCCTTCCGTTCTGGGCCGCCTCCCTTCACGCCGGCCACTGGCCGTTTGGCACCATTATGTGCAAACTGGTATCAGGCATGCAGGAAGCCACATTTTACTGCTGCGTCTTCCTGCTGGCATGCATTAGTGTTGATCGCTACCTGGCCATCGTGAAAGCTACCCAATTCCTTCACCAAAAACGCCATCTGGTTGGCATAGTGTGTGCGTTGGTGTGGCTGTGCGCCATTCTCTTGTCCATTCCCATTATGGTGAATCGCGATGCCTTTGCGCCCGAAGGCATGGAGCTTATATGTCATGACAATTTGACAGTGGAAAGCATGGACAACTGGAGGTTGAGCCTACGGATTCTCCACCACACTTTGGGATTCTTCCTACCACTTGCAGTGATGACGTTCTGCTATGGTTTCACCATGTGCAAGCTCTGCAGCTCACGCAACAGCCAAAAGCAGAAGGCCATGCGGGTCATCTTGTGCGTCGTTCTGGCTTTTATCCTCTGCTGGTTACCCAATAACATCACAGAGCTCATAGACAACCTGATGCGAGCCGACAGAGTGATGGAAACATGCAAACTGAGGGACGGTTTAGATGTGGCCTTGTATGTCACGCAGGCGATGGCTTTCACCCACTGTGCGATAAACCCCATCTTGTATGCCTTCATTGGAAAGAAATTTCGCAACCATCTCCTGACTTCTCTCTTTAAGAAAGGCCTGTTGGGTAGAGACATGATGTCAAAATATCGAGTAGGATCTGCTCATAGCTCTGGGAGCACTAGGCACACATCAGTGACACTGTAGTCAACTGAAGTTCTCTTACGAGGGTACAAAAGCCTTTTGCTTCTTTTAAAGAAAATTATTATTATTAGGGGCACCTATTGTATCCATTGGCGTTCCTATTATTATTAATATTATTCCATTTCGTCTTCTTCCGCTCTTGAGTCTATGGCAGCCCATAGAACCGTATGGTAAAAAGTTGTGAAATATGGCACACCGATAGAGGACCGTCTGAACTGTTCATATAGCAAATTTGGTGTCTCTAACTCAAGCCCTCAAGCGCCACCAACTGTCCAAAGTTCCACTCACGTTTATGCTAATAACTTTTAAACCGTGAGGGCTAGAAGGAAAAATATTCCTTTGATTCCTTGGCATGTCATTATCCATCATGGAAATTTTTCTGGCATTTTGAATTTTCACGAAAATCGAACCAGATCATCTTCAGACCATGCCGACAAAAATGTATGGAATTCAAGTTATTTTGTCAAACCGTTTTCAAATTACACACACAAATTAATTAAACAAAGTACCCATCAGAATGACCGTAAGGCTATATCTCCACATCCCTAAGCGTCTTCTGACCAAACGTGGTGTGTGTTATGCCAAACATGACCTTAGGCTACCTAGACGGTGCCACCTAGTGGACAGGAGATATGCCTATAAAATAAAATGCATTTTTTTGCTTATAACTTCTGAACACTTTGGCCGAAAATCTCAAAATGTGACTTTTTTATATTCAGTGCAGCATGAACTGTGGAGTTGAACAATACCCAATTTTCCTATATCGGCCATTTTAGGCATCGCCTATTTTGAATTTTGATATATTTTACAAACGCATTGGCATATCATTACAAAACTCGGTATGTGTCTTCGGCATCATGCCCTGAAGGTACTCAAAAAGGTTTGGAGCAGCGACACCTTGAGGTCAAAAGTTACAATACATTTTTTTAAATGCTAATAACCTTTGATTAAATAAGCCCATTGTAATGAAACTGGTCTTAATTGATTTCTTGGGTCATGCCGAGAACACACTTTAATTGCGCATTGTTGCAGTTGGTCTGATGATCCCACACTCAAAAGAATAAGCTGTTGAATGAACTTAATTAAATGAAGGAAAACTTTTCCACTAAATTTAATTACATTTTTCAAACAAAATCGAATTGGTTTGAAATGATTTGTTGTAATATTGTTGTATGAACTTTAATTTAGTCAAGACTACTAAAACAATTGTCTCTTTCCTACTGTTTAAAGTAGGATGAAGAAGTGTAGAACTGAGGACCATATGTAGATTGTGGGAACTGTGTCAAACTAATTTATTTTAATAATTTCTATAAAAACCAATAGTCAACACAACACTTGTTCACATACTAAGTGTAGCATCTGTAGCATGCAAGTAATGATCAAGTGAAAAACTTCTCATCACCGGCACCGGCATAGATACAACCCATTGACAACAGCATATAGTTCAGCCTACAAGGTCTACACTTCAGCTTAATGGTAAACCTCAAAAATCAACACAGAATAACATAACATCAACCTTTAACAGGTTAGCCAATTTACTAAATAACACATTAAACGGCACTTCATTTCAACATTTACTCACCTGATCCATCCCTATGCAAAGCAGAGAAATCTAGAAATCCACTTCCCAGTTTCAGTGAGTGCAACAGAAATGATTCATTTAGTCCCAACACAAATTATTTAGGTTAACTTTACATTTTACAAATTTTATTTCATTTAACGTGATAACATTTAGTGCAAATGGCAATCATAGGTGTGTGTAAAAAATAATAATTTTGAGAGCACTGTTCCTTTGCTTCCATGTAAACTATTCTGTTTTTTTTTTGTATAAGTATAGCAGGTTTATGTTACAATGTATAGAAAAGAGCATGTTTGTGAATCCTTTTCTGGTAATAATGATCATTAAATCTATTTTAATTAACTTTTTTTTTTGGCTTGAGGTGAAACCACACTTATGCTTTGAGTCATGGTTCATATCAAAATGATCTGTAAAAAACACTTCGCAGAGGTTTCAGATTCTGTCAGAACAGAATAACAGGTGTAAGTAAAGATGGTATTTTTTGTATATTTTTCATCTGTAATTTTACCGGTGTTGTATAAAATATTTTGGGTCAATAAGAATTTTCAATGTTTTTGACAGAAGTCTCATATATGCTTACCAAGTATGCATTTATTTGATCAAAAATACAGTAACACAGAACAATATAAATATTCTAAGTTCGAAAGAACAGCATTTATTTGAAATAAATATTTTGTAACATTATATAAATGTCTTAAATGTCATTTTTGATCAATAATGTGTCCATGTTGAATGAAAGTAATCTTCTTTTTTTTTAAGTCTTACTAACACCAAACTTTTGAACTTATACATTACTGTTCAAAAAGGCACGTTGGTATTTTCACACAAAAAAATGTTTTTAAGCCAGGAAAGATCAGTTTACATTTCCAAACATTAATTTTGCAATTATTGTTATTTTTTATGCACAAGAAGTCTGACAGCAGCCGGTCTGATCTCACCATCATCGAGTCTGTCTGTGATTACATGAAGAAACAGAAAAAACTGAGACAGACTAAATCAAGAACTGAGGCAACGTCTCCCAGACCCTTGAGGAAACCTTCCTGCAAAACTACAGTACTGGGGAAAGTTTAGGCATGTCAGAATGCTTTAAAGTGAGAATGCTGTCAAAAATAATAACATAAATAGCTTTTATTTATGAATTAACTTCTATTAACTAAAAAAAAAAATCGATATTTGGGGTGACCAGCCTCTATTCCTCACATTCATGTAGTTTTTCAGGAAGGTTTCCTCAAGGGTCTGGGAGGCGTTGCCTCAGTTCTTCTGGATTTAGTCCATCTCAGTTTTTTCTGTTTCTTCATGTAATCACAGACAGACTCGATGATGCTGAGGTCAGATCTCCACATGGAGCAGAGAGACTATTGTCAGACTCTATGCATACAAAAATCTCGCTGGATTATTAAAATGAATGGAAATTAATTTATGAATGTAAAATTATATTTCCTACTGACACACTCCAGCAAAAAGATAAATAACTGGCTTAAACACACAAAAATACTAGCGAGCCTAAGACTTTTGCACAGAACTGTATGTTTAAACATTGTTTTAGTTGCTTGTTTCAGGGCATGTTGTTTTTCTTCTTTCTCGAATAATGTAAAAAAGCAAATGTTTTGAATCTGTTCCAAAGCTGTAAATAAAGTTGTCTCTGAAAATAAAGAGTTCTCACACAGTACTTGTACTAAACTCTGTTGAGAAATCAGTCTGCTCTGAGTCAAGCAATGACATTTCACTAATGTCTCCACTTCCCCTCGACAACAAAACGGAGAGAAGTGAAGCAACCTGTTTTCCTCCTTCAAAGGTCACAACCCTAAAAGTGTTACAACATTACGCACAAACAAACATTCAACATAAAGTTACACTACTTACTCTATCTAAAATACAGGAAGTGTTATTAGAGTTTATTCTTTACATATTAAAAGTATATTCATTTTTACATTTATGGCTATGTCGACTAAGTGTTAAAATGACACCTGTACGTGTGATGCGGTTTGCATAAATGCAGTCTTAAAAAATGGAAACAGGAAAAGGTACTTTTGAAACACAATCCAATTCTGTACACATCTGTCTTTGTGCATAAACAAACTCGCCGTATCATAATCTTTATCCTCTTTATATCTGTTATCAGTGCACCCTCTTCTGTGAGTGTGAATTAAGCTTTGAAACATTGGTGGTTATTTTGAAATTATAAACCAAACTATATAATATACTGTTTGACATTAAATATCCTTTTTAGTTGATTAACTAAAAATCTATTTTTGTCATGTGGTAAGCACATTTTTTTAAATCATTTTCAGAAGGGTACAGGATGTGGCTTCACACTTTGTTTTCCATTGTATTCGGTATATAAATATATCCATAGGCGTGAGAAGAGCACAAGCTAACACGGGGTTAGATGTAACACACATGGTTTAAAACTTTCCACACATGCCAGCATGATGAAACTGTGTATTTAGCCTAGTGGCCATTTCAACAATATATCCAGAATAAATTGCGCCAAAATTAATAAATCTTTGGAAGATATCACTGAACATTATTTAACCATAGCATACGTAAGTTAATTTTTCATCTCTTTTGTGTGTGTGTGTGTGTGTGTGTGTGTGTGTGTGTGTGTTGGCGGATCGGTCTTCCAGAATCAAATCCCTGAGGGTGCTCCAGTAAAGTGCTGATAGGCTAAGCAACGACTCCATCATAGCAGTGTACAGTGAGAAATGTATGATTAAGTCATTTACCAATAATTGGAATTTAAAAAATATTTTGCTACAAATTGTCTATTAATGGGATTAAACAATGGGATATTTTTTTTCATTTACCCATTAATTTCTATGCTTCACGTATTTTTTTTTTTTTTTTTTATAAAGATGATTCTCAATATTATGAAAGATACAGAATAATTTAATAAACCATTTAACTTTATGCAATAGGCCTATGTGTGTAAACATGGCAATATACATGCCATTCCCATTCTAGGCAATGCATCTATACACTATCTAATTTGCATATGAATGTGTTGTGGGGCAATATGTAATGAAAAAAAAAATGTAATAATATTTTTATAAGAATACCCAGACTTAAAACTGTGCATGTTGTCAGAGAAATTCGCTAAATAATGTACAGAGGCAAAACCTCTAAGTTATTCTGGGTCTCAGGAGGATATGTGCAGAGTGGCATTTATGTTTAGATGTCACTGAAACTGCAGCATGCTTGACCGTTACTTGTCAACAATAAATCTCTTACTTACATCGTGTCTTGACTTTGTTTGTTAATGAGAGGTTTCGCGAGGTTTAACTCAGCACTGGGCGTTTTGAGCGGTGAGATTCTGATCGCGTTCGAGATAGAGCTCGGACACAAATGTGCAAATCTGCAGAATCTGATTAGCCAATATTCATAGTTTCAACTGATGGTGCTTTTTCTTGCGCGGGCCTGGCACCAAGTTTAAACTATCTCATTTGTGCAGTACTGGCTGTTATGTTAAATAAAGTTTATTAATGAAGGGATGCAAGTTATTTTACCTTTGAACACAGTTGTTTAGGGATGGCTGATGCGAAACTGACGTTTCGACGCTGTGTCGAGATCCCGAAGCGCAGATGTTTCGAAACACTGCTCCGAACTGTGATTCGACACACCCATGTCACGTGACTTCCGCTAAATGAAGCGCCGAAGTGTTTCATCAGGTGCGCCTGTCGAAACTGCTTCGATTGAAAGGTGCGGGAACAAACCACACAGTCACACATCTGTATGAACCTCATTCCCCACGGTTTAAAAGTAAAGTTAATCCATCTTCACCTCATGGGTTTTGTGAGAGGAGATATATTTTGTTTTAAATTAGATTTAAATTAGATATATTTACTGATAGGTATAGACAGTGACAGATAGTTAGGATAGATATAGGCTAGTGACACATTCATTTAGGCAAAGTTAGATAGTGACAGACAGCACAGCATAATATATATATATATATATATATATATATATATATATATATATATATATATATATATATATATATATATATATATATATATATATATATATATATATATATATATATATTCATAGGTGATATATAGATGGAGGCTCCACATAAGAGATGCCGTACATCTGTGGTGTGGGAGCATTTCCATTTGGAAATACCAAATGAAGTGAGATGTATGATTTGCAACAGTAGAAGTGAAAAGATACCTCAAGAGTGCATTTTTGCCCAGAATGCATGATCCATTAATTTATTGGAAAAGAGAGCACTGGGACGTCCTTGTGAAGCCTTGAGAGCCTCTGCATGTTCTGCTTATAAGAGGGCTCTTAAAGGACCTCTTTGACCGTTTTAAGAAAGGAATCCTTATCGACTGTGGCAAAGTCTACATTCTTGGCTACACCCTTTACGCTCATTTTTATAAGATTACTAGGCTGGTCAAAAATCAGCCCGAATCCTATGAGAGGCACCCCGTGGATGGCTTCCTGAATTCCATTGGTTCCTCCATGTGCTACAAAGGCTCTGCTCTTAGGATAACCTAGAAGATCATTCTGAGGCATCCAGTCCATCACCAAGGTGTTGGTGCCTAGTGCAGATGGTCTCTTTCCTTTGTACCTCCAGATGATCTTCTGTGGAAGTTCTGCAAAAGCTTCAGCAATTGCCTCTGCCACATCATCAGGAAGCTGACCAAAGAGAGTGCCCAGAGACATGATGACGACACCATGCTCACCAGAGCTCTGCACAAACTCCTCCAGGTCTTGTGGAAGAGGCTTTGACGGCTTGCACTGAAAACCGCCCATGTAGACTATGTTTGGCATAGTGGGACGTGGGAATTCAAAAACAAAATCAGCTCTATGGAGCCACAGATCAGCGCCCCGAACTAAAGAATAGTAGGATGTTCCTGGGCCAATGAACCGTTCACAAAGTGCATTATACATTGGAGTAATCATGATAGCTAGCTGTATTTCTGGTATGATGTACATTACAACATTCTTCACTCTTTCCAAGAAACTCATGCTGTCTGATAACTCCAGCATCGAAGCAGGAACATAAGAAAGTGGTGAAGGAGCTATTGCAAAATGAGCCTCACTATAATCTGTCCAACGGACATTGTAGACAATGGGCAGTTTGAGATAATGACCCAAGAGAACACCTCCAAACATGGCTGGATCTGTTAGAATCAAATCATATTTGGCATCTTTTAGGGACTGCATTACCTGCTGGTCTTCAAACATACTGATTATCATCTTGCTTTCTACTTCAAGCATCCCTAAAAAACTTTTTCACATAATCATCTCCAGCTTCAGACGGGCCCAAATTGAATCCTCCCTTATAATTCCCAGAAGTCTGGATGCAAATGTCTCAAGGAGTTCTTCACTAAATCCTCCTTTGAACTTGAGATTGACTGATGTGTAGTGAGGTGAGAATTATTTGATGTACAAGCTGTCTGCCATCCGAATGACTGTAACATTGTGACCTTTGGCATGAAGTGCTTCAACCAAAATGTTCATGTTGACCCAGTGACTGCCACCCACAGGAAAGACAAGAACCTCCCCGCTCCGGACAACTGGGACAGTCATCAGAAGAAGGGTTAGCGTGATTGGCCCAAGTACCTGAAAAACCTGTCCATTCTACCTATCGCAAATACAATTCCAAATTAAGTAAAATATGTTTACTGTGTTAAGATCCAGTATCTCATTCTTGTTTTCTTACTTTTAAAATTAACATTATACATTGAATCTATAGAGGAAATATATGAGGCAAATTTATATGAAATTAATTGCATTAACTCCAAAAAGACAAAGCATTATTGACAGCCCTAATGTATACAGGACCCATATTTAGTTGATTAGGGACACACTTTAACATTACAGAGAAATATAAATATGAATCACAATAAAAGAGACTTCATCTTTTCAAGAGGAAACAAATTCTCACCCGTCATCGTGTATAGTGGAAAATGTTGTTGAATGGAGTGCAAGTCATCCAACTACAAGCACAGCTGTGCATGCCATCATCTATTTATAAGTAAAGGTTTATTTAACAAGCTTTAAGAGGCAAGGGGCATTTACCTTCAAAAGTCCTAGTTAATTAGTTACTATTCAATAGGGGCTGGTTCGGTTGCACCAACTATTACGGCAGGACATAAAATCGGTTTTAAGTCCTGTGTAGAACTAATACCTGTTGCACCATCTGGGCGTCTATAGCGCATATCTAATGCCCTGTCCAAATACCCACACTTGTGGTCCTCCTGGCCACGTAAGAGCACAGATATAACAGGAAGTAGGTGTGCAAGACTGTCCTGTGCCTTAAAAATGCCAATGTCCAGTGCCCTTAAAGGCACAACATCTAAGATGTTTGGATATTTTGTTGACTTGTGTACTTTCAGTATCCCAAATGTTTCCAAGAATGTTTAAATCCAGAGAAATAAGCATTTTAACCAGGACACGGACCATGTCTGTGCATCGCCTATCAATGACATCATACCCGCGTTACCCTCGATTTCTGGTTTTATTTTGAAGAAACCATGGAAACGCCAAAGATGCTTAAATATGTGATGTGTTTTATTAGACAGGTGAGCAACTGTTTGGATGCATTCATCGACTGAACTACTAATCATTGTTACAGCTCAACACAGTTAGTCTTCCTGTTTAAATCCGGTTTTCTTGATTTACTGCGAGTGTTTTACCGTGCCTAATATCAATCTAGATCAGAAAGGGATTTATTTTCAATAAAATGAAGAAAATATTCAAAAAGTGGAAATAAAGTGTCTAATGTGGGTCAAATATCAACATCTCGGTTTCTAATAAAAATATGACTTGGGTTACAAAACAGGGCATTGATTTCATACCAGGACTTAAATCTTGTTTATCAGGCATTTTGGAAGACAAGAAAAGTGAATATGGAAGGAAATTATATATCAATATTCCTATGAAATTCCTATGTTGCCCCAAGAACACATTCAAATGCAATTTACATTGCATTGAATGGGGAAACCCATTTATGGCGATTTTACCCATGTATTGCATAAAAAAAATGGTATATCAATTAATTCCATTATCTTTCATAACATCTTTATACAAAGAATATAGAAACTTTGTATTTTTTAAATCGCATAATTTTTGCCTATACTTGTAATTTCATGTATTTTTTAATATATATAAATCCTGGCATCCACTACAGAAGACATAGCACAACATATGAATAAAATATCTGTTTTCAAAAATGTTTTCCCCATTTGTTTCTGATGCTCTAAACAATGTAATGACATGAAAAAAAATACTAAATTCAAAAAACTTTTTTCTGGTTCTCAGAAGGTTAACTTTCCCACAAGCCAACCAAAAAGCACAATTCATTGCTAACACACTAATGTTTGTATTGGTAGTGTGATATGCTATTCCAATTCAGCAACTAAAACAGAACTACAAAAGTGGCCATCACCCAATATACTGCACTTTATAGGGAATAAGGAGCAATTTCAGGCATTACTAGTAGCATATTGTTGACACTTTTTTGGCAAACAATTGCCAAACTAAATTATTTCACATTTTGTTTTAAACATCGATTTGATGAGAAAAAAAAAAAAAAACACCTGACCATTTATTTATTTATTTAGTTATTTATTTATGTTAGTGGGGTGCAAAGAGCACAGGGAAAATGTCAAGTGAAAAATGATCATGTGATATAAAAAAACATTACGATGATTATGCCGCATAGTAATCCTCCAGCAGATGGCGCTAATATGCTCTGCGGGTAAGATAAGCTTACAGAAGAAGAAGAAAAGGAAAACACACATGTAAGTACACTAATGTTACATGTTTTCATATCAATGCGATCTACAGTGTGAAATCTCCACTTGAGGAAAATCACCATATATTAGTAGGAGACATCGCAAGATCCCTGTAACACATCAGGCACGACATCATGACCATTAGACGCTTGAGTTGAGAGAGAGAGAGAGAGTCATCCGAGTAACATTAGCATTAAATATACCAATACAGGCTGATATGAGCTGGATCATCTGATGTAGAGATGAAGCTCAAAGAGCTGGAGAGCTGCCTTCAGCAGGTGGATGGGTTTGAGGAGCCCAAAATACTCCTGGAGCAGTACCCCACCAGTCCTCATATAGCGGGTGAGAATAACCTATATTTTTTATGTATAGACTAAATAATGAAACTTTTAATTAATGTAAGATGTGTATTGTGAATGTATGGATGTGGTCAGACACCTAATGTGAGATGAATAAACATGAAAATAACGACTATATTGGCATATGTGAGGTACCACAATTCAATACATTTGTTTTAAAGTCCCCACGAAATCAAAATTGATAATGCCTTTTTTTTAATGGAATATTGCGATATTTATTACAACTTATTTATCTGTGCACATCATTCGTTTATTAATATCATATAATCGTAATCTATAATCAAAATAGCTTCCTCCCGCTTGCAACAACATTTCTTCTCCGATGACGTGTTTACTGCCGCGAGGGCGGGGCGTACGTAGGCTGTGTCCGAAATCGTATAATCTTGAGTCGCTACTTATTTAGTCTAAAAATAAATACATTTTCTATAAGTTTTGAGAAGTGGAAATAAAGCGTCTAACGTGTGTTTAATAATAATGTGTTTATTGATTAGGGGTAGGTGAAAAGAATTATAGACGGTAAAAATGAGTGGGTCCAATATCATTGGTCATAAAAAGTGTGTGGGTCTTGTCCCACCCATATACAATGATTCCGACGCCCATGCTTGTGTTACATTATCCCAAAAAAAATTTCATGAATGTTTAAAATCCAGAGAAATAAGCAACTTTAACCAGGACACGGACCGCAACTGATGTTATTTTCTCGCAATTCCAAGTTCTAACAATTTCAAGTTAACGTCTCGCAATTCTTTCTCAGAATTCCAAGTTTATGATACAATTCACACAATTATAACACATAATTCTGCAGATTCATCATTTTCATCATTCCGAGGCCGAGGATGTGAACAGTTCCGGGTGAAACGTTGCAAGTTGTCATCTTGTAATTACGTCATGGTGTGACGCAGCAATACTGATTAAAAACTGTTTGTCGTTGCATAATGCATACTGTTGCACATGCTATTTAAAAAATATATATATAGATTATATATAATTTACATATTTATTTGTCTTTTTTCTGGGGTGGATGGCCTTGAGTGGGCTTTTTGTTTTAACATACCTTATATTATGGTTGATAATATACCAGTCAGTTGTCCAATGTGTTTTTTTCTGTAGGCTGTATGTTGTACACCATCCACAACACTTTTGATGACATACAGAATAAACTAGTTGCAGACCTGGGCTGTGGATGTGGCGTGCTGTCTATAGGAGCTGCCGTCCTGGATGCTGGGTAAGACCAACTCCATCCTTCTATCCATTACTCTAGTTTAAAAAGATTAAATGAATTAACATAACCATAATCTTTCCTTACAAGACTGTGTGTTGGATTTGACATCGACGATGACGCCTTGGATATATTCAAAGGAAATGTTGAGGAATTTGAATTGTCAAACATCGATGTGGTCCAATGTGATGTGTGCTCCATCGGATCCTGTTACGCCAAGAAGTTTGACACGGTCATCATGAACCCACCATTTGGCACGAAGCACAACCAGGGTACGAGTCTGTCTTAACCCCAGCCTCAACCTGCAATGCTGAATTTCTCATTGACTTATACATGCATGTCTTCCACTGTAGGTATTGACATGCAGTTCTTGCAGACAGCGATTTCCATGGCAAGAACGGCAGTGTATTCCCTTCACAAGACCTCAACACGAGATGTAAGTTACCCCATTATGTCATGATTTCACAGCTCTATACATGAGGGGGAAAAACTTACAATTGAATTGCATTTTTGTGCAGCATATTCAGAAGAAAGCAAATGACTGGAAAGTGAAAATGGAAGTCATTGCAGGTAAAAATTTACTACACTTATAAACACACTACTGGGTCAGAAAGACTTAATTTGAAATAAATTATTACTTTTATTCACCAAGGATGCATCAAATAGATCAAAAGTGATAATAGCTGCATTTCCATTACCCTTCAAATTGTGCAAATTGAAAATACGCCCGGTGGAAACATCAATTTCGCAAAAATTCCCATATATCGCAAAAAAGTTTTTCCACTCGCTTAAGGTGGTTTTTTTAGGCAATTCGAGCTGCAATGGAAACAGTTGTATCCCTTTTACAGGTCACCTGGTGTACATAAGTCGATCATTCATTAAAGGAACACGCCGACTTTTTGGGACTTTAGCTTATTCACCGTATCCCCCAGAGTTAGATAAGTCCATACATACCATACGTGCCATAACTCTGTCTGAAGCACCCACCGCTAGCCTAGCTTAGCACACAGACTGGAGGTAAACGGCTCCATCTAACCTACTGCTCAATACGTGACAAAATAACGCCAACATTTTCCTATTTACATGCTGTGATGTGTAAAGTTTCATCGTGTACACTACAGCTCAAAAGTTTGGATTTAGTCAAATTTTTTAAATATCTTTTTGAAAGAAAAGTTTCGATTTTCTGGACTGAAATGGCTAGGAACTATACTCTCATTCCTGCGTAATAATCAGGGAACTTTGCTGCCGTACCATGGGTTCAGCGGCGCAATGATATTACGCAGTGCATGAATTATGCAGGAATGAAAATAAAGTCCCTAGCCATATCGGTCTAGAAAAATCGCAGCCTTTCTTTTAAAAAGATTTTAAAAAAATGTCCAAACTTTTGAGCGGTAGTGTAGGTTTATTGTTTAGAGCATGCAGGAGTTGCATGTATGTTTTAATAAGATTTATAGATGATTTATTTATCCTGAACTGTTGTCGTCTCCCTCACAGAGCTCAGATATGACCTGCCAGCATCTTATAAGTTCCACAAAAAGAAGTCGGTAAGTCAATGTTTATTTCAGACAGTTTCATTTTCACATTGCCATAAAAAATATTGCTCTTGCAACATGTAGATACATTTTTTCAGACCGTACAATGATAAACTGCTTATTTTTATCTGATTATTGTAGGTTGATATTCAAGTGGATTTCATTCGATTCACTCCAACATAAAGGTGTCGGGGAAATATGAGTTTGTTTTGCTTTCCAACATTTTAGTAGGGTTTTTCTCTGTTGTACAAAATAAATTTTATAAATTTACATAGTTTTTCATTTTTGTGTAGATACCATATGGCTCCACCCTCCTACGTACTTCCGCTCAATTTTCAATTTCCTTCAGTGCTCCGTCTGGGATTACGGTTTATTCTCTGGTTTTCTCCGGTCAGATTTGAACCAGTCCAATCAGCAAACTGGGGGAGTGGCTGAGAACAATGACGTTGATGTTGTGGGCTAGTTTGAGATGAAAAACGTCACGAGCAAACATTAACGATTGGTTATGGCAGATCCAGAGTGTCTCTGGGCAGATCCAATAGTCAAACTTCAACAGAGTACCCGCCTGCAAGGAAGTTAACGCTTGTCAATGGAGAGTGGCCAGACTCTCTGTACAAATGAAATGTACGAGAGTCTGGTAGGACCAGGCTAAGAAATACCAGCACTGCTGTAGGATTTACAAACACACATTGTTGGAATTTTTTTTTAAGTTTGTGCTTTTCACATTTTTGGCAGCATACACAGTTGAACATCATCATAACTAAAAACAATAAATTACACATCTAAATAAATACTGATTAAGGAATAAATACACTTAAATCATGTTTGAAATGGCAATACAGTTTAGTTTTTTAGTTGCAAAATAAAAAAAAAAAAATGACTATGCAAAAAGTGAAGTGCTGTAATCTATTTAGAAACAGCCCTTTATCTTCCAGCACAGATAACAGACAAACTGTTTCTCACACACATTATCAGTGACTTCACATGTTGAACAAATATAATATCATACTGACATCATCATTCAGTTTAGAATGATATATATATATATATATAGTGGGTTTCAAAAGTCTGAGATTATCAGGGTAACAATTCAAGTGATAAATTGATTATCGAATAAGTTGAATTAATTCTTATTTGGTTTTCTCCCTTTTTGACATGAAAAAAACCTGATGATCATGATCATCCGAGTATGATTTGAGATGATCTAAAGAGCATTTTGTGCATCTGACCGTCTGTACAAAAGGTTAAATGATGTAACAAATTCACCCTTTGATTGACAGGTAATCTGACCAATTATAATCCGCCGAATCCGAGTTTGATTGACAGGTAATCTGACCAATTATAATCCGCAGAATCCGAGTTTGATTGACAGGTAATCTGACCAATTATAATCCGCAGAATCCGAGTTTGATTGACAGGTAATCTGACCAATTATAATCCGCCGAATCCGAGTTTGATTGACAGGTAATCTGACCAATTATAATCCGCCGAATCCGAGTTTGATTGACAGGTAATCTGACCAATTATAATCCGAATCCGAGTTTGATTGACAGGTAATCTGACCAATTATAATCCGCCGAATCCGAGTTTGATTGACAGGTAATCTGACCAATTATAATCCGCCGAATCCGAGTTTGATTGACAGGTAATCTGACCAATTATAATCCGCCGAATCCGAGTTTGATTGACAGGTAATCTGACCAATTATAATCCGAATCCGAGTTTGATTGACAGGTAATCTGACCAATTATAATCCGCGAATCCGAGTTTGATTGACAGGTAATCTGACCAATTATAATCAGCGAATCGAGTTTGATTGACAGGTAATCTGACCAATTATAATCAGCGAATCCGAGTTTGATTGACAGGTAATCTGACCAATTATAATCCGCCGAATCCGAGTTTGATTGACAGGTAATCTGACCAATTATAATCCGCCATTTTTGGAGAGTTCGTACATTAATGTCAGACTAAATGTTGAACTTGAAAAACGGTGTGTACTGAAGTACATTCCTCCTGAAGTTAATTCATGTTTATTTGATACTATAAATTAACTAGAAGGAAGAGATGATGGGTTCATGAGCAGCTTTAACTGAGGCACTACAGTGACCTGTCATCACACAAAACAGTATTTATTGTTTACATTTCTTTAAAAAATTTAAATGTTAGAGTTGAGACTTTGTTTCATATTAAAAGTAACCTGCTCTGTCCTGTCTGTCAGTCCGTTGTCAGTATCCTCTTTGCTCTGCGTTGTGTGAGAACGTGTGTGGTGTGAGAGCGCGGCTTGTCGGACATAGCAACAGTAACTAAAGGGGGCGGGTCTTTGCGAACTGTCAATTTGCAGGGTTCCTACGCAGTATGGAAAAGATGCAATTGGATTTTTAGTAATTTCCAGGTCTAAATAAATATGTGTTTCCATATTATTGTCCATATTTTGTTGTCTAAAATATACAAATAATCATTTCTAAAAAAAAAAATAGATTTGTCATACAAGCACAGTGTTTTTCAGCAGGAAGAGCCAAAAGTTTAGTGGACATGTGACACTGGATTTGCAATGCATGAGGATTTAAGGCTTGTTCACACCAAGAACAATAACTGTAATGATAATGATACATATATAGCTTTAAAAATCATTCTAAATGTAAAAGAAAAGCAGACTCTACACCACGACTATAACGATAACAGCACATAGGAGCGATATCATTGGGATCACTTCCGCAATGACGAACAGCCAATCAGAATCCATCCGGTTTTAAAATGCTCAACCATTCAAAGCGGCTGATGAAAACTGCTGCCTGTGCTTATAATAAACAGACTGATGTTGTGTGCTGGTGTGGACGCTAATAAAGTTATTGTTATAGTTATCTTTATAGTAATCATTCTTGATGTGAACGGGCCTTTACTGATGAATGTTTACAGAATACAGATGACTGTACTTTATACTGAATATAATGCTATATGGGTAAATACTTTATGGATGAGGACTTGGATGGAGTGATAATGCCTGATAATAAATTATTTAATCAGTAGTAAATCAAACAATATTATAGTTGATTGCATATTCTGCTATAACTTAGAAGATATTTTCTCAATAAATAAAAAATGATTGACAATATTATTTTAAATCTTGCATCAATTTAAAAGGTTTGCATTCAGTGACAGTATATCAAATGTAATCCTGTAATTAACCATTGCCGTTTTAATAATAAATTCTGCACATTGTGTCTGGGTTTGTATGAGCTACAGTACCAGCTACAATATGCCGGCAGTTATTTGGCTACATAATAGCATACATAGTCAGAATTTAACAGTTGGATTCAAAGCCATGTATCAGATGCTAAATAAATATGGTCTAAAAATCCACAGAGGATTCTGGAAAAGTATGTAATTTTGAAAAGGAACCCTGTATTTGATTTGACACCTGGAAATTCAGAACCTGAAGTATTGCTTATTAATTTCACAACATTACTGTAACACTATTTATTCCCAGGTTTTAACAAATACATGAGGTCTCAGACTTCTAGATCCCACTGGAATCATGTGTAGTGATTTCACACGCTGACCACACATACGCAGCCGTGTGAGCGTGCGGCCGATGGGAGGTTCCCCACAATCTCCCAGCAGTCTATCTCAGGGTCGTACCTCTCTATACTCTGTAGATATGTCCCCTTGGAGTACGAATACCCTCCTGCTACATAGATGCACCCGTTTATAACAGCCGATCCACACTCCATCCTTCTCTCCTTCATCGCACACATCGGTCTCCATTCATCTTCCTCGGGGTCGTAGCAATCTGTGATTGTGGTCTGACCGCCGACCAGATAAAGCTTATTGTTTAAGGAGACCGAGCAAAGACCGTACTCTGAAAGTAAAGAGTTTTCATGAGTTTTCATGTGATAAGGGACAGTGATAAGGTTAAATATGGACAGGTACATCATTATGAGAGAAAGCAGATGGATGTATTTTTGTTAGGATGCTGCCTTAGAAGTCTATGGTGGAGATGACATGTTGGCTCATCTAATATAAAACATAGGTGGCTCACCAGGATGTGGACATATCGTTGTGATGCTCCACTCATTGATATCTGGCCGGTAAGTCTGAATCTTCTCATAAGTGCAGGTTCCTCTGTACCCATAATGCCCTCCAGTTACATAGACTCTGTCATTCACCACGCAGGAGGTTGCATTTCCCACACCTTTAAAGTCATAATAAAAAAATTATGAACTTTCATCAACAGGCATTTTAGGTCTTTGGTATTTGACACAAGTTGTTCTGTGTAAGACGATACATTTTCCAACATTTAATTTCTTTTAATTGTCTTTAAATTGCTGAAATCGACATGCTCTACACATGTTTTGTAAGAAGTTTCTTATGCTGCTCACCAAAACTGCATTTATTTGATAAAAAAAATGTTGTGAAATAGTTTTACAATTTAAAATAATGTATTTCTATTCTAATATCTTTTAAAATACAATTTATTCTGAATTTTCAGCATCATTACTCCAGTCACATATAGGTCTAAAAGGTTGATTTGATGTTTAAGAATTATATGTTGAAAACGGCTGTGCTGCTTATTTTTGTGAAAACTGATACTTTTTTCAGGATTCTTTAATAGTATGTTCAAAAGAACATTATTTATTTGAAATAATAAAAAATCTTTCGTAACTTTATAATTGACTTTACTGTCATTTTTGAATGCTTCCTTGCTGAATAAAAGTATTAATAAATCTTACTGACCCCATGCTTTTAAACAGTAGTGTATGTTTCAGTATATCTGAATATTTCGCCAGAAATGTACTAAAAAAAACTTGTAACCTGCGTTTAAATTAAAATGTTTTAAATCATTCCATGGATTGCATTCATAACACATAAAACTTTGTGAATGACATGACAACATTTAAGTGCAGAGTCTCTTTTTTTGGGCCTATTTTCATATACTTTTTACTGAAAATAATACGTTAATTGGTAGATTTAGCAAATGGCTTTTTGTTTTTTGTTTTTAAAAACAAAAAAATTGGGAAAAGTACTTGCAGAACCAAGGCCACTTAAAAAAGGTTTCAGAACATATTTTTTTAGTAAATGGTTGTGTGTTAATAAACTGAAGGTGCGTCCCAATTTGCTTATGCACTATTTTGTGCCATTTTGTAATTTAAATAGTAGTCCTGGGGAAAAATTAATCGCATCCAAAATCCAAAAAGTTTGTTTACATAATATATGTGTGAGTACTGTGTATAGTTATTATGTATATATAAATACACACACATCCATGTATATATTTAAGAAATATTTACATGTATATATATATATATATATAATTTATCTAATATATACATATTTTTTTAAATAAAAATAAAACATTTTTCTTAAATATATACATGCATGTGTGTGTATTTATAAACCCAGCACTAATAAATAGTGTTAATTTCTAAAAGAAAAAAATTTTCAAATACTCAGTTGACGCACTTAACTCTGGGACGTTGGACACTTCATGCACTCAACTGTCGAGGCGGAGGGGGAGGGGCTATCAGACATGTTGGATGACAAAATAACCTTATAAAATTCATACACTACTTGCTTGAGTACATAGTATAAGTGGGACACAACTTGAATGTCTCATACCTTGTATCATATCAGCCACAGGGAACCATGTCTTCTTCAAGGGATCATAGAATTCAGTTTCTCGTGTAGGAGCTCCTGCCGTATATCCGCCTATGACATATATGCACCCACGTAAAGCCACTGAGCAGTGGTAATATCTGGCTGTGATCATCGGACATCCTTCTCTCCATTCATCCGCGTCTGTGTTATAAATCCACACAGAGTCTAAAGCATCTACAGTCTCTGTCCTGTATCCTCCGGTCACGTAAATATCAGGGCCTAGAAGTACCACACTGTAACTCTCTCTTGCAAAGTCAGGCATGTCTTTTCCCTGAACCCACGTGTTGGAAACGGGGTCCCACATGTGGACTTCACACAACGGGTGCCAGTAATATCCACCAATAACATACAAGCTGCATGTTCGTTTTTTGCAGCAGTGTGAGAAACCTTTGCTTGGCTTCAATGAGGTGAGAATTAGAGATCGCAATTTGCTTTCAGAGCATCGTTTGCGTAGATCCAATGCAGTTTTGAGGTATACGTCATTCACGTCGAGATGGATGCAGTTGAGAAGCTCTCTCAGGTTGTCTATTCGAGGAGCCGCGTCATGAGCGACCCATTTAACCACCGCGTCCAATAGCGTCGCCTCTTTCCACACATTAAGGTTTTCTGTTGCTAATATCACCATGAGCTTTTGGAAATCCACCTCTAGGAACTCCTCCTGAAGTGTGAGTTCCTCAAAGCGGCTCAGTATGATCCTCAGAGCCGCACGCTCCAGTGTAGAGCACACGTGAAGCTCGGCGAACGAGTGCATCCCGAGACAGTTGTCGACATCCAGCAGGCGAATCAAGAAATTCTCACAGGCTTTCTTGAGCGAGCTGAACTGCAACAGGTCCGCGGCCTCTAGAAGACTTTCGACGTTGCTCTGGGTTATGCTGATCTTTGAAGTGTAGACGTAGGTCACCAAAGCACCCAGAATCTCCCCGTCTATGCAAGGTAGGTTGATAGTGTCATTCAAACGTTCTCTCATGTCTAAGGTGAACATTACCTTGAAATAGGAGCTGCGGGCTGATAGGACAGCCTTGTGGCAGTGGAAGAGCTGTCCGGATGAAGACCGCAGGGTGATGTCCGTGAACAGGCCACTGCTGTGGAACTCATGAAGAGCTTCCAGCACTTCTGATGAATGAGAAGTGTCGCAGAACTCGTATGAGTAACCGCTTTGAACTTTTCCAGACATCGCACCTGAAAAAGAGATGATTTTAAACACTGTAAACCCTAATGCTCAAAATAATTAATTGGTTTGAGTAGGGTAAACTTAAAGCTACACTGTGTGATATTTTCCACCATCTAGCGGTGAAAAGGTATATGACCATCCAGTGAATATTAGTTTCTGTTCCTCTCAATTCCAATTTCGTTTTAACTCCTACGATGGCTGATTTAGTCCAAGATTAACATGGCTTCCAGTTCGACCTCGTCCAGGAGTGTTCCTTTAAGTGATGAGGTTACTTTAGAAAACTATTATAATTTGCAGTTATTTAATTTGTCAGTTAACATGTAGGTTATGACAAATGAATAATAGTTTTACGTTTTCGTTATTTTTTTACCATGTCATTGCTAACATCAGCGATCAGGTTCCCAGACGAATGCAAGCTAATCTTAGTAAAGTAACTTTTATCGGTGCTATTGTTATTGTGTATATTGTACGACATCACTAGCGTAAGGCAAAGTTTACATTGTAGGCTATATCAGTCTCAAGCAATCCCCCTCTTCACATTCGACACGGTGCCATTGAGTGCTAAAACGCCAAAGGCGAAGCTTGAATTTACGGGGATGTCCCTCTTTGGCTAATGTACTTTCAAGATGGAGGGGCAACATGGCGACCGGCATTCGAACCGCTCACCCGTATGTATTTTCAACGTAATATTATAAACTTACGAGAATACTTTATTACTTGAAAGAAGTAAATATACATTAATGAGCACATATATTTTTTAAATAACTAAGTGTTTTTAGCTAAGAATAAACTAAAAAAATTACACAGTGTAGCTTTAAAGGCATTATATGATTTTCTAATTAAAATATCCAAAAACCACTAAAACAATGTTATTTATTTTGTCGTCTTGTGTACTTACATTATCCCAAAAGTTTCCATGAATGTTTAAATCCAGAGAAATAAGCTATTTTATCTGGTTTTCTTGATTTACCGCGAGTACCATGTTTTACCGTGCCTATATCGATCTAGCTCACTGCAGTGTGAACAAGTGTCTCATAGTAGCCGCTGAGAGAACGCACAGAGTAGCATTATAACATAACTTTCAACACACTCATATGGATCTAATATGATAAAACAACGCTGCGTTACCCAACATAAGCATGAGCGGAAGAAGTGAAATCGCTCGTCTGCCACATAATAAACGCCTTTGTTTTGAATAAGCGACCTCTAGCGGCGAAAAAACTTGTGGCTTTAAAATAAACAAATTCGTTCAATCAGGTGAACTTTATAAGTATTTATAACTTTTTTTCTTTTGAGTTCACAAAACTGACACATTTTAAGTAATCTGAATTGTTTCATTGTTTTGAGTTTTATGAACTTTATTTATATGAAAATTTAATGTAAACTGGGCTGGGATTTCTATTTCCCAGCATGCTTTGCCATGCCACTCGAAAAGCAGGTAAATGCACAAATTAAGTGCTATATGTTTTGTTTTTGTTTTGGGCAAGATTAATGTTAAGTGTGGGATTTAGTAGTCTTTAATGTTTAGCTATGCTAATTTAGAAGATTTTCTGTAGTGATGGGTTTTTAGTGGGATTTTTTAGGGTTACCATCATGGTGACGAGTGGAGCATGAGATTAGTTAGAGAACAGGTAAATAGTGATGATGGGAGAAACAATGCTTTGAATCAATTGCAAAACACAATTTGAATCAACAAACTGGAGACGGTGTAAAATTCATCCCAAACATGCAAGAAAAAACTAATTGCAAATGTCTTATTGAAAGTGTAATCTATTAAAAGCAATCAACAAATAATCTAATACAATTAAATTTGAAGTGTCTGTAAAATATGTGTTATTTTACTAAATTGTTATTAAATTGTTCTTGTTTTTTTTTATGGAGAGCTTGGTTAATCAGGCCAATAAGAGACTACATTTCTTCCTTTTTTTATACAAATGTGTCAATGAAAATGTGTACAAATGTATAAAATCGACCAGAGATCAGGCAAAATGCCTTTGTCGTATTTATTAGCTTTGTTTTTTTTTAAAGAAATGTAGTTATGCATTTTTATTTCAGTTTTAGTTCTTTTAGTACATAACGAGAAATAAAGGTCTTATTTCAGTTTATTCGTTTAAGTAACAAACATGTCTGTTATTAAGGTTTAGTTAAATATATTAACCATGTGAACGAGTTTTTTTTGGAAGCAACCTAATTTATGCAATTTAACTCTTTATCTAACAACCGAGATATAGCTTGTGACAACTAGCCCCTATGTAAAAACAAGCTTACCCGACCCGTAATGACTGATTTGGCACAGCTCGTCCTTTCTTCGTTGGAGAAGTTTTATCCCCAGCAGTGCAACTTGTGCTCGGACAGATCAGACATGTGGTCCCTGTATTTAGCCTCAGCCACCGGAGAATGTCGAGCTCCTATTTTGGTATCTGTGTATAGCTGGACCCTGGAGAGACTCACTGATGCCTGTCACCCGCCACTAGTGATTCAACACAGCCGCGTCCTTCAGCCATGTGACGACACCAGCATGTTCACAAGCATCCCATCTTTTTAAATACATCTTCAAAATGTCACCAGTCATCGATTCTTCAGTCAACTGAGACATAATACTAGCTTTTAAGTTTCAGTTGTCATGGCAGTGTTGAGTGTATAAGTATAATCCTAATAAGGATTAAAGCCGTTGCATAATAACGCCTGAGAGAAACAGTACCAAGGGCGGCCGAACACCAAGAATTAATCCATTCCGAGAGCTTCACCGTTTTTCTGAACTCAAGAGCGATTGTTTATAGCTTAGTGACGGTGAATTATTGGTGTGTAGTTACGATTAAGTCCACAGGGTACATTAAAAAGACAGAAATAACTCACGGTTACCATGGAAACAGTGCGAGGGTCAAGTCAATGAAGTGTGCGCCTTTCCTGCTTGTTTGAGGCGATTTTTAAAATAAAAATTTAAGTAAAATATCCTTTCATATTAAGTGCTTATGATTTAAGTATTTCAAATGATTCTACAATCTCAATATATATTCAATGCAGAATTGAAATGTGAATTGAATCTCAATATACACACGTTAAAGTGATAGTTCATCCAAAAATAAATAAATGTCATTATTTACATTATTTATCTAAAGTTGTTACAAGCCTGTATGATTTGCTTTCTTCTGTTGTACAAGAAAGAAGATATTTTGAAGAATGGCGGTAGCCAAATATTCTCTGGTCCCCATGACTGCATGGTATTTGTTTTTCCATACTATGGAAGTCAATAGGGGCCAGCAACTCTTTTATAATATCTTTGTGTTCAACAGAAGAAACTTAAGGGTGACAGAATTTTCATTTTTGGGTGAACTATCCCTTTAATCCCAAATTAGTTTGCGAACAGCTAACAATGTTTGGTTCCTGAAAATTAGTTTTAGGTCATAAAATAATAGCTCCTAAAAAATTGGTGTAAAACCGCTCTGCAACATTATGGGAATGTTAGCTATAAAAATGTTGACCAAATTCTAACATTCAAAGAAATTCATTCAGGTTTGGAAAAACTTGAGGCTAAGTAAATTAATGTTTCCCAAAATATGCAGTGTCGGAGTGCCTCTAGGATTGTGGTTGGGAAACACTGGAGTAAATGACAGAACTTACATTTTTTGAGTGCGCTATCCCTTTAAGGAACCGTTCTGTTTGCTGGGATGATTTTAATTTGACATTGCAAACCTTGTGCTCAAGGTTGTGAAACTAAAAAGTGATTTGAATGTGAATTTAATGCAGACTACATATTTTTGTCATGTGATCATATGTGACCCTGGACCACAAAACCAGTCATTAATCACAAGGGTATATTTGTGGCAATAGCCAACAATACATTGTATGGGTCAAAATTATCAATTTTTCTTTTATGCCAAAAATCATTAACATATTAAGTAAAGATCATGAAGATGGTCAATTTTCTACCGTAAATATATATATATATATATATATATAAATAGTAGTAATATGCATTGTTAAGGACTTAATTTGGACAACTTTAAAGGCGATTTTCTCAATATTTAGATTTTTTTTGCACCCTTAGATTCCTAATTTTTTTTAATAGGTTTAAAAATCTCAGCCAAATATAGTCTTATCCTGACAGCATTCAGATGATAAACCCTTGAACCCAAATGTACCCTTATGATGTTTTTGTGGTCCAGGGTCTCAGAAGCAATAAGTGTATCATCTATATCTACCTGTAAAGAGAAGCACACGGAAAAAGGGACTTTAAAAAAAAGTGCTATTTGTTAATGCATATTTGCATATTTGTTAATAAGATGTTGGAAACAGAGGTGGGGACAGTCCCAAAAAGAAACAAGGAAAGAAACAGGGAAAAAAGTGGGGAAAAAAGTGCAGTGTTCAGTGAATGTCTACATTAAAAGTACAAATTGGCCTCAGTTATTTAACTTAATTTTTTTTTGCACAAGGGACAAAAATGACAACCCTTTGCTATGATGAAAAGAGTCACAGTCCACTGCAAGCACTGATGGTTATTGTTTTAATCAAACACATTCACAAATCAGCAACACAAAATAAGGTTTAGTAAACTAATAACAACAACAAAAAGTAAAAATCAGACTATTTTTCCACACTGCTGATTTAGGAATGGTAGTGTTGTGAGCAATGTGAGTAACAGTAAGTAATGAAACTCAGTCAGGCTAGAGCTTTAGATGCTGGAATGTTAAGTGGTTCAGATCAGGCTCAGTGACAGAGATTCAAACAGTGAGCTGTGCAGCCTGTTTCACTAAGGACTTCAAGGCACCAATGTCCCCCAGCAGTGAAGAAATCCCCATGCAGTACCACTGGTCACCACTGCTGGCAGTAGAGGCACTGAAGGACTCCAGCTCCACACCTGCAGCAGCCAAAACCCCTGAGGAAGATAGGAAAGCATCAATAAACTAAGGGGTGTTCGATTCTAGGGCTGCGTCGGAAACCTGGAAAATGCTGCCATCGGAGGACACATTTCAAGGCAGAAGGGCACCAAGACACGTCCGAAACTAATGTTAGCTTCACTTCCTGTCTCCTGAGAGACCTTCATCTGATCGATTTATGAAGGCAGCATATATGTATCCTTCGCTGCCTTTAATATCCCACAATCCTGTTCTTTCCATTCTGTTACAGTTTGAGCTGGGGGAAAAAAGATGGTGTCCAAAAGTTGCGTTTGCGGGTCAGTTTGTGTGTAAAGGGACGTTTTTTACCAACATTTTCAACTTCTGATGTCATTTCTAGCAAGAAATTACTAATTTAGTAATTAATTATTTGTTTAGTTCTCACCAAAGCTCTCTCTATTTTGCTGTAGATCATTAAACAGTTGCAGTGGCTAAGAAGTCTGTCCGAAATTAAATGAGACAAGACACAAGTCATTACACAATTTATTTATTTACCCCTGCCCTGACAAAAAGTCTTAAAATCCCCTTATTAAAACAACATACTTCTGGTGTGACTGTTCAAATTAATCCAATTTAGCGATGACTTGATGAGTAGCTATCAACGTTGCTACCTAGCTGTTGCCAATACCTAATTTTACAGACAGAAAATTCACGAAAAACAGCCGTAGTCGAATATTATGTCAGAATTATATAAACGAGAAAGAAGGTATTCTTTAATGAATTATTCTTATTATAGGATAATGGTCGGGTGATGAGGCTAAACACACATGATCACTGTCTTAAAAGCTCAAAAGGTGCTTGGACAGGAGAGTTGAAGATACTAAAAATGTATACAATATATACAATAATGATATTTATTCTTTATGTGAGTTTATGATTTATGGTTAGTTTAATGATTATGAACACAAGGTAAACCATGGAAAACCAAATCTATATTTATTGCATTAATATACCATCAATTAAACTAAAGCTGGCACGGAGGTATGTATAATTACAAACTGAAGTCTCTATGGATGTTATCTATTTCTAAAGTGAGCTACAGTACATGTATTTTTATTCACATCCAGGAGATCACTGGTCACAACAACCAAGTCTCTCGAACAGAAAAATACATTTAACTTTACAGTTGAGTGAAAATCAATGTCACTCAAGTTTCCTTCACTGTGATTTGTTCTGGTGATTGGTTCGTAATGATCTAAGGTAATCATATGACTGTTCTATTTGTTTTAAGAACTTTTTTG
This sequence comes from Gobiocypris rarus, assembly GCA_023029165.1. Lineage (NCBI taxonomy): Eukaryota > Metazoa > Chordata > Actinopteri > Cypriniformes > Gobionidae > Gobiocypris > Gobiocypris rarus. The sequence goes on from CM040910.1 coordinate 44,034,961, forward strand.
GGTAAGTCTACATGGTCTTTGACCTGAACATCCTTAGTCTGCGTTTTTCTGTTAAATAACCCTTTGACCACTTCTGAGGCCATTATATAAAATATTTCTATCACAAGCTTCAGCAAGAACCAATGAGGTTCATTCTCGTGTTTCACAGCACGTTTGAGCTTCAGCAAGAACCAATGAGGTTCATTCTCGTGTTACGCAGCACGTTTGAGCTTCAGCGAGAACCAATGAGGTTCATTCTCGTGTTTCGCAGCACGTTTGAGCTTCTGCAAGAACCAATTAGTTTATGTTTGATGATCAATGTTTAAATGTGAATAAAAGCCTAAATTCAATATGTTAATCATATGAAGCAATCGAGTCTGTTCAGAAATTTTGGACTAAATGGCTCGATTCATATGGATTAGTTTTATGATCTCTTTATGAAATTTTTGAAGTGTCAAAGTGGTTTTTGCGTAGCTGTCAATGTAGGGACAGAAAGCTCTCAGATTTAATCAAAAAGCTGAACGAAAGTCTTATGGGGTTTGGAACAACATGATTAATTAACAACGAGTAATTAATGACAGAATTTGTGGGTGACGTATCCCTTTAAAGGCTATTTGTGCAGAATATGAATCAGTCTTTACCGGTTATGGAGAGCAGGAGCTCAGTGGAGGTGGCAGCCTTGAAGAACAGCAGGTGTCCGCTGAGAGGAACAGGCTGTCGAAACACACTTCCATTCAGCTCCAACAGCACAGGAACCCCAGCCTGCACCGAGCCAACAGCCTTATAGCTACTGCCGTTCACAGAGATCTCCACAACACACGCCACACGGTCATTTGAGTCCTTATGATCCGTCTTCATCTGGGGGTTTGTGACACAGAGACAGATGTAACATAATTTTTGATTTCATGTAAAATACAGAGAAGTGCAGAAATATGAAACTATGGTTTTGTAAAGTTGCCTTACAGTAATTCCCGTCTCTGCAGCTAGAGGCAGTGCATTCACCAAGTTGGGGCTCTTCTGAGGACCTTCAGTGAGCAAACCAACTACAGCTGCTGAGCTCAAAAACCCAGTGGACTTCTTCAACGACTCCCCTGAATAGCAGAAATAAACAAACAAATACATAATTTGTATATATTTAATAGTCAGTGACAGTAATGGTAAAATAAAAATGCATGATCTTGCCACAAGATGGCATCCTTGCATTGTTGATGATCAAATCAAATAGATTAGAATAATTGTTCAGCCAAAAACATAAATGGTCATTATTTCATTTGTAAGTACTTTATTTAGCTGTAATACTATTTAATAATAATAATAATAATGAAAATTTAAAAATGATCTTTTGTTTCATCAAGACTAAGTTACGTCATGAGTGTTTGCGTCTTTGGCTATTTTCATGGTGAAAACCATACAAAAGATTCCAGGCAACTGATCGCAGTTTAGAGGTACTTTATTTGGGCATTGTGCCGATGGTTTCCTGGGAAAGGAGTAACAAATACATGTTTAATTATTGCATCAAGCAAAGCCATAACTAGATGCTGGTATAAACCTAATGGTATAAACCTGATGTTTTAAAAAGTATTTTCAATTTGGAGAGAATTACATTTTATGTGGATTTTAAGAAGGATTTGTTTGTTGATTTCTGGTCCAAATGGATTGAGTAGAACTCCTATTGGATCAAATACCTTTTTGATATAGCGTGAATGTTTTCTTTTTGATGCGGCTACCTCCTCCTTCTTTGGTAAATAGTTTCTGTGTTGAAACAGAGGATAACTTAGAGATACACTGAGAAGTTTTGTAGTATGAAGAACTTGTCACTGGAGATTTTTGATATTCCTGATTAACAAATATTTTTGTAAACTGGTAAAGTTGAAAAAGTGACAAATGTGAACAGATGTGAATTGTATCCCTTTTCAATAAAAACGTTATTCGTCACAACTGAATATACATCAAAATTCAATTAATGATATTATACTATATTTTTATTATTTTGAATTAGCTTTTCAGTTCTTCACATTTGTATTAGTGTTTGTGTCCTAAAAACATTTCTACATAGATTTTAAGTTAAGCTTATTCTATTTGGTATTTTAGGCAAAATTTGTTTGTTTTTTTTTAATCAAATTTCAACTTTGGTTCATTTAATAACAATCTTTTTTAAGTGGTTTTAATTTTAGTTAACAACAACCATGATCCTAATGGGTTGTGTGTGTGTGTCTAATAATATGTCATTCAAAATTATTCACCCAGAGAGTTATACATCTGTAGTGGTCACACAGGGTTAAGATATATAAGACCTTAAAAACTAAATGTGGTTTATTTTGATAAGGTTTTTTTTCTTCCAGAATACAACATTTTTCTCAGAATTAGCTAATTTATTCCTTAATGATTGACCTACCAAGTGATGTGACATGGACCAGACTGTAGGGTTCTTTAGAAGTGCTGCAGGCCTTCAACACTCTGCCCATGGACTCTCCCAGCCGAATCCACTGATGAGAGTCTGGAGAGAAGGTACTGACCAACACCTGAGCATTGACCTGAGGAGAATAAAGAGATTAAAGTCATGATCTGGTCTACTGTATTGTGATATACATCTAAGTGACACAAATTATCAAAAAACAAATCAAATCTATGGCAGGGACTCCGTCGGTTGTTGACTGGATGGAAGCGGATATGAATCTGAGCTTGCAGACTGCAGAAACGTCACTGGAAGATTTTTGTCAGTTATGAAACTGATTAAAAATTACAAGCTTAATTAAAAAAATGCATGGATGAACTGTTTACAATAAGATCAATAGCATTCACTTACACAATATATAAAAACTGCAAATTTTCATTTCATGCTGACTTTAAACAAAAAAATCCATTTCATTTTTCAAAATTCTTGATTTTTCCAGGTTTTCCATGGTGGAATTTGGATTTAAGAATAAATATCTGTGGTTAACATTACTTGAAGACTTCCATGTTTTGTCCTATAAAATAAATTATTTTATTGCATTATTTACAGATACTTTTGTAATTGTTCAGATTGTACATTTTTATTTTACCTGAACTATTTGACATATAAGGATACTCTTTTATACGGTTAGGAAAATACCCTCATAAGTATACAAAATGTCAAAAAAAAAAAAAAAAAAATCAAGAAAAAAAAAAAATTCTGTTTTAGGGGATAAATATTGCACAATTATATTAAATATTGCACAGTTAATTTCAGAGATTAAAGCGTGACTCACAGCTCCCACTAATGCTTTGCCAGTAACCATGTCCACAATCTGCAGGGCGATATCCTTCCCACACCGAGCCTGTGCTTCTTTAGTGCTGGCTCCCAGATGAGGACAGCTGACAACATTGGGATGGTTCACCAGACCCCGGTTCTTTGGAGGCTCCTGAATCCCCCGAAATAACAGCAACATTAATAGTTGTATTTAAAATATTTTTGCATGTAATGTTAATTATTTATATTTATGCAGCAAAAAGCTAAATGATTTCTCAGTGTGGGTGACCAGCTCTGACCTCAACAAACACATCCAGTCCCGCTCCTCCACACTGCCCCGACTCCAGAGCCCGGAGGAGGGCGGCTTCATCGATGATGCCACCACGAGCACAGTTCACCACCTTCACACCCTTCTTACACTTGGCAAATGAGGCGTCATTGAGGAGACCTGAGTAGTACATCACCAAAGGGTTGATTTTACACTGGGGCAAATCTAGCAGCAAGGACACACGGATGGAAATTGGGATTTGGTCTCTGGATGGATGGACGGATAGGTAGACGGGCAGATGGGATAGGGATTTTATTGGATGGATGGACGAACGAACAGGTGGATGGACACATGGAAATTGGGATTTTATATCTTGATGGATGGATGGAAATTTGGATTTAATCCTGTGATGAATGGACAGATGAAAATTGGGATTTTATCTCTTGATGGATGGATCGAAATTGGGATTTTCTCTCTCGATGGATGGACGGAAATTGGGATTTTATCCTGCGATTAATGGACAGATGAGAATCGGGGATTTATCTTTCAATGGATGGATGGATTTATAGAAATTGGGATTTTTTTTTCAATAATCAACATTAAAACATTTATTGGATTATATTACAAAAATTATATTACATTAAATGGAGGTACCTCAGGATTTTAGACTTGGCATCCAAGCAGCGGCAATATGAGATGAGATGTATTGCAATATTTGTCAAAATAATCACAATTGTATTATTTAACCAAATTAAGCAGCCTGAGCAAACTGGCAAAGACACATGTCCTGTTTAGGTTGTGTGTACCTGTGGTGGAGGGCATGAGTGGAGTGTGGACTGTGATATAATCACACTGCGGCCACAGCTGCTCCAGAGACATCTGCTCCACACCCCAGCCCGCAGAAACCTCCGGAGGCGTGATGGGGTCGTACCCAATGGTCTAATAGGGACGCAAAAAGTTCCATCTTGGTAAAACAATAAAACACTTCACTAAATCACTTTAGGTCAAGTCCGTTTTTACATCACAAAGATCTTACCTTCATACCAAAGGACTGCATTCTTGTCGCCACCTCTTTGCCGATTCTTCCAAGCCCTACAATTCCAAGAACTTTTCCATACAGCTCTGCACCCATGAACTGCAAAATCATTAGCAGAGCACTCAGCCATCTACCATAACAATGTGAAGCAACACATTCAGTGATCACATTTGATTAGTGATGACTGAGTTACCACAGACAGGAAAGCATGGCTATGGAATGGCATGCTGGCATACTGTTTCTGCAGTATGTACTTTGTACACTAATGAGCTAAAACATTATGACCAGTCACAGGTGAAGCAAACAACGTTGATTATTTCCGAACAAGGCCACATTAAGGTCTGAGTAGATTAGACAGCAAGCAAACAATCATTTCTTGTAATCAACGTGTTGGATGCAGGAGAAATGGGCAGGAATAAAGATCTGAGGAGATCTGACAAGGGCCAAATTGTTATAGCAAGGCAACTGGGTCGGAGTATGTCTGGGTTGCTCTCGATCAGCAGTGGTGTGAATTTACCAACAGTGATCTGAGGAGGGACAAATCAGTTTTGGGTGCCCAAGGCTGATGGATGCACGAGGACAATGAAGGCTATCCCGTCTGGTCTAAGAAAAACAGAAGGTCTACTGTGGCACATGACATCAAATTTTAAATGATATTACAGGAGGAATGAGTCACAACACACAGTGGTGGTCTCTGATGCAAATAGGGCTAAGTAACCACAGACCAATCCGACTGCCTACGATGACCCCTGTCCACTGTCGAAAGCGCCTAAAATGGGCACGCGAGCATTGGAACTAAACCTTGGAGCAGTGGAAGAAGGTCGTCTGGTCTAATGGGTCCTGTTTTCTTTTACATCACATGGATGGCCATGTATAACCAAAGGAGGGAGTGTGATGCTCTGGGCAATGTTGGCAACTGCTGAGAAACACTGAGTCTGGCCATTAATTTGGGTGTATATCTGATATGTGCCATCTACATAAACATTGTTGGTACACCCCTTCATGACAATGGTGGACATGGCCTCTTGCAGCAGGATAATGCATCCTGCCACACTGCACACATTGTTCAGGAATGGTTTGAGGAACATGATGGAGAGTTCAAGGTGTTGTCCTGGCCTCCACATTCCCCAGATCTCAATCCAATTTGAGCATCTGTAGGATGTGCTGGACAAACAAGTTTGATCCACGGTGGATCCACCTCACAACCTACAGGACTTGAAGGAACTGATGCTAACATCTTGTTGCCAGATACCACAGGACACCTTCAGGGCTCTTGTAGAGTCCATGTAGAGCACACAGATAACAAACAGCATATAAGGCATAATGTTTAGGCTCATCGTGTGTACTGTACTATACCTGGATGATTTGCCAAAATTTTACAACATGTTGTTGCATGCAATACTCTATCCCACAATGCAATGCCCTGTACATATTCCATCTGTGATTTCCAACAGCCACACAAACAGAGGACAAAAAAAAAAGTGTACATACCTTTTTACGATCCCATTTTCCATCTTTCATTGACATGACAGCCTGCGGAATATGTCTAAGAAATGCAGAAAATAATAATTGATATAACATTTTAAAAAGGTGTTTTATAGGAATTAAACATACAAACTTAAATAATAATTGTGAAAGCTTAAAGGGATAATATCATGTATTTGTTATCATTTTATTTTATTTTATAAGTCTACAGTCCAAAGCAGCCAAAATGTAATTTATTAATTAATTTTTTGACCATTTTCTACCCTATTTCAGACCCACAGTCAGACAGAAGAGACTTCTGAATTCTGAAAGTTACAATAATTTCATAATACAATGAATTCTTTATCTCGAAACTTGATATAAACCCTTTAAAAACAAACAGAAGTTCTTTATTAAATAATATTTTTGCCAGTTTACCTTGACAAGCTCATCAAAAGAGCACAGGTGAGCTCAGCAGCACTGATTGTGTTTCCACTTGGAGTGCTAAAAAGAAGAAGAAGAAAAAGGTAATCTTTCAGCCATCACCTTCACTAATACAAAATAAAACACAATATTTAAAGGGGATATCTAATGCTATTTAATGTATTCGGGCTTATTTACACTGATAAAGAGTTGGATTCTCATGCTAAACATGGCCAAGGTTTAAAAAAATGAGTAGGATGTATGACAGAGTATTTCTGTTCCAAATACACTCCTTCAGGATTCGCATACGTTTCGGAAAGTTTTCTTCGAGCATGGCCCTCTATGATGTCATAAAGGGTGGAATTCCTAGTATGGGCACTTCTCCCGGATGAGTTTGTGCACATCAATCAGAGCGAGAGCGAGAGCAAGAGCGCTCCCATCAACAAGCTTCGCTCGGATTACGGAAGCCGTCGGCAGCGTCGTTATTTTGTTTTTAGACAAACAATGTCACTAAAGAAGCGTGTTTCTGGTTCTGAGGGAAAGATAACCTTGTGTTGTGCAAGTGTGTTTGTCTGGTTCCGGCATTTCAGTGACGAAAGTTTTATAAACAAGGCTCAGTTCAATGTTGGATTTGCAGATCGTTTGAAACTGAAAGATGTTGCGGTCCCAGCGATAAAATATTCTGGTCATGAGTCGGAACTGCAGGCGGTGAGTGAAACTGCATCAAATGCCTGTTTTTTATGTGCATTTAAATGTAAACAACACGAATATACAGTGAATCAAAAGTTATCCAGGGATAATGCCATGAGGTATTGTGTGTGACTATTAAGCTCCACTCACTACACACCTCCACGAGCTCGGCTGTTTTCAGAAGGAATCGGTACAGCGTATCTGTCTTTTATAAATCTGATCAAACTAAAGACTCTTCAGAGATATGAAGGATGCAGTTCTACTCTATAGGTACTCAAGCTTAACATGAGATTGGCAGAAAATGTGTTATGTACCCTTTGAATAAAAACGTTTAGGAAAGGACTTCCTAGCCATTCTGCTTAGCACCTTTTACAATGTGTGTTTAATGAGAAAAAAGTATATATTATACCTAGTTAAAATGACACAAGAGTCAATAAATGATGATGATAGTTTCATTTAGGGCCAAAAAAATTCAACAGAATACACAACAGAGTACACAACTAGTGCAACCTGCTTTCGCATTGAGAATAGAGGTCAGAGCAAGACTCGACACGCTTCATTACTTCATGACAATGATTCCTCTCTTGGTTGCTGCATCCACATCCACATTGTCAACTCCTGTTCCGGCCCGGCCAATGATCTTCAAGTTACTCCCAGCATTGATGACATCGGCAGTAACTTTAGTTGCTGATCGGACAACTAAACCATCATAATTCTAGGGAGGGAAAGATTCAAGACAGGACATGTAAACAAAAATGGGCATGTAAAAGGTTTTACTAATTCTTGTCACAAGTCACCATGCATTCAGTAACAGTTACTGCTGATTTACTTAGTTCCCATGCCTTCCTATGTATATTATATTGTATTGCTATTATATGATATTGACCTCATAACCAAGCATGAATGCATGCAATGCAGTGATGCAATGACAGAAGCATGGTAGTGATGAAAAATTATAAACTACGCACGCAAATAACATTACCTCATAAGTTAAAAACACACGCAGAGAGCAAAACACACTTGCATTACGCATAATACACAGGGGAAAAGTCTGATTGATTGTTTGGAGCCTAATAACATCATAAGTTGTGAATCGGTTGAAATGATTCATATGGTGCAGATACAGGCTGCTGTTGCATCAGACTCTTGAAGAGGAGGAGGAGGAGGAGGAGTGACACACAGTCAAACACAAACTTTATCAAAAGGCACGCATTCACATGCTAATATTTGATCATCACATTTTGCATCGCATGGAAGACGCCATTACGCTATCTTTGCGGCGATTCAAATCCAGGCACTTGATATTCCGGAGAAGTTGCTGCAGAAGTTGAAGAATCACTTAACGTTACCTGAATCTCTGCAATCAACTCTTCTTTAGTCATCTGCTTCTCCGTCACTTCAATGCCATTCTCCTGAAGAATAATTTTGCAGCATGGATCAACACTTTCACTGATTAAAACGCGTTTGACTGATACCGGGGCCATTCCTGTTGATGCACTGACTCGACGCGCGCGACTCAAAAGACTGATCGCGTGCGCCGCTGATGTTCTCCTCCTGCTCCTTAAACTCCGCCCTTCACGCGCCCTCCCTAAAGTTCCTCCTGCCACTGCAACAGAGCACAGTCAACCGCAGAAATTACAAATAAAGGAAGAAATCATAAGGAAATGACTTGATCAAACAAGTACAATACATTTTTGATTAAATTAATCCTTTTATTTATTATAACTTGTAACTGTATTTATTCTTTCATGTATTAATTTCCTTATTTACTACATTTATTTATCCCAGATACATATTTATTTATTCATGTATACATTTATTTATTTTTCCCAAATGCATTTAATTTAGTTTGTTTATTTCACATAAATTTATTTATTTGTTTATTAATTTATTTTTACCACATTTATTTATTTCCACTTTTATACATTTCTTGATGTCTTTTCCTATTTTTACATTTATTTATTTCACATAAATGTATTTCTTGTTTGTTTATACATTTATTTATTTTTCCCACATGCATTTATTTATTGACACTTTTATATATTTCTTTGTGTATTTTTATTTTCCTATTATTACATCTATTTATTCTCACATAAATGTATTTATTTGTTTATTCATTTTTCCCACATGCATTTATTCATTTATTTCCACTTTTATATACTTCTTTAAGTATTGTCCTATTTATTTATTCTCACCTAAATTAATTTATTTGTTGTGTTTATTTTTCCACACGTGTTTATTTATTTGCACTTTTGTTTCTTATTATTACATTTATTTATTTATTCTTAATTTCTGCAGGTTTGGGCCTCCATACTTTAAAGGTTGTTTGATCTATTTATTTGAGCTTAAAGTGAATATAAGATGAAAAGAAGGTTATCACAGGTCAGTTGGACTAACTCTTCACACAAGCTCAGGCATCTGACTAATTAGGTGACCACATGACAGACATTTATTCTGTTGCCTTTTTCTCTCGTCTCGTGGACTTATCAGTAATAATCGTAATAAGTTTATGTATTTTTTATTGTATTGAAATGTGACCGTTAAATTATTTATTTATTTATTTATAAAAATATTTTTAAAAAAACGTGTTGACTGTAATGTGTTTCTCTGTTTACATTTTGATAGCCTTTAACAGGTCAGGTTATTTAATGGCAAGTTCCTGTTGTGAGACTTGTCTACCCTATTTACAAGTTAATATCACTGAAGTAAAACAATGTAGGAGAATTTACATTATGAATATATTTTGATGTAACAAACAAAACACATCGCTCTGTTTAATTAGAGGTCAAGTTAAATTAAACAACAAATAAGTTAATAGTATTAATGAGGCTATATTAGTCTACATATTAACATTCATGTTTGTTTGCTACCAGACCAGGAAGAAGAGCTTACAGAAGTATTATCAAAAGTTATATACTAATAAATTATTTCATTACATCACATTTAAACTTTTTATTAGGTTTTATGTATATTATGTGTTTTATTTTTGTGTGGTGCAAGGGTGTCTCTGTGGGAGCACCCTAAATTTCGTTGACAATGACAACTCTACTCTACTCTAATGTTACATCAATTTGTTTTGCTGGCCCTTTAAGGACGGATTTGCATGACGTCACCAACTTCTCAGGCAGGGTTGCTGGGGAACAGTGTAACAAAAGTTTAAATGGTTGCCGAGCAACACAGTGTCGAGAGTCCGAGCATGTTACCAACGTTAGCCAAGTCTGTCGATGTATGAAGGAATAAAAATACAAAAACATCTCAATATACGTCTAGATCAACGAATGTGAGAGGAAATACAAAGCAGCTAAAATGTCAACCGCCTCAGTAACAACAGGTGTCGTCCAGTACGGTCGGAGGAAAGGCTCGAGTAAACAAGGTGAGAATTAAAAAACCCACTGTGCACCAGTCTATCAGAGAATAAATAATGTATTGTAATTACAATTTGGAAATGTTGTCGAATGCATACAGTTGTGAGTTCGAAGATGGAGAAAACCGAAGCAGACCTTCGTCAAGTGGTAGTTTTGTCCAAAACTGAGTGGCAGCGCATTCAGGACAGTGTGAACGGTGTGAACCATCACAACAGAAGTGTCATTGCAGCAGCCGAACAGCGGGAGGCGCTGCACATGCGCTCTAAAGAGCTCGTCAAGCACTGGTCCAACACCATTGCTGTAAGTATCATTTCTGCATTTATAGCTCTCTTATTAGACACACTGAGCAATAATACTTGCTTGAAAACCCCCCAAATTTGCCCTAAAACAAAATATACATTAACATAATTTTGATTATACACTTTTGAGGAGTAAAATATACCTATCATGGCAATTAATCAGTCTTTAGTAAGAAATAAGAATCATTTATTAATAAATTAATAAATAAAAAAGCTGTTTATTGTGTTGGATTTTGCTCTTACGTATAAGGTATTATATTTAGTTTTTAATATATATATTTTATATACTTCTCTCTGTAAAAATGTAAATTGAATGACATCTTGATGTCATATTTTTGGTTTTCTTCATTAAATCAATACTCGGGTCTCTGGGTGTTAAAGGGTTAGTTCACCCAAAAATGAAAATTAGCCCATGATTTACTCACCCTCAAGCTATCCTAGGTGTATATGACATTCTTCTTTCGGACGAATAAAATCGTCTGAAGTTATATTAAAAATAACCTGGCTCGTCCAAGCTTTATAATGGCAGTGAATTGTTGTTTCATTTTTGAAATCCATAAAAGTGCAGCTATCCATCATATAACTGCTCCACATGGCTCGGGGGGTTAATAAAGGCCTTCTGAAGCAAAGTGGCGCGCTTTTGTAAGAAAAATATCCATATTTAAAACTTTATAAAGTAAATTATCTAGCTTTCGCCAGATCGGAAAAAAAGCGTAACTGTGTGCAATGTGTTCAGATGTAGCTTAAGCATTTTGAACTCCGAGAGGCTACTCTTTTTTCTTTAAGTTGAATACAGAAGGCTATCTTGTGGAAGCCAGACATAAAGTTTTAAATAGGGATATTTTTCTTAAACAAACGCATCGATTCGCTTCAAAGGGCCTTTATTAACCCCCTGGAGCCATGTGAAGTGGAGCAGTTATATGATGGATAGATGCACTTTTCTGGACTTAAAAAACAAGGCAACAATTCACTGCCGTTATAAAGCTTGGAAGAGCCAGGACATTTTTAATTAAACTAACCCTTTAATATGAGGCTTACAGTAACAAAGTACAACCAACACATCTGATTTTGTCCTTACAGGGACAACGACAAAAAAAGCTGGAGGCGAAAACAATTCGCGAGGCGATCGAAGAAGAGGAAAGGAAACTACTTGACATAGAAGAAGCGAAATACCAGGCCCAGATACGAAAGGAGGCCATTGAGAAATCAAAAACCCAGCAGTACTACCAGACCGACAGAGTGAAAGGCTTCCATGTTTGTGTCTCGCATCATTTGATCACAAATCTTTTTCTGTGGTAAAATGTTAGTAGAAACTATCCTCTTGTTTTTTTAGAGCGCTCTGATGCTGGCAGAGGTTCTGAAGGAAAGGGAGGCTCAGATCGAGCTAAAACGCATGCAGCAGAATGCCAGGAAAGACGTAGACAGAGATATCTTGGCCAAAATGGCTTGGAGAGAAGAACAGGCCATTCATCAGGAGCAGCAGAAAGCCCTGCAGAGGAAACACGACCAACTGGCCATTGCTGAGAGCTTGAAACTACAGTAAGCAGAAATTAAAGTGCAATGCTTCAGTGCGTTTGGAAAAAATCTAACAAAAATATGCTAGAACTGTTTTGATAACTGTCCAATTATGATATAAATGTTATTTCTGAATGTTCAAAACATCCAGTTTTTAAAATGAATGATTTTCTTGGTTATGCAAACATAAAGGAAACATTCCACTTTAGCATTCTTCAAATATTATCGGAATGTTACTTTTGAACAGTCTTGGGGAAAGAAACCTTTAAAAGTAATGCGTTACAATATTGTTACATTCTAAAAAAGTAACTAATTGTATTACTTAGTTACTTTTGATGGAAAGTAATGTGTTGCGTTGCTTTTGTGTTACTTTTGCTTGCTGCTTGTTTAATAAAAAAAAAAAAGGTTTTGGCACATGTACCAAAAAGTCAAACGGATATGGGGAAATGCAAATTCGCGCTTATACAGTAGTACAGAAATTCAGAAATTCAAAATGTGCAATTTCAGCTATAAAAAAATTTAAAAAATGAAACACAAATGCGATGTTTATCTAAAGTTATTTTTGTCCGGAACTTTGAGAGAACATTGCCAGAACATTATCTAAAGTTCTGAGAACATGTAAGCTGGGAATTACCCTGAAAAGACCTAATGCAAGGCGTCTGATGTTCCCCTCTCTATTAGGTTAAAGGATCATGAAATGAAGAAAGAGCAGGAGAGGCAGGAGGTCAAAAAGGAGGCTGAAGAAATTGAGCGACTCCAAGATCTTCAACTATGGGAAGAATCCATGAAAGAGCACAAGAAACAGGAAGAGAAGAGAAGCATGATGAATTCTCTTCGCGTAAGGCGGTTGTTGGACAACATTCACACAGAAAAAGCAGATTGAATCAGATGCTGTTCTGAAATCCCTTCTTCTGTTTTCCATCAGGACCATTTGACCAACAGAGAGCTGATGAAAGCAGCTGAGGCCCAGAGACAGGAGGAAGAGGAGGAGAAACGGAAGCAGCTCGCCAGCCATAAAGAAAAAGTGATGAAAATGAGGAAAGAAAAGCAGGAGGAAATATTTAGGTACTGTGCATAAGACAATGGAAATGTGTCCTGTGGTGGGTATAAATGACAAGGTTCTCATTAGTGTCAGAAATAAACTTCTTTATTTTGCTCCCTGCAATTTATTTTCAGGAGCATTTTTTACATTTACAAGGGAATGTTATAAAACACACAGCATGCTAATTATTTATGTTAATCATTTACAGCACAAACTAAACTTGATATATTAAATGATAGATAACAAATCAAATGACTTTGGGAGCATTTTAAATATTTTAGGCATTTTTGTTATTTTACTATTATTTATATACTTTAGTAATGTTTTGAGTTTGCTTTTATTTTTATATTTTCAGTGTAAGATTTAGGAATTTTGTCATTTTTTTAAATTCTTTACATGCTTTAATTTATATTTATTTTAGTGTGGTCAAATTGATTACTCGTGATTAATCGCATCTAGCATACATATGTGTGTGTATATATTATTATATTTATATACATATGTGTGAGTGTATGCATCTGTGTATGCACATAAATGATGTATTTATTTTATATGTAAGTATTTATGTATGTATGTATAAATATGTGTGTATATATACAGTATACACACACAGACATTTATATAATATATATAAATATAATAATAAAATATATACACACACACATATATTATGTAAACAAAAACATTTATGTTAGATGTGATTAATCGCAATTAATCGATTTTGACAGCACTAATTATTGTTTTAGTTTTAGTAATTTTAGTACTTCACCTTGCTAATTAAAATTCAATTATTTGACAAGTTTCTCATCTAAATTCTCATCATATTTAACCAGCTACAACCTGCTCTTTCTGAGTGTTTGTTTCAAATGCAAACTTGCTTGCAAACCAGCATATATAAATCTACTAATTCAAAAGATTGTTACCTGACATACAAATGGACATCCACCTTTCTACAACATGCTCATCCATGAATCAGATTATGGAAGTCATGGAAATTCACTGTGTGGGTGAAGTACAGGAACCCTGGAGAGAAAGTATAATTATCTCCAGTGCTTGCTTTATTTCAGAACTGGGCTTGAATTTGTCTTCTTTCTTTTTTGTGTGCTTAAGAGAGCTTCAAAGACACAGAGAGACTATTATACAGAAGTTAGCCGTGCAGAAGCAGCAAGAAATCAGTAATGAGGAAGAGATCGTCGCAAAAGCAGTCGCTGAACGTGAGGCCAGACAGGCCCGAGAGCAGCGTGAGAAAGAAGAAAAACATGCAGCCATGTTGAAATCTATCGCTGCACACAGAGAATCCATGGTAAATGATCTATTCCTGATGTTTTTATACATATGAAATATTTCAAATGTATGATTTTGATTTTAAGCTTTGTCTAATGGATGCATGCATGATTATTTCATTTTTTTAAATAAACTATAAGCTACTATAGCCACAAGAGACCATGTCTTACAGTGATATTTTACCACAGTGATGTTGTGTTTATGACCATTAATTATATCATTTGAAATGTTTTTGTTGAAATAAACATTTTTCTCAACTCTATATCAGAGGCAAGAGCAGGAACGAAAGGCAGAGGAAGAAAAACAGAAAGCTCTAGAGATGCTGAATGCAAAGAAGGAAGCAGATAAAATCTTCATGAAAAAGCAAGAACTTCAAGCTCAAAAAGCTAGAGAAGAAGGAAAAGTGCTCCAAGACATCTACATACAAGAAATGGTGGGTATAGCGCTTAATATGTTTTATTTTAAGCATTGAACTCATAATTTCTCTCAAATGTAACATTGGTTTTGTGAAGGCTGAAAAACGTGCAAAGGATCACCGTTCAAAGAAAGAACAGAAGGACTTTGTGGCGAAGAACACCACTCTCATTATTGAGGAGGAAAACCAGTTCCAGAACTATGCCAAACAAGTCATCGAAACGGCTGAGAAGACAGGGAGAAACATCTACCCACTCCTGAAGGCTGGCAGAGAGGGCATCGGAGGGGGCCTGGGGCCCATGTTCAGTGGAATTAGACCAAGCTATCTAGTCCATGATGAGTCGGGTGTTCAGATGCCCAATTATATGAGCGGAACCACTCAAAACATAAAAGAGCTGCATGAGACCCCTGACATTCAGCTGTCCAAGAAAAGATTAGGATTTAACTGGTAATCCTTTACAACATCTAGTTGTTATAATGGCTCTCTCTTGCAATAATAAAGAGTTTATGCAAAAGAAATGTTAATTTGCTTTTATTAAAATATACAATTGGATGTTTATAAGTACTGTATGTTTAGAAATATTCTGATGTACGAATACCTCAAAGAAAACATGCTTGGTTATAAATAAATAAGTACGGTATTATTATTATAAATAAGTAAGTTAGTATTATTCTGATATATAGCTTATTTTTCTTTGTGCATTATACAAGACAAACATGCAATAACTAATATAGGTATTATTTCTATGATAAAAACAAGAACATTGATATTTATATCATGATATTTCACTTTTTTTCTTTTTTTGTGCATAGTATATACATTTAGTACGTTTTTCATCGGTTTTATGTCTATATAAAAATATAAATATAAAAGAAAATCACTTTTGCAGCAGCTATAACATATTTTACCTTCAAAGTAGCCACATTTTTCCTTCTCTGTAAACTTTTTTTAAAATCATGTTATAGATATATATCCATTTAGTCAATCAACAATACAATAAAAGAAAAAAATATTCTATATTAAATATTATTAAATTAAAAAAATATATTCATTCATTCATGATAATGATTTACTTGAGTAATTATAAATTTACCTGTTTTAATAATTAATACATGTTTATATAATTTATATTCATTATGGGTTCACTTTTGTCCAATAAATATAAATATTCAATCACAGGGTGAGACTTTTATTTTGACAAACACCGTGACTTTTGGCTGTGCGCTTCATTAAACAGGAAGCCAGTAGCAACATTGATCATGACAGCCCTAATTTTGCCCTTTTCTGTTCTTTTGGTCAATAAAACATTGTTCTTACATGCACGTTAAGCATCTGTGTAACATCCACGAGCAGTAGCGTGCATCTGTGGGGCTGTGTTAACCCATCTGACCACATCTGTCCTCCAACACGTGTCCTGCTGTAGCACAGGACACTCATGCTGTGTGTTACATATGTGTTATGGCATAGCAGCTTGAAGAAGGTACTGTGAATCTCTCTTATTCAGGTTTATTTAGATATAGCACATGATCCTGTGTCAAAATCACTAAGTGTCAAAATTAAAATGTATTAACTTAGTGCTATGGCAAAGCTTGACTTGAGATAATTCATGATAATAAAACATGTCGTGCATGCATTCATGGTGACATTATATATATGTGTGTGAGTGTGTGTGTGTGTGTGTGTGTGTATATATATATATATATGTATATGTATACATGTATATGTGTGTATGTGTATATGTGTGTATGTATATATGTATATATATATATATATATATATATATATATATATATATATATATTATATATATTATATATATATTATATATATATATATATATATATATATATATATATATATATATATATATATATATATATATATATATATATGTATATGTATATATATATATATATATATATATATGTATGTATATATATATATATATATATATATATATATATATATATCAATGTGTGTGTGTGTATATATATGTGTGTGTGTGTGTGTACCGGTCAAAAGATTGGAATAACTATTTTAATGTTTGTAATATTGTAAAATATTATTACAATTTAGAAATAATGGTTTTCTATTTTATTATACTTTTAACTTATAATTTATTTCTGTGATCAGAGCTGTATTTTCAGCATCATCACTCCAATCTTCAGTCACATGATCCTTCAGAAATCATTATAATATGCTGATTTATTATCAATGTTGGGAACAGTTATGCTGCTTAATATTTTTTGGGAATCTGTGATACTTTTTCAGGAATAATTTATGAATAAAAATGTAAAAAGAACAGCATTTATGCAAAATACACATCTTTTCTAACAATATAAATATTTACTATCGCTTTTTATCAATTTACCACATCCTTGCTGAATATTAAAAGTATTAATTTCTTAAAAAAAAGAGAATTTATATAATATAATTATATTATATATAATTAACTGGTAATCCTTTATTATATATAATTGTTATATTATATTAGGGGTGTAATGATACTTTAAGTTTTTACTAGATTATATTATCTAATTATCTTTTTATTGATTATTATTCATAATACATATTGTCACTATCCACGATACATATTGTTGCATTTTTGTATTGTGATATATTGACACTATATTATGATGAATATGTGTGTCTTGTCTAGACTTCACTCATATATCATATATGAGTATGACTTCCAATAAACTCACATACATATATTCTGAATTTTGCAGCAGTAAATATAATACATAGATAATATAAAATATAAATAATATACCCTATATATTCTTCTGAGTTTACTTGAAGAATGCACAGGTGGATTGCAGTTTCGAATGCTTTCTGAAGGAACTGAAATAAATGAGGAATGTACAGTGAGGTCCACTAGTGAAAATTCAAATGTATTTTTATGAACATAATAATTTGAGTGCACAATTTACATGCATTTCAGAATGTCTTAGTGTTTGCTATTTCTCTCTTTTGCTTTAATAACAGCAGCGCTTTAGTTGACATGGACAAAACTTGATGATCTGATTCTTCGGTGCGTCTGCTCTCTCTGTATGTGGAGTGACTCCTGACGGCGGCCGTCCTCTGCCATGTTTCGGCTCCGATCGCTTCGGGTATGTTCCCGAAGGTTGTTTCACAGTGGAGCGGTCAGCCGTGACCAACTTCTAGACCAGCTTCAGACGTGTTCTGCTGAGGACCAGGTGTTCGACGTGGTGGGCCTGAACAAAGCCAAGCTGTCCGTCAACCATGTGAGCTGTGCTATTGGACTGCTGTGGCAGTTTCAAAGGGAGCGGCCGCAGATGCTCAGGACATTTGAGTTCGTCCAGAATCACCCGCAGTTCCTGACGCTTCGAGTCCTAGCTGAAAACAAGATCAGCCTCATGGATGACGGTTCGGTGGTGAAAATGCTTTATGATGTGCTCAGGTACTGCGTGAACATGAAGTGAAAGCTCTGTTCCACCTAGATAGTATTTTAATCTGTTATACACTACCGGTCAGAAGTTTGAAATAATTAAGATGTTTTAATGTTTAAGAAAGAAGTATTTTTTGCTCGCCAAGGCTGCATTTATTTGTAATATTAACCGTAATATTGTATTGTAAAATATAATTTATTCCTGTCATCAAAGCTGAATTTTCAGCATCATTACTCCAGTCACATGATCCTTCAGAAATCATTCTAATATGATGATTTGCTGCTAAAGACACATTTATTATTAATATTATCAATGTTGAAAACAGTTAGGGTTAGGGTGCTTAATATTTAGTTGAAATTGTGATCCACTACTATATTTATATCTTTTGAACTCTCAATTAATCAAAGGATCCTTAAGAAAATTACAGTATTGCGGTTTCCACTTAAATATTAAGCAGCAAAAACATTGATAATAATGAGAATCATTATTAATACTGTAATGCATTGCATTGGACAGGCAAAGTTATTCTAATGTAGCAGACGACTGGAGAGAAATGTTGATTATAATAAACTCTGAATTAAAAAAAAATGTAACCAGTGTTTGTGTATGCAATGTATTTTATGCTTTAAGTGTTGTCAGTAATTTTGCACCATGCTAGCACCAAACTCAATTATGAATCAAAAAGTTTTTCAAGCATTTGGTCACTTATGAGGTTCTACTGCAGGTAGGATGCCTCTTTTCTAGGTTCTGGAACAGAGCTACTGGCTAAACTACACTGTAAATATGGTCTCCACATAAAATCTTTGTGGGAATATAGCCCTATTTTGACTGCATTTGTCTTGTTTTGCAGGCTTAAAGTAGAACATCACGACTCTCTTGTGCAGCAGTTGGTGACAGAGGCTTGGAACAGACTGGAGAGGTACATGACAGCTCATAAATGCTCCCACTTCTGTGAGAGTTTGATGATTTCAATGACAGGAGTATGTGTGTACATAGTGTATGTGTGCATATTTTGCACTAAACGAAAGTGAAATGAAATAAAAATGTGCATATATATTTACAGTATTAAAATATGCACAAATATGCATATATTCTATATAAAGAAACATAAAATATAGATTATATTTTTTAAATTAAAAAATGCATACGTGTATATATATTATTATTATTATTATTATTTAAATCAGCAAAACATGGCCCAACGCCCATAAATGTCCCATAAAAGTGCGCTTTCTGTGCTTTACAGATTCCAGATGACAACACTTTCAAAGTTTGCGGTTTGTCTGAGCGATCAGTTCCTGCAGCACAGCCCTCTGATGGGTCAGATTACTCAAATAGTGAGTCAGAGACTGGACTCTATTCAAGACGCCAGGTGTGTTTTTAACCATCAAGCAACTTAAAGGTGTAGTGCACCCGAAAATAAGTGTATTTTACACATGTCCTCCGTCTTTACAGAGTGCTCACACCCTTAATGATCAGTATTTTTGCCCTGGTGTCACCACAACTGCGGGATGCGCTGCTTAAAAAAGCGGATACCCTTTTGGACAAGATGGACCTGTTTCACTTCAACAACCCCAGAAGGGTGGTGCAGTTCCTCCGAAACACCAGGTATATCCACCGACCCCTCCTGGAGAAATGCAACCAGCTTCTCCTGCGGAACGTCGCCCATCTGGACGCAGAGCACATCAGCATCATCCTGGGACTGTATCAGTCGATGCAGTACAATAACTGTGATTTCCGACTGGCTGCGAAACAGAGACTGGTAGAGTTGGTGGACACAAGCACTGATCCTGCCACCTTCACCAAACTCTTTGCTTCTCTTGGACCAATGGCAGGGCAAGGTATCAGAGAGGGGTGAGCAAGGGAAAGTATCCCTTATTTTTTAAATTATTTCTTATAGTGTACTTTAAAGTGTTATTAATGTAATATGGAAGCTTGTTTCTGCTATGGAATAAAATTAAAGAAGGTAATTACTACTTTTTGTCTCACAATTCTGTGCAAATGCTAGGTTACAGTATTTCTGACTTTATTTCTCATATGTGACCCTGGAGGGTATATTTGTGGCAATAGCCAACATGCATTGTATGGGTCAAAATTATAGATTTTTCATTTATGCTAAAAATCATTTATATATTAAGTACAAATATATTTTGTTCTGTAAATATATCAAATGTATTATTATTAGTAATATGCATCGCTAAGGATTTCATTTGGACAACTTTAAAGATTTTCTCTTTTCCAGATTTTCAAATAGTTTTATCTCAGTCAAATTTGTCCTGACAAACCATACATCAATGGAAAGCTTATGTATTCAGCATACAATTCAACAATTTCAAACAGTTGACCGTATAACTGCTTTTGTGGTTCAGGGTCACATATATTCATATATTGTTCAGGTTGATTCCTCTGACTTTTGACCTCAACTCCTTGGTATCAGTATAACAGAGTGCTACAGTGACTGTCATTTTCTCCATTGGGATTTATGCCATGAACCACCAGACCATCCATTGATTTGTGTGATTGGTTTTCCAGGTTAGAGAGTACTGCGCTGCTATTGGCTGATGAGCTGAATCCCCAGCAGGCTTTAGTAGTGGTGGAGACGATGGAGGAGATTCATTGCAGGAACCTTCAGTTGATAAACAAGTAAGACGAGTAATCTGCATTGTCACATGTCAGAACTTCATAGACCAATACTTTTCACAGTTAGGGTTTGGTGGCACGATTCAAATCTTATGTCACTGCAATAATTTTTTACTGTTCAAAAGTATGGGGTCAGTTTTTTTTTTTTTAAGAAATAATTCAGTAAGGATGCATTAATTTGATCAAAATGACAATAAAGACGTTTACATTGTTACAAAAGATGGAGCAATGATGCTGAAATTCAGCTTTGCCATCACAGGAATACATTACATTTGAAAACTTATTCAAATAGAACGCAATTATTTTAAATTGTAGTAGAATTGTATAGAATCAATCAATGACTCTTTAGCATTTGCCTATTTTTAGTCCAGAGCTTAAATTCATTGAAAGTGTTTGGGATGTGCTGGAGGAGACTTTACAGAGTGCTGGACTCTTGCGTTGTTAGTACAAGATCTTGACCAAAAATGTATGCACCTCTTGATGGAAATAACTTCACAACATTTATTTCCATCAAGAGGGGCATCCTTTTTTGATCAAATGACCTTACCATGTCTTTTCTGACAGGATGGCAGCATTACTCTTGAAGAATCTGGAGACGTATCGGGCAGTGGAAATTGCTCGAATTACTCAATCTCTCATCCTGCTCCACTGCCAGAATCCCGAGATCTTCACCAGACTGAAAGCCAAACTGCTGCAGTGAGTGTTTCCAAATCCACAGAGAGCAATTAGTCTCAGAGTCTTATAATTAAAGGGACAGTTCACACAGAATGTAAAACTGTCTCATTATTTACTCAACATATCGTTTTGAACCTTTATTGTGTTATTTACACTAACGATGAAATGTTTGCGGTCGATATTATGCACACCAAAACTGCATCAATTTGATTTAAGAAAAAAATGACAATTTAAAGTAACTTTTCTATATGAATATATATTTTCAAATAACATTTATTATTAATATTATTAATGTTGAAAACAGTTGTGCTGCTTAATATTTTTTTGATAATTTTTTTGATGCGTGTATGTTACACAGATAAGTGAGATTTACAAAAAATGCTGATATAATAATAATAATAAATGTATTTATTAAAAAAAAAAATTGACAGTAGTGTATAAATAATATAATTTAAAGTCATGTTATAAATTCTTTATACTTTTACGGTAACACTTAACATTTTTTAACTAAATTAATTAACATGAACTAAAAATGAAGAATTTATTCATATTAATTTCAACATTTACTAAGAATGTTTTGTTGTATTAAATGTTGTATCTCTTACATTAGGTAATGCACTTTATACTAACATGAACAATATATAATTGTATTATTATTTACCAATATTAATGAAGACGAATAAATTCTGTAAAAAATATATTGCTCATTGTTAGTTCATTTTAGCCAATGCATTTCCTAATATTAATTTAAAGGGTTAGCATTATTAAAGTATCTTATTTAACACATGTATGTTTATGTCTTTCACTTGATCGTCCCTCATAGTTTCCTGCTGGGCAGTGTGTACCCGTACGAGGTGACCATGCTAACTAGGGTTCTGTCCATGCTTCCTTTCCGCCATGTCGATGAGGGCATCCTTTCCCGGGTGGAAGCCGTGCTCCCGCAGTGCAACCTGAACGACCTCAACACTTACGCCGTTGTCGTAGCCAAGTGGATTCGCAACGACCCCTCGTACCGGCACAACACCCCCAGCAAGTACGTTCGCCTGCTCCAGACCCTGAATCGCTGCGGACGCGAGCGCTTACTCAAGTTAGACCATCTGGATGTGGTGCTGGAGGAAGTGAAGTACTTGTCAGGGGAGTGGTTTGATGAGATGCTACTGGAGGAGTCTATGCTCAGCTTGCAGAGACTGCTTGACCAGATAACCTGGACTAATTTGCATGAGGTGGCCGTTTATCTGACCAGGACTAACTACTACAGTGCCGCGCTGCTGGACCGCATCGCTAGTATGACGATTGAAAATATAGACAAGGTGGGAGTTGTTGGAATGCATTTTCACTTTAATCAATTGAATGCGTTATTGTTGAATAAAAGTATTGATTTTTATCTTACCCAAAACTGTTATATGGTAGTGTATCACGATTATCACAAACTGTTTTCAACATTGATTTTTTATCATATCTGAGTGATTTCTGAAGGATCATGTGACACTGAAGACTGGAGTAATGATGCTGAAAATTCAGCTTTGATCCCAGGAAAAAATTACATTTTATTATATTTTAAAACGGAAAACAGTTATTTTACATTGTAATAATATTTCACAATATTATTGTTTTTTCTTCATAAACTTCATAACTTTTTCAAAAATCATAACTATTGATTTTTGTCTGCAGTGTATATAGGTTAAATGAGGTTAACTTATATTACTTATAAATTAACCGTTTTTTTTTTTTTTTTAATCATGTATTAGTATTATGTCAGTAGTATTTGTATTGATATTTTGAATTAGCTTATATTTTCATAATTCTTTATTTTAGTTTGTTTATGTAACTTTAACTTTTTATTTCAGTTTTAGTCATTTTACTACTTAAGTGCAACTTTTGCCAATAAACATTTCTAGTTTTTCAGAAGTTTTTAAGTTTTTCATCTATTATTTATATTTTATTTCAGCTTTATTTAAATTAAATAAAAATATTTTTAATAGTTTAGTTAACAATAACAACACTTGTCACCAATGTTATTCAAATTCTGGTGCTGAAAATTTATTTTATACAGTGTCCTTCAGAAATATTAATTTCTCTGTAGAGAAAAATACATCAGTGATGACATTCATATGTTATCACTGATGTATTTGTCTCTATGGAGAAAAAGAAAATTTCAGGACAGATGATGCTGTTAAGCCATCAAATGCTGATTTGCTGCTTAATAAACATTTATTCTTATTATTAATATGCCAAATACATCAGAACCATCTGTTCTAAAATAAGTGTTTGCTTGTCTCTCCCGATCAGACTCATTACTCTGCAACATATGCCACTTTGCTGCCTTTTGCTGTGCTAAATTATGACCCACCAATGGCTGAGGAGTTTTTTGATGCCTGCATTCGACATTTCACTCCCTATATTAGTAAGATCCTTCCACTGTGCATCTCTAAATGATTTGTTTCTAAACTTTAAGATGTAAATTTTAACCTGTTCTTGCTGTTTGAAACAGGTTCCTTTGACCCTCACCTGCTGGTTCTCTTGGCGTACGCACTGGCTTTGGCTGAGTACTTCCCACATGAGTTGGTCAGAGAGATCTTCAATGTTGACTTTCTTGCAAAGTTGGATGCCTATCTGGAGAGTACGTGAATTTTTGAGATTATAACATTTAATTTAAAGGTCTGAAAGAGACATCTGCATATATGGCCATGAATGAACAAAACACAATGTGCTTTAGTTAAAATCGCAGAATATAATGAGTTGCTTTTTTGTCGCTTTCAGTTTTTTGTTTTGACTGTCCGAATTCACTCAATAATTTTTTATTCACTCCTTCAAGTGGACTATATTAGTGAAGTATACTAATGTAGGGATTAGTGAATGAGGGTATAGGGTAGGGTTGTGCCGATGGACGAGTCTTGTGAGTGACACACTAATCCTAGTCTCTTCTATAGTTAACCTTAAAACTTTGCAGGGATTGCGCTGTAAATTAAATTGAGAATATATCTAATGCATATATGCTATTTTAAATGCCGTAGTCAATGTCAGAGACGTGACGTATTAGTATAGTTATTGAAATATTGTGAAGTGGTAATGAGAACTACACGAATGAACCTTTAGAAAACAATATGCAAAATCAAAATTGAATGGCTCCATAATGGATTGCGAAATGTGCGCACAACCTATTGGAAAGTAACTAGTTGGGTTAGTGAAATAACGAAATTGCAGTTTTTAAGTAGAAAAATAATATTTATGTAAAGAGATATATAAAAAGTGCTTAAAAGTGCTCAAGTCTTAGGTGGAAGGAAGCTTTTTTTCCCCTTACGTGCAACCTAAATAGAAATTGCGGATGAGTCATTAGTTTGGTGATTGTAAAATAACAAAATTATAGCTTTTTTAAGTAAAAAATAATATTTATGCAAAGAGACCTAGTAAAATAAAAAGTGCTTAAAAGTGCACAACTCTTCTTAAGGGGAAGAAGCTACTTTTTTCCCTCACGTGCAACCAATATATAGCATGGAGTCATTATTTGGGTTAGTAAAATAACAAAATTAAAGTTCTTAAGTAGAACATTTTAGTTAGTTCCTATAAATATTTAGGTATATGGTTAGATGAAAAACTTGTTTTTAATGTACATATTGATAAATTGTTGAAGAAGCTTAAACCAAAATTGGGGTTCTTTTATCGTGTAAAAAACTGCTTTCCCTATGAGGCTAGAAAGAAAAGAGGAGAGCACCTTTATATCTGTAATAGATTATGGTGACCTTGTTTATACGCATGCGGCTTCATCTTTACTAAAGAAACTTGATTCGGTTTATCATGCAGCGTTATGCTTTATAAGTGGTGCAGATTTTCGTACTCATCACTGCATACTTTATGAATCTTTGGCGTGGACATCTTTATACCATAGAAGGAAATTGCAAATGTACCTGTTCATTGTTAAGGCACTCTTAGGTAAATTGCCCTTTTATATCTCAAACCTAATGTCTTATGCAAATAGTTACTGTACTAGATCTCAGTCTTACATTTGATTAAAAGTTCCAAGGGTATACTCTGAATTTGGAAAACAAGCTTTTTCATTTTATGCTCCTTGGGCTTGGAATGATATGCAAAATATAGTTAAATTAGAGATACAGCCGTCTCTGAGTACTTTTAAATGTATTTTACAAAGTGCTTTTAATGACTCCTGTAAGTGCTTTTCTTGACTGTATGCTCATTAATTGTTTTGTATTATGATTTTTTTTGTGTGTATGAAACTCTATGTGCTGCCATCTTGACCAGGTCTCCCTGGAAGAAGAGATTACTATCTCAATCGGACCTCCTGGTTAAATAAAGGATAAATAAAAAAATAAAAAAATAATATTTATGTAAAGCGATATAGTAAAACACCCACAGCTGCCCCCCACAACTCTGAGTTTGATATTATGTTCCATGTGTTCCAGTTGTTAAAGCAACATTCGTTTAGTGCAGATGTACACCTAACAGAAAGACCCATTTCTGAAAATGAACAGTAGAAATATGTGTCCACACACAGAATTTAGGGGGACTCATTCCTGTATTTAAGTGCGGTTGTCACTCCTGAAACTTCACAAGTGTGGTTTATTTTTTCCCTGTTGACAGCCTTGCCGGATGCTCTGAACATGCGCATACGTCTCCGTCTCATGGAGCTGAATCGGGCCGTGTGTCTGGAGTGCCCTGAGTTCCAGGTGCCCTGGTTTCATGAGCGCTACTGTCAACAGCTGCAGAAGAGAGGTGAGAACACCATGGATCCGTCTGGATTGTAGAAATACTAGAGTTGGAGAACAGTTCTTGTCTTGAAAGCATTTGTGCTTGGTTCACATTAATATTGAAGGAACACTCCACCATTTTTTAGAAATAGGGCTTATTTATCTTTCCTACATTTAGATATGTGGGCAAATGCATTTTTGTCTCAGTGCATGCATTGTTTTAGTTTGGCAGTGTCGCCGCTAGCTTAGCTTAGCATAATGAATGGAATCCTATGTTGCCAGCTAGCATGTCCTGAGTAAAAGTAATCCACAAAAAAAACCCCACCTAATTACTTCTTGTGGCCTGCGTATTCACAACGAGTAAAAATAGCGATGCAGATTAAGACTAGGTGATTTCCTAGGCAGATATTGACTTGGGAATATATTATGGGAAGCATAGGAGAAGCACTGCTACTTGGGCGTAGAGATATCACACAACACATGAAATCCCCAAACATCCAACATACCGGCATATGTTGTGCAAATGTTTTGCATGTGTCCCTATTTTAATATATTTAAAAATATTATAATATCTTTTCAGCATCATTACTCCAGTCTTCAGTGTCACATTATCAAAAATCATTCTAATATGCTGATCTGCTGCTTAAGACACATTTATTATTATTATGTGTTGAAAACAGTTGTGCTGCTTCATATTTTTGTGTAAACCATGATGCCAATTTAATGCATCCTTGCTGGATAAAAATATAAATTTCTTTAAAAATATCAATCCCCTATTTTTGAACAGTATACACTCACCTAAAGGATTAATAGGAACACCTGTTAAATTTCTCATTAATGCAATTATCTAATCAACCAATCACATGGAGGTAGCTTCAATGCATTTAGGGGTGTGGTCCTGGTCAAGACAATCTCCTGAACTCCAAAGTGAATGGGAAAGAAAAGTGATTTAAGCAATTTTGAGCGTGGCGTGGTTGTTGGTGCCAGACGGGCCGGTCTGAGTATTTCACAATCTGCTCAGTTACTGGGATTTTCACACACAACCATTTCTAGGGTTTACAAAGAATGGTGTGAAAAGGGAAAAACATCCAGTATGCGGCAGTCCTGTGGGCGAAAATGCCTTGTGCTAGAGGTCAGAGGAGAATGGGCCGACTGATTCAAGCTGATAGAAGAGCAACTTTGACTGAAATAACCACTCGTTACAACCGAGGTATGCAGCAAAGCATTGGTGAAGCCACAACACGCACAACCTTGAGGCGGATGGGCTACAACAGCAGAAGACCCCACCTGGTACCATTCATCTCCACTACAGATAGGAAAAAGCAGCTACAATTGAAGACTGGAAAAATGTTGCCTGGTCTGATGAGTCTCGATTTCTGTTGAGACATTCAGATGGTAGAGTCAGAATTTGGTGTAAACAGAATGAGAACATGGATCCATCATGCCTTGTTACCACTGTGCAGGCTGGTGGTGGTGGTGTAATGGTGTGGGGGATGTTTTCTTGGCACCCCTTAGTGCCAATTGGGCATCGTTTAAATGCCACGGCCTACCTGAGCATTGTTTCTGACCATGTCCATCCCTTTATGACCACCATGTACCCATCCTCTGATGGCTACTTCCAGCAGGATAATGCACCATGTCACAAAGCTTGAATCATATCAAATTGGTTTCTTGAACAAGACAATGATTTCACTGTACTAAAATGGCCCCCACGGTCACCAGATCTCAACCCAATAGAGCATCTTTGGGATGTGGTGGAACGGGAGCTTCGTTCCCTAGATGTGCATCCCACAAATCTCCATCAACTGCAAGATGCTATCCTATCAATATGGGCCCACATTTCTAAAGAATGCTTTCAGCACCTTGTTGAAATGCCACATAGATTAAGGCAGTTCTGAAGGAGAAAGGGGGTCAAACACAGTATTAGTATGGTGTTCCTAATAATCCTTTAGCTGAGTGTATATCAATATTTATGTATATATAACCTTTTTCAATCAAAGGAAGCATTGTTTCAACCAAGCAACAATTGTGGTCAAATAGATTTAAATGTTTAATGTAAGAACTAACTTTTTTAATTTAAAAAATCTGGTTAAAGGTAATTGAAACATGTTTTTCTCACTTTAGCCAACAGCTCCATTAGTCCAATTCAGCAGCAGATCCATAAGATGCTCGGAGACGTCCTCGGTGGGATCAATTGTGCTAAAGTTGGCGTGATGACTCCATACTTCTATACCGTCGGTGAGTTTTAAACTAGCATTACAAGTAAAATAGATCATTTTGATCAGTGCTTTACTGGTTTTCAGTGGCCAGTTATAGTGCTGTTTAAATTGACCCATTGACTTCAGTTTCATCACAAATTCTTCTCAAAATCATTATCTTAAATAGCTAGAGTCTATGGTTACTGTGTTTTAAATTGACACAAACTATAATTTAATTACAATCAAAATGAGTTATACGCAAAATTTTAATATTCTATTTTAATTTATTTTAAATATAAAGTCACTTAAAATATTGTGTGAAATATTAATTCCCAACATTGTTGATATAAAAGCCAAAAATGATGTCTGGTCTATAGGAAAATTGACATCTTCACCCTTTATTCAGAAAATGTGTAAGCATATTGTGTTGTTGTGCTTGGTCCATTGTTTGATTTGTAATAATAACGCAATGAATCATGCCAAATTGTGCAGACATAATTTTTGTTCATTTAAAAACAAATATCCCCTCCAGACATCAATTTTGGAGAATAAATTGCTTTAGGTCTGACATGTATTTTAACCCAAAATGTTATTTCATTCTTCCTTTTCATGTTTGAACTGAAAAATATTATATATACAGGTCCTTCTCAAAAAATTAGCATATTGTGATAAAAGTTTATTATTTTCCATAATGTAATGATAAAATTAAAATTTCATATATTTTAGATTCATTGCACACCAACTGAAATATTTCAGGTCTTTATTGTTAATACTGATGATTTGACATACAGCTCATGAAAACCCAAAATTCCTATCTTTTTTGAGATAGGAATTTTTGGGTTTTCATGAGCTGTATGACAAAATCATCAGTATTAAAACAATAAAAGACCTGAAATATTTCAGTTGGTGTGCAATGAATCTAAAATATATGAAAGTTTAGTTTTTAGTTCAATATATATATATATATATATATATTGTAGTTTTACAATATATATATATATATATATATATATATATATATATATATATATATATATATATATATATATATATATATATATATATATATATATATATATATATATATATATATATTGTAAACTGTAATGTTTTTGTCATCAGATTTTGAACTGGTCCTGGATCGTCATCTTCATCCGGTACCGTACAGCGAGCCGAATCGGCTGCAGATCAACGAGAGCGGAAACGTTCACTGGCAGTCTGGATCGGCTGACAGAGAGAGGACGGAGCTGCCGCCAGGAGCCCGCCGGTACGTCACGCTTCAGTGTGCAAAACAACACGTAATATTCG
This sequence comes from Gobiocypris rarus, assembly GCA_023029165.1. NCBI lineage: Eukaryota > Metazoa > Chordata > Actinopteri > Cypriniformes > Gobionidae > Gobiocypris > Gobiocypris rarus. The sequence continues at coordinate 44,064,889 of CM040910.1, forward strand.
GACATAATATAATCCTCCCTGCTACTTCATCTGTCTAGCATCGCCTTGGATTTCTTGGACTCCAAATCCTTCTGCAAAAATTCCTGGCACATGAAAGGGGAGGCCATGATGAAGAAAAGACATCTGGAGATTTTAGGATATCATGTGTTACAGGTCAGTAGAAAGATATAATATTTCTAATGACATACATACTATACTATTTGCATGACAAAACTGTGTTTTTGCCGATTTCTACAGATTCCCCACTTTGAATGGAACTCGATGGAGCTTTCCACAGAAGATGCATGGAAAGAGTATCTGAGACAAAAAATATTTACAGAGTTACCCTGAGACATTATCTAAACTCTTCTTAAAACAATGGACATTAAAACATGCCATGCAATCAGCAGGAGATATTAGGATTGTACATCAGGTTATCCTTCATTTGAGCTGCAAGACAGCACTGCAATTTTATATTTGTTGATCATTTTGTAATAAATAATGAAGATATTACTCAGGGAATAAATATATGACTCAATGCCACATTCACAAGGATGAAATGCACACCTGTTTGCCTTTAAATATGTATTTATTATGCATTTTATATAAAAAGAGAAAAGAGAATTTTGACATCCTTTGTATACATGTTTTCCTCAACTCCACATTTTACAACAGAACCCAACATGAATCTATATCTCAGGTCATTTTTATGCTTAAAGTCAACATGGTACATAATTTGCTACCATTTTACCTCCGTTATGAAGAGTGATGGATGATTTGTACATTTTGATTGGAACGTACAAAGACTGATCACATTAACTCTTTCCCCACCATTGACAACATTTTACGGATATCCATGTTTTCACAGTTCTTTCTTTTGAAATATTATAGGTTCAGATGTTCAGATATTCATATAACAAAAAATATTCTGGGATCCATAAAAGTTTTATGAAAATGATTTTTTTATAAATGCTGGTGGGGAAAGAGTTAAATAGTGTCAATTTTGATTTGATGTTGGCTATCATTTTTTTTGTAGTTTATGCTTCTTTACGTTGTGGTTTATAGTTGTGGTTTATGTGGTTTATAGTTACAGTTTGTTATTGGATGATGCAATCTAGTGATGATGTTTTAAAGTTTAGGCATCTTTGCTGCATTTAGTCTCATAGAAACACAGGAGGCTCCGGCAGCAAATCGCATCTCTTGTATCATTCCAGCCCACTGTTTCTTGTCCTCCTCATACCTGTTAAAAAAGAGGGGTTTTAGTTAGAAAGATTCAATACCAGTTAAAAGTCTAAATACACTTGACTAAATGACCCTGGACCACAAAACCAGTCACAAGGGTTGATTATTTTAGTTTTAGTTTTGCTGAGGGTGCAAAAAAAATCTAAATATTGAGAAAATCGCCTTTAAAGTTGTCAAAATAAATACCTTAGTAATGCATATTACTACTAATACATTTTTTATATATTTATAGTTGGAAATGTACAAAATATCTTCATTGAACATGATTTTTACTTAATATCCTAATGACTTTTGGCATAAAATAAAAATTTATAATTTTGACCCATGTATAATTGGCTATTGCCACAAATATACTGTGTGACTGGTTTTAGGTCAAGAACAGTGTAAAGAGCTTCATGAATGGGTTTCCATGGCTGAGCAGCTCATCCAAGCCTTACATCACCAAGTGCAATGCAAAGCATGGGATGAAGTGGTGTAAAGCACGCCGCTGCTGGACTCTAGAGCAGTGGAGACGTGTTCTCTGGAGTGACCAATCACACTTCTCTGTCTGGCAATCCGATGGACGAGTCTGGGTTTGGCGGTTGCCAGGGGAACGGTACTTGCCTGACTGCACTGTGCAGTGTAAAGTTTGGTGGAGGGGGGTTTATGGCGTGGGGTTGTTTTTCAGGGGTTGGGCTTGGCCCCTTATTTTCCAGAGAAAAAAACTTTTAATGTTTCAGCATACCAAGACATTTTGGACAATTTCATGCTTCCAACTTTGTGGGAACAGTTTGGAGTTGCTCACCAGTGCGTCGGTCCATAAAGACACGGATGAGTGAGTTTGGTGTGGAGGAACTTGACTGGCCTGCACAGAGTCCTGATCTCAACCTGATAGAAAACCTTTTTAAGATTAATTAGAGTGGAGACTGCGAGCCAGGCCTTCTCATCCAACATCAGTGCCTGACCTGACAAATGCGCTTTTAGAAGAATGGTCAAAAATTCCCGTAAACACACTCAAACCTTGTGGAAAGCCTTCCAAGAAGAGTTAAAGCTGTTAAAGCTGCAAAGGATGGGCCAACCCCATAATAAACACTACGGATTTAGAATGGGATGTCATTAAAGTTCATTGTGCATGTAAAACTTTTTGCAATATAGTGTATATTCCTGGCTTTTCCCAGCTTTGTAATGGCATTGAAGAGCGCATACATTTTTGAAGCTCTAAAAAGCGTGTCCATCCATAAATGCCTTCTGAAGTGAACAACTATCCATATTCAAAACTATATAAACTATAATCACTTCTGGCAACGACTGTATGCATGTTCTTTGGGTGAACTATTCCTTTAAGACGAATATAATTCAGATGGTCTAATGCTGTGTCAAGCAGAACACTTACTGCCAGACGTCTGTGATTTCTGATGGGACACACTGTTTGTCGTCATTCTCCTTCACAGTGAAACCGCCCACCACATACAGCACACCAGCAGAACTGACCACATTCACAGAGCTTCTCTCCTGAGCAAACTCAGGGAACGCCTCCCATCTATTGGGAAAAACAACATGGTTTTAACTGATTCTGATAGATTTGTAGGATAACTTCAGCTATATGGGGATGAACAACAATTACACAATATAGGATGAATATCACCACGATATCTTAAACCTTTCAGATAATTTAACTACTAATTTTTGTCATTGTTATTCAACTTCTTAAATAAAAAAAATCCAGTTTTTGTTGCATTTTAATTTCTCTAATTGGTGATTATTTTATAGGTTTTTCCTCTGTTGCTTAATTCCAGCAAACACAGAACATTTCCCTAACGTTAGTATTGGGTTCCTGTCTTATACAGAACGTTCCATAATGGTTATTTTTAGGTTATTTTGCAAACATAAAATAACGTTCCCAGAACGTTGCAGGGTGGTTATTTTTTAAATCATCTAAAAATAATTTATAAAGAATATTCACTAATGATTATTTGTAGGTTATTATTTAATAATTTATAAAGGTCACAGTGGGGTAATGATATCGGAGTAAAGGGGTTAGGGGAGCGTTCCGGGAACATTAGAATAACATTAGAGCAACGTTAAAAAATAGCATCGGGAATGTTAAAGTAACATTAGAATAACGTTGTACAAACCAAACAATAACATTCTATTTCTGTTAAGAAAACTTTCCTGGCTAACCAAAAACAAAACTGATAAAAGAACGTTCTAGGAACCAAAAATTGTTAGCTGGGATATTATTTTTCAATCCTGTCAGTCTATGTAATATCACTTTAACAAAAGCCAGTTCCTTTCTGATATCCTCCAGGAAGTGAGTGACACACTATTTTGGAGGGAAAACAGCTCAAATCAGTAAGTGTTATCAATAGATTTGCTGAATTCTGTGATGTTTTGAGGTATTAAATGTTATGACTGTATGATATCAGTATTTCAGCTGAAAAATACAGAATTTGCAAGCTACTTTTAGTGATTAATACGTACTTGTTTGTTGCAAAGTCATATGCTTCAGAAGAGGCTAAAAGGCCATCTTCATTGACTCCTCCAACCACAATGATCTTTCCTTTGTGGACGGCTGCTCCAAACATGGACCTGGGTGTCTTCATGGCTGCCAGCTCTTTCCATTCTGACTTCTTGTGGTTGTACGCAAACATCTTGTTGATGGTTTTACTATTACACAGATGAAAACAAGCAATGACGCGTTATCTCAGTCCTTTATTTTGTATTTAATCTAATTTGAACTAATCTGACTTACTTTTCATCCGTCTTTCCGCCTATGCAGTAAACTAGTCCGTTTTGTGAGATCACACTGTGACCATGAATTCTTAAGGGCAGTTTTTTGGTCTCCAGCCACTTCATCTTACTGCCGAAAACAGCAAAGCATAATTAGTATATTTGGTTTTATATATGTTGCAGAACATGTAGAATAGACTTACTCAATATCATAACACAGCACCGAGTCTAGAGATGCGCTGGTCTGCAGGTCTTTACCAGCAACTGCAAATAAAACGTTTTCAAACTCCCCCATGGCGAACAGACACCTGGGCGATGGCATTGGTGGCAGGGCAATCCAGTTTGGAGAATGACTGTCCAGCTGAAGAAAAAGGATGAGTTAAAATTATTTACAATTGTAAATAACTTTCATTTTATCTTCCCTGCATGGTGATATTGGCTAGGCCTTGATATAGGCATGATCTGATCTGAGCCTTTGCTTTTACCTAATAGAAATATGAAGTCATGCAATTAAATGTATAGTTCAGCTTGTCATCATTTACTAGCCCTCGTGTCATTATGTCATTCCAAACCAGTAAAGAACACAAAAGTGTGATTTTTACAGTGTTAATCCAGAGTCATTCTTAACATTTTTGTTACTTTAAGTAAAATAAACAACTGAAATCAAATAAATATTCTCATTAAATATCATATTCTCATTTAGTTAGATATTTGACTTAATGTAGGCCTACTAACATGTACTAACTAAAACTTCATAACTAAGATAAATAATAAATGTAACATTACTAATAAAATATATATACAGTATCATTATTGTTACATTTATTGTTTCATTGTTTATTTTTTTATAAAATGTGTGTGTGTGTGTGTGTATGTATGTATATATATATATATATATATATGTAAAATAAATAAATATTTTCATTTTAGTTAAAATATAGTTGTAGTATATATATATATACTACAACTATATTTTAACTAAAATGAAAATATTTATTTATTTTTACATTATCTGTCATTATTTTACATTTATTGTTTATTATTTATATTTTTCGAAATGTACATTTGTATATTCTGGAAGTTCTTCTTTATGAGGCCAGAAAATATATATTGGATAAATAACATTCTTATTGGACTTCATAAGAATATTTAATATGGTTGCATGGGTAACACTTTACAATAAGGTTTCATTAGTTAACATTAGTTAACTACATTAGTTAACATGAACTAATAATGATCTGCACTTATAAAGCATTTATTTATCTTTGTTAATGTTAATTTCAACATTTACTAATGCATTATTAAAATCTTGTTAACATTAGTTAATGCACTGTGAACTAACATGAACAAACCATGAACAGCTGGATTTATATTAACTAACATTAACAAAGATTAACTAATGCTGAACAGAGGTGTTGTTCATGGTTAGTTAATGTTAACCAATGCATTAACTAATGTTAACTAATACAACCTTATATTTAACGAGGCAAGTCGACGCATTTTCTGTGCAATTCGTAAATCAATTCTAACTCCCTTTCAAAGGGGTTAAAATATTACAAAACAGGGTTAAGCACCGTGTGAAAGCTACTGTTGTATCATTGTAGCCTAGCCTATGAGATTTTTATTTATTTATGTTTGACAGCTCTAGTCTCAATTCTCCTTGATTGTATGGAAAGAACTAGATGTCAAGATAAGTCAGAGATTTGGAATGACCTGAGGATGAGTATGGATGACATAGCTAATTCTCATTTTAAATTAATGAAAAACCCGTTTACAGTCACATCAAGGACGCTAACTATGAAGATATTAGCATTAACCAACGGTCTAACGTTCTAATGCGCGGGCTGCAGTTTTAAATGTTCGCGCTCAATTTAACTGTTTTTAACGTTCATCAGCTGGATAAAAATCGCTCTAAAAATGATCAAAATATATCGTTCTTCTATGTCGTTATAGCTGTGAAGTGGACTTCCCTATTCCCATAGAATCAGAATAATTATTAAAACTATAGTTGTTGTCCTTGGTGTGAATTGCCCTTATACTATAAATGACTGTCTTAACCTGATAGAAGTAGCTCTGCAATGGCGAATCCTTGTCGTCCTCATCCACAAACAGCCCTCCCACAACATAGAGCAGGTTCTTCTTTGACGTAATGCTAACATGGTTTCGAGGAATCTGCTCTGCTATTGCTGCTAGGAAGCATTCGTTTTCATTAGCATCATAGGCCACAGCTGCCGTGTCATTTATCATCAGAATGAGATCCCTGGCAAACATCCCCAACCGTTGCTTGTCATTCAGATAACCAGGCAATTCATTCTCCCCCTCTGTTCCTTCGCCTTTCTCCCCCTCCTTAATTTTTTGTGGAAGTTTTCCCGCAAAAGCCTCTTTGATGACCTTCAGCTTCTTGAGGAGCTCGGGGTCGGCCTTGATGATGTCATCCTTTTCCACTTTCTCCTTGAAGTATTTCTCCGGTAGAAGTCGGAAGCGGATGTGCTCAAAGGCATCTTCCAAAGCTTTCGCCCGGATCTCCTTGTTCTTCCGGACCCATTTCATCAAGAGCTCGTACACGACCTCTTCTTTTTCCACGTTTAGAGAATCGCACCCGATGAGGGCGAACAGCTCGGGAGCGTTGAACTCAAGAAAGTCCTCTTCCTTGGACAAAGTCTCAAAACGCTCCGCTATGAAGTCCCTAGTGGCCACAGCTAGCCTTGGACAGTTCAGAACCAGTCCCATTCTGAAGACGGCCAAGCAGTTACCCAAAGACAGCTTGTTTTGGAGATAGTTGACGCAAACGGTGAAAATGGATGGGATCTGAAACCTGTTGGCAACTGCAAAGACATCTTGCACGTTTTCATCTGTGATTTCGATGTCTGCCGAATAGAGATAGTTCACAATCATGTCCATAATGGCGGGATCCACATTTTCCAGCACTACTTCTTTGCTGGAGTCTTTCTTCTCTGTACCGTCTTCAGTAAAGTACAGCTCTCGGAAGTATGGGCTGCACGCAGCCATTATGAGTTTGTGGCAGGGAAGACTCCTATCTCCAACCTTCAGAACACAATCCACAAACTTGTTCTCCTTCAGAAGTTCCTTTAAACCATCCTGGAGCAGAGTGCTCTGAAAGAGCCTCAGGTCCTCCTTGATACTCATTGGTTCCATCTCAAAGGTTGCAGGTCTCAAAGAGGATGCGGTACTTCCTCCTGCCTTGCCGTCTCAGTTGTAAGAGGCTGAAATAACATAGAGCACCAACACAAACCCCCTGCAATTTAAGTCCACCCCTCTAAATATAGACCCATCATACAGTCAGAAAGAATTCAGGCTGACTAAACGGGAGCCGGATCAAGCAGCTGTCAAAGACTAAAAAAGACAACTGTGAACCCTGGACACACTCAGAGGTCAGGGGTGTTTGGTAAAGGGAAAATGAATGTTTGTTTGGAAGGAGTGACAAGTCAGTAGGAATTCAACAGATGTCCAAGAGTTTAAAATAAT